>KZ613477.1:244595-364189 GCA_002865625.1 Hyaloscypha hepaticicola
ATCTCGAATAACTCTAATCTCGAATAACTCTAATCTCGAATAACTCTAATCTCGAATAGCTAAGAAAGGTAGGTGTTCAGTAATTCATTAAAGAAAAGGAATATGTATAGCAATACGTGGAAGGCTTCGTGGACAATAAAGGTTAGCTCAAGAAAAGAGAGGAAGAGCGGTTGAAGCGTTTGCCTCAAGTTGTCAATTCGTCGACTGAGAAAAACTGCATTTCGCCCCAGATTTTCAACTGATGCTTCTAAACACCAAATGAAATGAGATTGCCTGGTTATATGCCATAATTAGTGCTTAGAGAGTTCCTAGAGACCGCAATTAAGTTACCTGTTGTATGGACTCTTCCATTGTTGAATTCGATTGATTCGTTGTTGATTCGTCGGCCGATCCGGGATTAGACCGTCCATCTTTCGCCTCAATTGCTTTCGAGGAAGGGTTTTGGATGCGATCTGCAACATAACCACGTGATTTTAGTGAGAAGTAAGTCAACGATGAAAATTTCCATGTGGATGTTTTGAATTGATGTTTCAGAGGACGTGGAGGGTGCGGGTGAAACCCCGGGCCCCGGCAGCTCCCCCAGAAAAGCGGCCGGCAGTGCGGTTCCAAAAATAACCTTAACGCTAGTGGCGTAGTGGCGCAGCAACAAAAATATGAAACATACGCGTGGGCGGCTGAGGGGATGGAGGGGAATCAAAAACCTCAGACAGCCCATTCTTTCCTCACTTTCGTGCTCTACACCCTTTTCATGTGAAGTATACTCGTTCAGCATCACAATGGCACCAACACCTGCCTCGATCCCTCGTGCTGTCTTCGTCGATTATGCAAAACGCGCAATCGTAGCAGCAGCTCCAGAAATGGCGCGGCTGTCAGCTCGCGGACTCTCAGTAAATCATACGCAATCGATTACCCTTGGGATAATCGTTCTCTACGTCGCGGTCATTGGTATACTCTGGAATATACCCTACGTTAAGTACTCGCTCTGGCCATTTAAGGTAGTCCCCCACTCCCTTTTTCTCCATGTCTCAACCCATTTTCTCCCAACTACGGGCGCTGATAGCATATATCAGATGCTAGTAATAGCTTTCCACGAATTTGGCCACGCTATAACCGCATGCTGCACTGGCGGGCGCGTAAAGTCCATCTCTCTCGACCCGCGCGAAGGCGGCGTAACACACATGGTCGGGGGCATCAGTGCCATCACATTGCCAGCCGGCTACCTGGGTTCCTCGCTCATCGGCGCGCTCCTCATATTCTGCGGCTTCGATATTGTAGCATCCAAGGTTGCGAGCATCGTGCTGGGAGTGTGTTTTCTGTTGACGCTCTGGTGGGCGAGGAAAGATTGGTTGACGATTATAACCATACTGTTAGCGGTTGGACTGTTGGTTGGTTGCTGGTTTATCGCCCATGCGGAACCGTTGAAGTATGTGGTTCTTTTTATTGGAGTGATGTCCAGTTTGTATAGCGTTTGGGATATTGTAAGTCATCCTCTCTTTTCCTCTTATTATTCTGCTGACCACGCATAGTGCGATGACCTGATCCTGAGAAAAGTCAACGAGTCTGATGCCAGTGTTTTCGCTCAGCGATACGGCGGCTCGAGCCAATGCTGGGGGGTCATCTGGTCGATTATCAGTCTGGTATTCATGATTGGTGGAATTATTGCGGGATTGGCTGCTTTTCCGGAGAGTGCGACTCAGCAGGAGGACGATTCGAAGAAGTTCATACCTACTCGCTGAAATCTTTCGAAGTGGGCCTCGGGAAGGGTGGATTGCGCCAACACTATAGAGTATAGATTCCGGCATCGAGCAGGAATGGATATGCAGACGAACCAGCAACAACCGAGTGGTTGAGGATGATTAAGCATACCAATGAAAGATATGGCGAGAGGTCAGTGGCTTGACTTGATCAATTTATTCGATCTTGAGCACTTCATGATAGGGTCAGGATGATCCGATTCGTAGACTGGGAAGAATGGAGGGTTAGGCTGAGCCCAGTAGGCACGGGCATGATATATATGAGGAGAGGGTGTTTTTGTTACTTTTCAGGTGTTGATATGAGGGAGCGCACTTGTCGCGAGTAAGAGATACCCACATTTGCTTAGTTTTTCTCGCTGGCGCATTGCGTGCTTCGCGGTAGATACACGAAATTCAATCTGCTATAGTTTGCAGCATTACTCACTGCAAGTGAAGTAGTTTTTACGATCACTTAATATCTTGTATAAGGGATCGGGCAACGGTGCTGTAAAAAGATCTAGCGCGGTCGGATGCTGGTAGGGGGCTCTTACATTATTGCTGAGTAGCTAGCTTTCCTCACGGGGTTGAATATTGCATTAGCTGCAAATCTGAGAGAGTCGTGGAGAAGTTTCAAGGTCGATGTGGGGAATGTTCGTAACGTCATGGTGTATATTTTTGTACGCTGGGCGTCTCTACTAATCTTTCAGATATTAACACTGCTTGTACCTGCCCTCGTAAAGAAAATATATCAGCGCTGGTAAAATCTCTGATCCATTTTAGATAACATATTTAAGCGTTTCATGCCTAATCGCGGTCGGACCTGGAGGCTTAATCGCCTCCTCACTTGTTTTTGGCAAACTCGCAACATGCCTAATCTTCTCCTCCAATCCCCGAATATCCTCCTCCATCTTCTTCGTCTCCTCCTCAACCTCAAATTTTCCTCCATCCCTTTTCGAGAAGTCAAGATTACTTTTTATCCAACGAATATAACTCTCGATCTGTTTCTTCCACGCGCTCTCAAACTCTTCATCGTCCCCGGCCACGTTTTCAGCCATTTCTTCAGCCTCACTTAATTGCTCACTGACGATCTGGTACGCTCTTGTTCTCTTCTCCAACTCTTCCTCCAGTTTTGTTACTTCTTCCGTTGGCATGTTCGGGTTACCATCCCACACCCCGTCTTGGCGACGATTCAAATACTCTTGAAGTCTGCGCCCTGTAATGTTTGACAGATGTTTGACCTTGGGTGCCTTTCTTTTCTTGTCTTCAACGAGCCCTCGGACTCTATTGAAAGTTCGCCATCGTTCCGCAGCCACATCAAAGCTTGGTCCATCAAAATTGTCAGGCCAGCCGTAATACTCAAAGAGTTGCTTCAGCTCAGCATGGTGCAGCTCTCCTTTGTGGAAGATACGATAAGCGTTTAGGTGGAAAGGTATCCATTCTAGCGTTTGGTGGCGATTCATGAAATCTTCAAGCATTTCGTTTGCTGGTCTGCTGGGGAGATTGTCGATAGAGTTTTGATTCGTGAAGGAAGGAGATCCGTTCCTTCGGCTTGAGAAGGCGGGGTCTAGACTCCCTCCGTAGAAATCTTCCAGTATAATATGACCTAATTATTATCAGTAAATTGCTATTAATTAGTGATGAAAACCAGTTTTACCATTTCGTGTATCATAATATACAATAGACCCACGATTCCCACACTCCGTCAAAACTAGCACCCACGGTCTCACATACTCCCCATTCTCAACCTCGAAGCCCTTATCCGGACTCAAGAATTTCGGATCCGTGCTCCTTTCTAGCACCCTCTTTTTCCTGAAATCCGCAAAACTCCCTCTCATAATGAATTCATCTTCATTATGTAAACCCTCAACGTAAGGGAGAAGCTGAAGGAGCTTGATGACCCGTGGTTCCATTCCTAGAGATGCGGCGAACTCAACGTCAATTGGTGGGTCGTGGGGTGGATACTTGATACGGGATTCGGGAAAATACCGCATTCTGGAGAGCAATTGGTAGTACCGGCTCATCAGATCCACGATATCATTCGGGTTGAAGGGGGTATTTGTCGAAGGGCGAACCGGATTTATTTTCCGGGCTAGCCCCAGCCTTGGGGCTTTCCCAGCGTGGTTCATATTGAGTGCTAATTCAGGGAACTATGTGCTTTATATCTGGTGTCTACAAATGTTGAATCAGAGTAGACTTCAAGAAAGTCGGAATTAGTTGAAGTTGAGAAGTTTGAAGCAAGGCGTGACGTCTTTCTGGGCCTCGATAAAGATAGCGCGCACGGCCCTACTTTGCCCCGCTACCACCCCCTGAGCCCCTG
Source organism: Hyaloscypha hepaticicola (assembly GCA_002865625.1). Classification (NCBI taxonomy): domain Eukaryota; kingdom Fungi; phylum Ascomycota; class Leotiomycetes; order Helotiales; family Hyaloscyphaceae; genus Hyaloscypha; species Hyaloscypha hepaticicola. The sequence goes on from KZ613477.1 coordinate 248,646, forward strand.
AAATAAGCGTTGCTGGATGAAATGTTCGCTGTATGCTAGTGGACCATCTCTTTGGAATAGTCTAAAAAAAAATAGTTGTTCTTGGAAATTCGTTCTGTTTGTTATTAAATAGCGCACTATATGAGAGAAGCAGTATGCCTCGCGAAAGGCATTTCATGCAGTGTCAATCCAGAATCGGCGACTTTAGAACCACGATATTATCCAGTTTTCGCTGCCATCTGATGTATAATTCACGTTTGCAGTGGCTAAAAGATAATTTTACAGCTGGCCGAAAAACTGGTTTTAGCCTACATCGCCTAGTTCACTTGCACCGTACTGCACTGGTTACTACCTCCGGTTATGGTAAGGCTAGCGAAGTTGAAAGCTGCGTAGTTTTAAGCAAGTTGATGCGGAGGTAGAAGCGAATACTTTTATCGCTTTGTAGCCAGACATCTAGAGGACGATATTAGCCGATAGGACAACACAATTGTGTGTAAAACGAAGGACCTGAAAGAATTGAGGGGCATATTCAAGTTTCTAGGTGTTCCGTACAGGATCGATTAGAAAATATGCAGTACTCGTAGACTCTACTAATGTTGTAGGAGAGGCGGCAGTTTGCACCAACGAAAGATCTTTGGGCCAGCCAAGACTGATGGCACGTGCCAAGTGACCATTTTTGCAGTGACGAATATGATTTAAAATAAGCTAATTGCTTCCACAAATCGGACAGATGGCCGAGCTGGTAAGCACCACACACAACATCATTCAAAATGCGCAACTAACAAAAATCTCAGGTTATGGCGCCAGGTTAAGGTATCTTAACACAATTTCCTGGTCACGAAAGTGGCGTGGGTTCGAGTCCCACTCTGTTCAATTCTTTTTTGCTTTTTTTTTTGTTCCTCTTTCGTTTGATTTTTGGTGAGGAGTTGACCTTGTTACGCGAGACGAAGCGAGATAAATTTTGCACGCTAGTTGTTACAGTAGAAGCAAATGTGCATTGGAGGAATTTGTGCCACCTTGTCGAGTGCGAACTTGAATTTAGGGCACACGATTTTCTGTCGTATATTATTCAAATGTGATACGAATGCAAGAATATTTTTGGTAGTTTTTTCCCACTCACGAGCCAAGAAAGGCAATGGATATTCTACTCAGTGCTGGGAGCTTCAAATGCAACATTTGCAGGGCTTGTCACTGGGCAAACAAATGAGTTCACAGGCCTTGATTTGGATTTAGTAGCTTTATCGCGATTCAAGATAGAAGCCCCACATTAGATAAAGGAGTGTATGTCCAGGACCTTGCGGACAATGCTTTGTGCACATTGGGAGCTCGTAGGTATGGAAACCTAGGGACGCAAAATAGAATCAATTGTTTTTAGAAACGAAAACCGGTCGAGGCCTTTACATGGCAATGGAGAATCCAGGCTGCTATCTCTCCTCTTCGCTTAGCGAGCTATCTACCACCACGCCAGTAGCTCAGGTCCTCCTTGCAAAAGCTGTTAGTTTTTTATTTTCGATACTTTGTCGGTTTCAACTTTCCACAAACCAGCATTAAGTACAGAGGCATGCCAAGGAATTTTGCGGCTGAAGAAAACGCAATAACGTTTCTCGCCCGCGACCGATGCGACCCCTCATGCCGTGCATTGATTCACCTGCTCATGGCACATGCTGCCCCTCCAAAACCTCTCTGCTCGGTTCAAATCGCGGGGGGCTTTCAGCCACTGAAGCCACAAAATCGAATCTGCTTCCTATTCTGTAAAACTTAACGAATCCCCGACTTTCATTCAGAAAGCTGAAAACATTGCCGCAGCCCATGACTTCCTGTGGGTTGCTACTATGAATTGGTCGTATTGATTTAGAGTCGCGCATTTATCACCCCACCACACAACGTATATACTCTCCCCTCCTTGCTGTATTTTTCACCATCTCCTCTAATACAATCCCCAAGTCTTCCAAAACACCTATGCTACACGAATGCCTTCCTTCCTAACTCTAATCTTGATTTTCCTAGACGTCTGGCTTGCCAGCGCATCCTCACAATGCTACATGCTGAATGGGGATCTCGCCACGGCCGACTTCCAGCCTTGCACCAGTAGCCTGGCCTCTGGATCCAACAGCGCATGTTGTAATCTAGGGAAGAACCCGCCTGATATCTGTCTTGGGGGTGGATTGTGCCAGCGGATGGATTCCACGGAAGGGAATTTCTTGATTTATGCAGTCGGATGCACCGATAAGACTGGAAAGAATGCAGCATGTCCTCAATATTGTCCAAGTTCGTTTCCCATCTCAGTAATCCCCAATGGATCGCGACTGTTGACATGAGACTAGATCTCGTAGAAGAGTACTCCCTAAACCCATGCTACGCGGCCTCCACACCAAGCTGGTGCTGCAATGACCAGACTGTGACGACGTGCTGCGGTACCCGCGGCGGATCCTTCTCTTTCAACCTCACGACTCTAGGTCTCTCCGCCAGTCAACAATCTGGCTCAACTCCAACGGTATCATCACCTTCCTCCACCTCCAGCAATACAGCGGGAGTCGGAACCTGCACCGCGGGAAGCTGTCCTGTTGGCAAGGGTGCGGTCATCGGAGGCTCGGTTGGGGCGTTCTTGGCAGGGACGATACTTGCGGGGTTGCTGGGGCTGTATCTTGCTGAGAGGCGGCTGAGGAAGCATTCTCAAGCAGTGGTGCCGGATAGGAGTGCAACTTATGTTGGGCCTGCGGAGCTTCAGACAAGGGAAGCGAGGGCAGCCGTGCCGAGGCATGGGAATTTCGGAACGGGACCGCCTAAGTATGAGATGGAGGCGCGGGTGGTGTCTGAAGTGTTATAGGTTTGCTGAAAAGTGGGATAAATGACCTCCTGTGCCGTCATATTTTCAATACAGGCATCTTGGAGCTTCGTGGCCGAGTCTTCGCAGCTGGTGCTTGGCGTAGTTTGTAGCGATGCCTATCTTAGGTAGCAGAGAAAATAGCCAGCATCCCCTCGAAAGCACAATTCCTTCCAGCCATCATCTTCTTAAATTATAAAGAAGAACCTTAACTGATAATATTCAAATGCATGCCGTAGTTTCGAGGTTCAGGCCTCCACTTGCCAGGGTGGAACGAGGAAGTAGAAACAGCCATGGACGATGCATGCAGTAATATCCGCAATCCTAACCAAGGAGAATATTAGCACGCAACATTTCAAACTAGAAATCTACCATTACGACGGCCCCTAAGAAAAAATAAAGAAACTTACCAATGAATCCAATGCCACCCCGGAAACCTGCTACCCACAAACGTCCCAAAACACCTCGCAGGATTCATGCTCGCACCACCATATCCGTACCGCGAAAACGCACTCCCGAAACTGAGCACACCGAGCGTCATGCCGACCAAGAAGGGGCCCATTGCAGGGCCAATAGTTTGCTTTTGCCTGGGATCCAAACCAACCCCAAACGCCATAAACAGCAGCGCCAGACAGAAAACAAACTCAATCACAAACGCATTTGATGGAGGAATAACATTAGAGAACAACCAGCAGCCTCCAGCTTTGAAGTCTCGGGTTCCGTAGGACGCGCGGATAAGGAGCCCTGCGATAGCTCCGCCCCCTGTTTGGAATGAGACGTAGAGGACCATGCGGGGAAGAGTACAGAGGCGAGCGAAGAATGTGGCGATGGTGATGGTGGGATTGAGATGTGCTCCTGAGACGGAACCTAGAGAGAAAGTGAGGAGCGTGACGAGGAACCAGTTTGTTAGGCCGCCGACAAGGGGGCCGATAAAGGCAGCGTTGTCAAAGGATCCGAGTTGGGAGGTTGGGGGAGCGGGGATTGAGGAGGGGGAGATACTGATCCATATCGTGACATAAATAAGCATCAAGGCGCCTTTGAAATCGGTCAGAAAAAAACTCGGAGTACTGGAATGGAAGGGAAAAGATACGGACCTATGCCTTCAATCAGAGCAGCTTTCCACAACCCAAGTGACCGGAATCCGCGGAGGTCGAACTGCTCTCTGAGTGTCATACAAGGGGCGCTATCTGGCTGCTCTTTCAAGATCTCTGCATTTGCTGCATTGTGTCGGTCGAGTACAAAGCCTTGGTTCCCTCCCACACGGCCGATGAAGGGTCTGGTGGTAGTGTTGTAGGAGGGGGCTTTCACTATGGAGTTGGAGCGGTTGGTATGGCCGCTAGCATTGTTTTCCACGTCCATTCGAGAGCTTTTACCGTTGGAACCCATGGGCTTTTCCAGATTCGTTTGTTGTCTCGAGGTGGTCATCATGGGAAGCGGATGAGTTCTATTGGGGGGGGGAGGGTGGGCACTGAGCTTCGAATATCGAGGCGAGGAATCAACTCTCTATATCTGGCCCTTCGTCTTCCCACGACAATATTTAGGCGCCCTCGAAGGCTAGTTGGATGCGAAGTGAGAGAGGTTTAGCATTTTTAAAATTTTAAAGGAAGATGCCAAACCAATTGTAGATTTGAGTGCTATTATCAGTCGCGGGTTACTAATCAGTCCTGCAGATTTAGCCCGGATCCGCTAATCAGGGGGTGCTGTAAGCGGTATTTCAGGGGTGAGTTCCTGCCACGCTCCGAAGCAGCCGAGCTTTTGCCCCTTTAATTATTTTGGCGAGGGAAGCGATCCCTCATTATCTCATTATTATTGCCCACCATTGAAGAAAAAGTCGGTATTCGTGGAACTTCAGAAGACTCTTAGATTTACAGAACAAAAATCATGTTGGGAATCCCTCTTGTAAACCACCAAGGTGTTGGTTGACATATTTGTTCACATGGTTTTGCCTTTGAAGAGGTCATTAGATTTAGCTAGACTAATGTAAATTCTTCAAGATTGACTCCCCTCTCTCTCAGTGCCTCGGGCGTCAGCCTTGGATCGTGCCAAGTTGTCTCCTTGGTCTCCACATTCTCGAAGTCGTAGCGACGCATTTCCTTAGGTGTATTCGGCTCGTCCTCCTCGGGTACATACTTGTATCTCCATTGCGGTGGAAGAGCTACTCGAGGATCTTCCTGCGTCAAGACATCTCCATGGGTGAAAAACGTTCTATAATACCCATTGACATATTGGTGACTCACATCCCAGCCGACCGGAATTGGGCCGAAGAAGGATTCTGCATGCATCGCTCCAGAAAGGTAAGCAGCACCGACGACGAGATAGCGAGACTTTCCTTCGCGTGTGACGGGGCGAAGCACAAGTGGTGACGTTACCTCCAGACCTATAACTACCACATCTCCAGCCCTTGCAGACTCAGAGCAAAGTCCAAAGAACCCTTCAAGTGTCTTGAAGAAGCATTCTCCACGAATCCTATCTCGGACCAATTCCCCAAACCTAGTAGCTATTCTTTCCATATCATCACTTTCAACTTCTTCTCCATAACTCTCTAGAGCCTTCCTACATTGTTCGAAACTTAAAAGGACACTATAACTAGGAAAGAGTTCACTACTCCACCCACCCAAAACCGCATCGACAAACGCGTTCACAGTTGAACCACCACCAGCATACACACTTGATTCGCACGATGCCTCCCAAGAGCGACAAGCCTCTATAATCTCTGTGTTTGTATAGCCAGCCTGGAGAGGGGGCAGCAAGGTCGTAATGGTGGCCAGCTTCACAGCTTGAAGCTGGAGGCTTTCATTGGTGACTACGCCGTGAAATTTAGACCGACCACATGCACGAAATCCAAAATATGACAGCGTATCATTAGGGGAAGAGAAATCAGGCACCCATGACGGCATTTGCAGTGTCGATGGATTATTTCGAAGCAAGCATCGGGTCAATATGTTTATCCCATAATCATCTGCACCAATTAGTCGTATGGTGAAGTCTCTAAAGGCTTCTTCGACACTAACGCCGTAGTCTGGTATGATTGAACTGCGGACTTCAGGAAACGCCAAACTGCGGATTGCATATAATCGATCCCGTGGGTTCAAACAATTCATTCTTGATGTCATCGCGAGGAGAAAGTTAAGGTGTACCCCGCCATAACGGTTAAGATGTGCTGAACGCAGGTTCAAAAACGCATCAATGCTGCTTTGAGTAAGATCTTCAGACTTGAAGTCATCAAGTAGCCGCTCCAGTTCTCCTAAGCTTCTCCGGAACCAGTGTGTAGCGTTAAGGAACGGTTCCCAATCAATACCATCGTTGCCGACGATCACTGTCGCTTTTTTGGCCAGCAAGACCTCTTGGTAGACCCAAAGTCTAGAAAACCATTCCCGGTGTAGAAGGTCTTTGATGGCAAACCAGCTAGGGGCATTGGAGACCAGAGCCTCAGAGTTATTTAAAAGGAAGTACGCCCAGGTATCGCGTTCAAGACAAACGGCCCCCGTTTGGAAGTCATATGAACACCCCTCTCCAAGTCTACTTAAAGTAATGATGGCAAGTCTACTATCTTCCGAGCTTGGGCCAAGCCACACAATGACTTGTTTAGCGCGTGCGTAAATCGATCCCATCTCGAGGACTTCTGCACTTCGCTCAACGTCATCATCTTGATTGATACAGATAGCATCTATCCATAACACCCTGGACTTTTTTGAGTGTCTCAAATGATACAAAGCAATCGCAAGATTGTGAGTGATGCCCAATGTGGTTCGCGGTCTGGAGCCTGTTCTCAGGCGGGCGAAAAGCTGGGACAGTGGTTTCGGTGATATGGCTGGCTTGCTCACGAGGGCAATGTCTGTTCTCTTTGGAGGCCCCCAAACATAAGACAGAGCCTCATATTTCGCAGATCTCTTTCTATGAAAGATTTCGATTTCTATCTCGGCCGACGTCGGGCCAGGCAGGAGCCTGATCAGCCGAATTTCGTTGTGGTCTTTTCGCAGCGGAGAGTACTGATATGGTTGCATTTTGAGGGATGCAGGAGTGGTAGAAAGGGTGGATTGTTTCTGAGATGTGTTGGAGCGGATCGGGAGTCAGAATGGTAGAGCTGATAAGCGTTGAAGCTCGGGCAGAAATGAAGCTCAGGACTCAGGTAACCGAGATCCATAGTCAATGCACACCCACAGTCAATGCACACCCCCATTTTAATTACTTCACCACCTTCAAAATTCGACAAAATAATCAACGAAGAAGATATGGAGAAAGCTATTAATGAGCTAAATGCCCAATTACTTCCTAATTATCGTCAGGTATCTGAAAAATATAGTCTCACACGTATAATATTAATACGAAGATTTTTAGGTCTTTGCACCTCCCGCCAGGAGACTACCTCCCTTCACCACAAACTCCTTACAGATATCCAAGAAGAAGCTCTTATTAATCAGATTAATAAGCTTACTATTCGGGGAATGCCTCCTACTACCCATATCGTCAAGAACCTTATAGAAGAGATAATTGGGCAATATATATACAAGAACTGGACTGCCCATTTCGTCAAGCATTACTCTAATCGTCTCAAGAGTCTTTATTTATATAATATGGATAATCTGCATATTAAATCTGAATATAGGCCCTATATTAAACACTTCTTTGATTTGGTATTATCTGATTTCAATATTATTCTAATTCCTTATATTTTTTTATAGATAAATCTGGCTAATATACCTTCTCCCCACTTAATTAATTAAAGCAATCGACAACTACAATATTACGACCGGAAATATATACAACTGGGACGAGAAAGGATTTCTGATTGGTTTGGCACGTACTTTGAAATGTATTATAACCAAAAAATTGTATAATAGTAGCCGAATTACATCGGCAGCTCAAGACAGTTCCAGAGAATTTATCAGCTTATTAGCGAGTATCTGCACTGACGGAACAGCCCTCCCACCTGCCCTTATTTACAAGGGAGCTTCAGGAGACCTTCAAGATACTTGGTTAGAGGATTTGAATGAGAAACAGCACGCTTACTTTATGTCTTCAACGAATGGGTGGTCTTCTAACACATTTGGCATAGCATATTTAGTCGACGTTTTTGATCCTGTTACACGAGCAAAAGCAGGGCACGGCCGACGTCTCTTAATTATTAACGGGCATTCAAGCCATGTTAATATGGAATTTATTACTACTTGTAATTGTCTCAAGATCCTCCTTCTCATTTTACCTCCTCACTCGACACAGCGATTATAGCCTCTCGACATCGGTTACTTCCTCCCACTTTCGACTTGTTATATAACCGAGCTAGATAAAGTTATAGAGAAAAGTGGAGGCTTAGTATCCTTTACTAAATGTATATTTTAGTCGACTTTCAAGGTTACTTGGGATAACTCCATAACTGAGCAAAATATCCATTCGGCCTTCGCAAAATGTGGGATCTGGCCGACGAAACCAAACGTTATTCTAGATATTATTGCACCCCCTTGTTCTGATACGTCTTCTTCGGACGATTCTGAATACGAAATAGCCACTCCTTATACAGTAAAACGTATAAGGCAGTTCTCAAAGCTCCATAGTGGAATTCCGTCAAAGTTAGCCTTTCGTAAGCTCACCAAAGCGAACGAGACGAACACAGCTCGCGCTTCAATTACAGAGCACCGCGCGAATAGGTTAAAGGAAACTTTACAAATAGAACAGAAGAAGAGACGTCGGGGGAAGAAGCTCAATCTAGTCGGTGAGCCTTCAGGTAGGGCCCAGTTCTTTGGAACGAAGGAAGTGCTGGCCGCGCAGGCCCGGGAGGCTGAGAAGCTAGAACTAGCTAAGAAGGAGAAATTGGAAAAAGAGAAGGAGAAGGAAGAGAAAGCTGTTGCTAAAGCTGTTAAGGAAGCCTTAGCAGTCGAGGAAAAGTGTCGGAAAGCAGAGCAACAGGCCATTAACAAGCAGATAAGGCTTAAGGAGCACAACCAGGGGGTTTTAGATCGGGCAAACGCCCGTAAAGCAGTTACGGCAGCCAAGAAAGAGGCTGTAAAGGCCGCAAAAGCTGCTAAAAAGGCCAAACCTTCTCGAATAGTTATATTACGGGTTGGTTCAACGATTCTAGCTAGTTTGGGGTCAGAGGAACAGGTTGTGGTTGAAGAACCGGAGGAGGAAGTGAGGGTAGTGCCGCAGCAGACTAGGGCAGGGAGGCAGATCGTTCTACCACAGCGTCTTCGAAAATGAAAAATCCTAGTTGGTCAATCTAATACGCTTACTTTAATCGCTTTATATTTTCATTTTTAGCCCAATTGGTTATGTGGTTATTTTTAAATTAATTATTTAAGTTCGGGTGATCCTGTAAAAATAGGGTGTGCATTGACTGTGGGTGTGCATTGACTGTGGGTGTGCATTGACTGTGGGTGTGCATTGACTGTGGGTGTGCATTGACTGTGGGTGTGCATTGACTATGGATCTCGGTTAAGGTGCGGGGTTCCGCCCCGCCCCATTCCGCCTTGGCGTGAGACAATACAAGCCACTCCCCTTCTCCCAAACCTCCGTCTGCTTGTTCCCAGACAACCATGCTTACTCCGTTGTAATCGCCTTGGGCTGAAAACAAGAGGCTGAAGACTTTTCTGGAGCAGATTTGGGGATGCCTTGACGTCTGATTGTCTACTTGGTCTTAGGATAAATAGATGCGCCCCTGAGGAAATGCTGCATCGCTCTCCAGAATAGTTCTGAGCAAGTAGCAAACAGGCAATTGTCGGTCTCGCGTAACTGATCGCCTTCGTCGCCCGCTCCTCAGTCGGCGAAAGCGAAACGGCCAGGAAAGACAGCAAAATCGTGCTTTTTGACTTGCCTCAGGCTCCCCCTCTACCCCATTAAAAGGCTCGCGACAGCTATTTTCTTTTAGAATTACAGCCCACTTACTTGATTATTTTAAAATAAGAAAATTATTTTTAAGAAGGCTATATCTATTTCTACAAGAATATACGTTTTAATTTATCAAAAATCTGAAATAAATTGTGGTTTTATAAGAGAAACCTAGAAAGTGGCCATTTAGCTTTGGCCGACTGAGGAGCGAGCGACGAAGGCGATCAGTTACGCGAGACCGACAATTGCCTGTTTGCTACTTTATTTAAAAGACCAAAATAGCTCTATCGCATCCTACCTTCAAGCACGTGGTATCAATCATCGATTTCAGGGGCAGCGATTAAGTCAGCAACTCTAGAAGACAGGGTATTGATTGGTGCCCACACCACCAGCAATGCCTGTAGCCAAAAGGAAAAAGAGGAAAAGGGGCCATCCCTAATCTGAAGCCACCGTCTTGCCGCTTCAAGACGCCACGATTCTCCAGCACCTGATAAATCACCGAAGCGCTCTCTGACTGGCCAACTCCCAGCTGAATCATGAGGCTAGAGCACCCATTTGGGGCTGCACCGGCCCTGCCACTAGTTTCACCACCAATCATAACCTTCTCAGACAGCCCGTCTCGTATTTCCCCTTGCGCAGAACGGAATAGTATGAAGTTATAAAATTACCTCTAAAGCTGCCGCGCCATGAGCGCTATGTGTGATGGATTGTTCTTAGGTGAGGCCATGTCCGATATCTTCGCGGATTGGCGTTCTTCCTACTTACCATCAACACAACCGCCTGCCACGGTCATTTCGGCGCAATGCATTCTTTAGGACCATGTTTCTTGTTGATCACGCTTCTCTCTTTTGTTCAACCTTTCGTTTACAGTCGCTACATTGCCCCGCGTGAGGGCAACCCCACAGTTGCTGATGAAAACGCATCTGAGAATGGTACAATTATCTTATCTCGCAAGTACTCAGACTAATCAAAGCTGTAGCTTCACCAATTGTACCCACACGAGAGCATTACCAGCTGGTAGTCAATGAATGGAAGGACGCCCACCCCCATCTTGCCGACAAAATCGAGACAGACGCAATCGAAGCACTTTGGAACCACCTTACACGAAACTCAACATCAGAGAACACCAAAAGATCCTTTCCCGAAAGCTTGCCCGTACACAAACGTCAAGATGCCCCGCAGTCGGACCTTGACGCAGCACGCAAATTGGTTTCTAGGGCTGTGGCTGAGGTGGAAGAACATAATGGGTACTTGATGGAGAATGCTGGGCGCGACAGTTTTCCGCCTACGAATCGCAAGTTTTTGGGTATAAATGAAACTGTAGCAAAGGCAGCTGCGATGGTAGCAGAGGCGGATGCAGCCGAGTTAGCATCCCAGGGAAAATTGTTCCAAGACTATACGCTTGCGGGTGAGCACGCCCACTTCCGTGTACCTGGTTTCCCCTCTGGCTCTCACCTCAACAAGCGCGATACATATTACTGGCTTGAGGATATGGCCACTCAATTTCCTGGAAATTTCCCATTTGGTGGCGATAGTTCGTACAAGGTGTTTAGGAACGTGCAAGCATATGGCGCGAAGGGTGATGGGGTCACCGATGACACAGCTGCAATCAATGCTGCGATTGCGGATGGTAACCGATGTGCAAATAATTGTGGCTCATCAAGTGTCAAGGGCGCGTTGATTTATTTCCCTTCAGGTACCTATCTTTCTCTTTTACTCGTTGACATTCCGCTGACTTCATTTATCAGGAACTTATCTCGTTAGCAGTTCCATCATTTCGCTTTATGGTACACAGCTAGTGGGAAATGTACGTCAGAAAGGCCCCATTAACATCTAGTAAGATGGCTTACGTGCTATGTAGCCCAATTCATTCCCTGTGATTTTGGCCGCTCCTTCATTTTCCGGTCTTGGTAGGTCTCTTGATACTTGAATCTTTGCGAGAAAATTCACTGACATTTACTGTCAGGCGTCATAAGTTCAGATGTATATACTGGTGGAAGTAACGAGTACTACCTCGACACTGTAAGCAGCCTCTATTTTGAGCCTTTTAGGTGACAAACAACAAGCTGTCAATATTGATATCTGTAGAATAATTTCTTTCGCCAAATCCGATATCTATTTATCGATTTGAGCCACTGCACCACAAGCGGGGTCAAAGGAATCCACTGGCAAGTTGCACAAGGTTGGTCAATTGACGCGATCTACGAAGTCTCTTAATAACTCCTTTCCAGCAACCAGCATCGAAAACGTCATAATTTGGATGTCTTCAGGCAGCTCGTACAATCAAATTGGAATTTGCAAGTTGCAAAGCTCTCTTGTTCTTGTGATTGAAGACTAATTCGTGCAACCAGATGCCGAAAATGGCAGTGGCGGATTTATGTCGGGCATTATCTTTGTAAATGGCTACATTGGAATCCAATGTAAGCAGTACACAATATCCTAGCGAGATATCTGACATTTTCACAGGTGGCAATCAGCAGTTTACTACACGAAGCTTTGGCTTTCTTAACACTAACATCGCAGTCTGGATGCTCTGGGATTGGGGATGGACTTGTAAGTTCTCCAATCAAGGATCATCGGATATTGCTTACCTGTGTCGAAGGGAAATCCATCACGTGTTCAGGCTGCAACTATGGCATTTATGTCCAATCAGCTGTTGTGGGAGGCACAATCTACGTCCTCGACTCTAGTTTCAGCAACACATATTCTGCCGTTGTGATCAACTCCGCCACCGGGTCCACAAAACAAGAGCAAATGTTGGTATCTCTTGATAACGTGGTGCTAAGTTCAGTCACTTATGCTGTGTACGATCTCTCTGCAAATGTTGTTTTGAACGGAGGCACGATGACCATCTCCTCCTGGGTTGTTGGTACTGTTTATGATTCTGCAAATCCAAATGGTGCCTGGTTTAATGGGAAACCTCTTGATGCTCCGCACCCGAATACCGCCAGTCTTCGAGGTGGTCCTCAGGGCGGGTACTTTGAGCGACAAAAACCCACGTATGCCACGACTACCCACGACTATTGGCTCATTGCACAGGCTCTCGCAAAAGGTTGGTCATGGCCTGAGCCTCAATCTACTGCTTTCTTCTGACACTTTGTAGGTGATGGTGTGACAGACGATACTGCTTCGCTGAGCTTGATGTTCGCCCTAGGTGCTGCGTACGGTCACGGTGTGTTCGTGCCTACGGGCTCGTACATCATCGCTAGTCCGCCTCTGCTCGTAAGTTGATCTTATTTGGAGGAATATTCTTGCCTCCCTCGGCCAAATATGCATGCAAAGACCAACTGACTCGTGGCCGGTAGATCCCCATCAACTCTGTAATTGTGGGAGCTAACTGGGCGCAATTTGTCGCTTCGGGCTCCGCATATTCCAACATGAACAATCCTCAGGTCATGATCAAAGTCGGTAACGCTGGAGATGTCGGTAACATCGAAATTCAAGATGTGCTTTTCACTGTAAAGGGAGCAACTCAAGGAGCTGTGTTGGTTGAATGGAATGCCAAGGCCGCGTCGCAAGGCTCTGTTGCTATCTGGGGTAAGCAAAATTCTGGTTTTCTGATATGTCACTCACTTACATATTTCTACAGACTCTCACTTTAGAATTGGCGGTGCACTGGGAACAAATCTCCAGGCCGCTAATTGCCCAGTTGGATCGAACAACGCAAACTGCATTGCAGCTTCCCTCTCTTTACATGTTACATCTGGAGCTAACGGGTATTTTGAGAACATGTGGGCTTGGACAGCAGATCACGACATGGACTCTGGAGTTGCCCAGACACAAATCAATATCTTTAGTGGAAGAGGTCAGTACCGGTCTGAATCCTCGCAATACTCTAGGCTAAATAAAATAGGTGTTTTGATCGAGAGTCAAGGTCCATCTTGGTTCTATGCTTCCGCATCCGAGCACGCCGTGCTTTACCAATACAACATTGCCAGCGCGCAAAACATCTACATGGGAATGGTAAGTCTCCCTTTCCATCTCTTAAGATGTCTTTATATTGACAACCCAGATCCAAACCGAAAGCCCTTACTACCCACCCTTCGTAATCGCCCCAGCACCCTTCACATCCAGTCTCAACAAGTTCGCCTACGACCCAACCTTCTCAGACTGCGGCGGTTCCTTCCCATGTTCCGCAGCCTGGGCCCTCACAATCTCCAACTCAAACAACATCCAAATCACCGGTGCCGGTCTGTACTCCTTCTTCCAAAACTACGGCCAAAACTGCATCGCCTCGCAAAACTGCCAGCAGCGCCTCGTCGCAACGACTTCCAATGGCGCGGTTTATCTGTTTAATGTTTTTACGATTGGGAGTATCGGGATGGTTCATCCGTTTGTGCAAACGGTGGGAGGAAAGCCTAGTAGTACGTTAGGATTGGCGTTAAGTGCGCCGAATACGGTTAACACTGCTTCACCCTTCCTGGCAGCGATCAATGCTTGGGTTGAGGTTTTTCCGGGATGGTAAGTTGATGCTTCATTTTGAAATGTTTAGATACTGACTGTGATATAGGGTTAAGAGCTAGTGATGGTCTTCTCTCCCGTCTCCTTCGAGTCGGACTGTATTAAGAGACAACGTTACATAGTAAATATAACACATTCAGCACTCAAAATTAATCAGTTCTCAAATGACACGAAATGGTCAAAACAATTGTCTTGATTTTTGCAAAGGCATCTGCATTCTAGACGGCTCTAACAAGTTCACCTATCCCTAATCCAGATATTTAAACTCACTCCTCAACAAACAAAAACGTCCCTCCCGTCTTCTCATCCTTAATCCCCTCACCAACCAAGACCCTAGCACCAAGAAACGCCGGATCAGCCCAGACCTGCACCTCATAACTCCTCCCACTAACTTCACACTTCAATACATACTTCAGCTCCTCAACCTTCACCCACTGCACCCAGCACTCAAACGGCTCATTTAGCTGTATACATCGCGGTTGGTCATGGTACATCGCATACGTTATGTAGTTCGTGATGCCTTGAGAGGAGAAGGAGATGAAGTATCCGCATCCGCTTGAGATGTTTTTGTCTGCAGATAGAGAGGTACGGTGGATCGAGTAGATGCGCTCTGGGGATGGAGAGGATTGGGAATAAAGTGCACGTAGGAGTTGGGGGAGGGGAATCGTGCTGATTTGGTGGTTTGGGCAGAGGGGTGGTGGGCTGGTGATGGTTGTTAGGGTGGTGCAGCAAAAGCCGAGAGGGGGGTTGGGGTGAGACATTTGGGTTGGGGAGGCGAGACCTTGTTGTTTTCGATGCTGTAGATGGTATGAGATTGAAATTTGTAAATTGTGAGCGCGGAGATTTCGCTGATAATTCGAGGGTTGGATGGTTGATGGGGATATTTGGTTTGTGAAGGGTAGGATTAAGATGTAATAGAATACAGAACAGGTGACGCTTTAACTTATAACTCTTCTCAAAGCCGCTTTGTGTCCTTTCGAGTCATAAAATTATCATTCATATGATATAGATTGAGATTTCATTGTCCTCGTGAATAACAGACATAATCCTCTTTGTGAAGCAATTTGCATCATCAAAGGAACTTCTGAGTTGGCAATGGGGGAAAATGAGGTACAAGAGCCCAGATTTAAGACAAAGAGCTCGACGAAAAGTTGCTTAGTGGAGGAATAACGCTTTTCACTATATATTCAGGGGCTGCGAGTTACCTCGCTTAATCGCTAGTGGAAGGGGTATGTCCTCTGATCACTGCTAATTCCCCTGAGGATCATGAGCTTATGATGTGTTCCCCCAGATTTCCACCTGAGGTGGCAAATGACTCTCAAAGAACGGGCTTTCGTAGCAGTAAGAGTCTTCAGACATCATGCAATGAAGCAGGTCCTTACGAACATGGTGACAAAAGTCCGTGCGTTCAGGGCATTTTTCAGGCATTTTTTGGACTAAGAAAATCAAAGTTTCTATCATCACTTCAAAGAATTAAAATTACTACATAAGATAATTGTCCATAAATGAATAATTAAACAAATAATCGATTAAACTTTAATAATTACCACAAAAATCATTCTTTTATCAAAATGCGCAATAGTTGAAAATATTAATTAGTGGTTACAAAGCCTGAAAATGCCCTGAACGCACGGACTTTTGTCACCATGTTCGTTAGGTCCCTCGGAAGCACTTGCATATTCACGTGTAGGGAAGTGAAGTTACAATTCTACTGCTGTGGAGTTCCCCAGTGCATCCCTCTATTATGCTTAAACGCCCCCAAAAACATTTCTCGAACCGACTCCAATCCCACGCTGTGTATTCAGTCACAAAGTATCACTCACAGGACCCACAACACTCGACGCTCTCGAGCTACCTCTTGTGACTGGGCTCAACATCGGACTCAGTCCTGCTCGACTTCTCTCATCATCCATCTCCACCGGCATTGGTTCACTCCCAGGCAATTCATATGCAACGAGTCTCCCATCAATCTGCGGCGTAGTGGCCGCCCTCCTCTCAGAAGCAAGCTTGATTGCCGCATCGAAATAATCTCCTTCTCCATTCTCCGTCGTTGGCATTTGGTATATCTCCCCATGGGTTCCGAGCTCACCGTCGGGGTGCTGCTCACGATGTACGCTGCTGCTAGAATCAAGCTTCTTGTAAGACGGGAAGGGAGAGTTGGGGTCCTCCTGTGGGCAGTCTGCTTTACTGTCTTTGTTGTCCACATGTGTGAGCTGAATATCTTCAGTGGGAGATTTCGAGGTTGGTCGCTTGCGTCGTTGGGAAAGGTAATAACCAAGCCCCGCTGCAAGGGCGAGTGCTGCGATGCCAGCAATGGTCACCCCTGCAATGAGACCCACCCTAATACCCTTTGAAGCCGATGTTGATGACTTGGTGTTGTCTGCGTATGTCGGTGACAGGATGACGCTAATCTGTTCAGGAGCTCCGTCTTGCCAGACACATTGACTGACGGAAAAGTTGCCCCGTTCGTAATCTACTGTCAAATATCTGTTATAGTTAGCCTCCATGTGTTCATTTGCGTGTAAAAATACTCACGCTTCCTGTAAGAATGACCTCCCGAGCGTAATTTGGGAATCATTGGCAGCTTCCTTGAGAGGGAGGTAATATGTATCATTAGTTGTGTAAGGTGGTAACGTTGGTAAAACCAAGGCACTAAAAGGAAGAGCGATGCTGACAGTCTCCCCACCTGATAAGCTGTTGGACAAGATAAATGTGACTACTGGACTTTCTTCTTGAAGATCAAGGTACTTTGTCCCGTTGATGAGATAGCGACCAGCTGTATCGAGAGCAAGACCAAAAGCGTCTTCGAATGCCTTGCATGCAGCTTCGGGAAGCCATATATTGGGGTCAGTGGATTCGATGAAAGCGAAAACGGGTGTTGACAACAGAGTTGATTGTGTGGTTCCGCTATAAGTGATAGATTGGATGGCAACAACGATATCGCGGGTGATATCTTCATTGAGAGTAAATGATGCGGAGTTTGGAGCAAATCTCGAAGAGTCGAATCCGCCGAAGATCAATTGAGCATACTGCCCAGCCTTTAAACCTAAGAAAAAGTTTAGTAAACGGGTCTGCAGATTGAAAATTGGCTCATACGATATTTCGCACCAGCAGTGAAGCTCCAGCTTAGACTTGGTATGAGTTGTTGCAATCTTAGTGACGAGAACAAGGAGGGAGCAGAGAAATTTCCAATGGTGGAATAGTTGACTGGTTGTGTACTCAATCCCAGAATTCCCCTGACAGAGTTAGCCACAGTCGACATGTCTGGTGCTGGGTAATCACAGGTAGAATGGCGACGCAGTCTCAATTCCTGCCACAGTCTGATTCTTTAGCGTTGGTCCGCTTGCCCCTCCAGCAACAAATCCAAGGCCTAGAGTCTCCAGCCCGTAATCAGCATTCTGCGAGTATCCAAGGTTCGCCTCGAGCCCAACCCCATCTCCATTAATCCCGAATAGACCCTGATCCCGCCATGTCGACGAGGTGTTGGGATTGAAAAGTCCTCCTCGAGAGCTCGCGCAGCCGTCCGGGACCGGATCTATTGCAGCAGACGTGCATCCAGGCGGCAATACTACAAGAGTCTCGGGCGAGTTTGTTGACACGAGCACTCTGACGTCTTGTGCGGGAGTCCCAACTCTGAGAGCAAAACTACTCCATAAACCATCGATTCCATCCCCTGCCAGCCATATGAATTAGATGATCCGCCACAGATTGGAAATAACCCTTACAGTACTGACTGGGAGGCACGACCAAAGGTGATGGAACCCCCACTGTGATATTTGTCGATTTCCCCGCCACGACAATCAGAGCGAGCGACAATGTCAAGCAGAAGAGGGGCACATCGTGAAGATGAAGTCGCATCACGACGACTTCTTAGAATCTCTAAAGGAAACAGACATTAGGCCGTCCGAGATGGGGGCTTGAGAAATGCCGAAGATTGATGGGATGCTGCAACATGCAGCATAGGAAAATTCAAGAAAGGGAGTGAGCGATGGACGGCCCCCAACCTCTTGTAAGCAACATTTGGCATCACCATATTCCAGATAGGGAGATTTTTGCGGCATGCTAGTCAGGGGTCGCAAGGCAGTGTGGTGAGATAGGGCTGACTTGACCAGAGCCAACGGGGAACTCGGGTACTCGGGTTCATGATATGTCTTGAGATCCAAGTTGTCATTGGTGGTACTCATATAGTGTTTGGCCACATTTCTAATCAAAGGTGAAAATTGGGGTGCCGAGACAATGTTACAAGGATACGTCCCTACATGTCGGCCGACGATGCCTGGATGCGAGATACTGTACGAGTACCGAGATGTTAAGCGAACCCCTTTTTTCCATGTTGGGCTTATGAATAGTTGTTGCCAAAGGTGCCAAACGTTTCTCCTCCTGGGCATCTTAATAGAAATTCCGCACGTCATGGCTTTGGAGCCGCCTCTGCCACCTTTCCTGATCTTACATCGAGATTTCTTCTTCCAGAGGATGAAAGACTGGTGGGGCTCTCGATTGGGTTGCTGTTAAATTAAAGCCTAGTATTCGGCCGAGGAAGATCTGTGTCCTGCTTACTAGTTTCAGGGTCCTCTAGGACACAAGCTAGCATGTGTCGGCCGAAACTACTGGCGGCTTGAGGGCTGCTCCCCAGAATATTGTTCCTGCATGATGGCTGCAATGTAGTATTGTGTGGTGCAAATCATTTGTAGATACCCTTGCCGGCCGATAGACGGTGAAACCTACAGTCAGGCTCCCCTGTCAACCTCTGAGCAGTTCCATCATCCATGGAGCATTAAGAAACCACGGTAGTCCAAGCGTCCTCTGGCTTCGTCCTTTGGCGCACGAATCGGGACGAGGCGCATGGTACTATTCTACTATTGGCAACATCTTGCTGATGCCCATGAGCATCACTAGAGTCATCTACGAAATTTCCACTCTTATTTCCCTTAAGTCCCAGGTATTTATCGTTTGATCTTCAAGTTGAGCTCTGCAACTTAGATCAGATTTGCCTGACCTGTGCATTCGTTACTCCGCAACACTCTTTTGGTCATCTGTCGTTATTTTGCTCAAGTACTTTGTAAAATGCGGTCCTTTACACAGCGTAAACAATTTGGTTTAATACTCGCAGCAGCATATGGTACTAGCGTTTGTGAGGGGCAAAGTAGGTATTTTCTGAGCTGATAAGTAGCTTTCCGCTGCACGTGGAAAGGCATTTCTGAACCAGCTCGTCTTCAAACCTAACCTGCTTGATAGAACTACAGCCAAGATTACCCACCTATCAGAATACCACCAGCACAACCAGTTCTACCTCCTCAATTATTGATGTCGCCTTGATCGCAACGCTATTCACCAGTTCAAGCACCATTTCAAGCATCCAAAATTACACCAGCACCATCACATCAGCTCCTGCCTATCCGTGGGGCGATCAAAGTATTCCCATTAATACATGTTCGGTCACAGCTTCTGGAGGAGAGATACAATGGACGCCATGCGCAATGTAAGTTATCTATGACCAGTTGACGCGCAGTGAGACTCTCCTAAGATTTATTTGTAGCTTCGCTGGGACAGTCCAAATGAGCTACTTCCCCGAGAGTAATGGAAATTTGAGTTATCCTGCGACGTATTGGGACGCGAATTTTGGAGTCACTATGTAAGCTCTATCATCTCATTTTTCTTATCGAATGACAGAGTCTCCGCTTGGAAATCGAGAGTTGTACAAAAACACGTTGACTAAACTGTGACAAAGGACATCCCCCTCAATCTACATGATGGTCAACACTATCACTGGAGACAATGACTGTGGGCCTTTAGGTCCCACCTATTCTAACAAAGTCGTCTCAATGGACCTTACGGACGTCTCCACTCTGCAACCATATGCCGACCACACAGTCACAACAAGAATGGGACCACCTCAACAACTCACCTTGAGCGATTTGGAAAGCAACTGTCTAAACACCTACGGCACCTTCTCAACGGACGGCGCTTTTGTTAATACGCATCCCGTTTACGGAAATTATAACAGATGCCATCCGCGATTTGTGTTTCCCATTGAACTCAAGCGGATAGGGTAGTAAGTAGCCCGTAAACGATGATTTAAAAAGTACTGATGAATTGATAGCCCCTACTGGATGCATTGTGGACCTTACAATTACACTTACGGCATCTTTGACCCTCCTGGAGCAGTCCCACCAGTGGATGGTCTCTTACCCACGACTGCTGCATCATCATATACCTCGACTTACGCATCAGCAGCCGCTGCATCAACTACCCTTCCCGTGCAACAAACAACTCCACCAATAAACCCACCTCCATCTCAATCTTCTGTTGGCGCGGCCAATCCACCACCACCTCCGCCTCCGCCACCGCCTTCCAGTACCCCTCCTGCTCCTCCGGCGTTAACTCCCTCAACTCCTGCTTCGGCCACAGCAATAGCGACGATCGGCAGCCAAACCATCAGCGCCATCCCTGGATCATCAGGGGTCGTGCTTCCAAACGGCTCAACCGCAAAGCCCGGATCTGTAACAACTATCACAGATTCAAACAGCCATCCAGTAGTTGTCTCAGTTGGTACATCAGGAGTTTTCATTGGGGGTACAAGTTCAGGAGACTCAGCAACCTTCTTCGCAAATCCACCCGCTCCAACCTCACCTCCACCACCTCCGCCCAGCTCACAAGTGATCGCCACGATCGGCGGCCAACCAATTTCTGCAGCACCGGGAGACTCGAAAGTGGTAATTAACGGCCAAACTATCACATCTGGAGGTAATGCAGTTACTCTTGCAGGATCCAACAATGTTGCAACTCTCGGAGCGAGCGGACTCGTGGTCCAGAGTCCAGGTGGCGTTGTCACAACTTTCGCCCTTCCAACTGTTGCTCCCAGTCCCGAAAGAGTCGTGGGAAATGTCAATGGCCTTGCAGTTTCTGCTTCAGGAGCCTCTGTCGTCTGGATCGGTACCCAAGCTGTGACCCAAGGAGGCCTAGTTGCTACAATATCTGGAAATGATGTCGTGAGTCTGGGGCCGAGTGGATTGCAGGTTATGAAACCTGGTGGAGGAGTTACCACGCTTTCAATTCTACCTCAGCAAACCAGCTCTAGTATGCCGCTTGGTTCTATTATTGCTTCCAGTGTGTGCTCTACAAGTTTCTCTGAAGCGATGCTAACTTCTGTGCTAGTTGCGGGCGCACGTCAAAAATATACTGGAAGTTCAAGCTCGAGTCCAGGGTCAGGTGCGCCGACTGGGGAGCCCCATAGCGCGGCTTGCAATGTCCGCCTAGGAAGTGAAGTCGCTTGGTTGTGTTTGAGTTTCTGTATGACGCTGGGATGGATGGTGGGTCTGTAAGAACATTGGAGCTAGGTTATTTAGACTAATGTAATTAATTTGCCCCTGAAAGAAATACAGGCTTGCAAACCCATGTGGCTATCATGTAAAGTCCCCGACCGTCGTGTCAGCTTCTGCTGCACAACGGCTACAGACCAGTCCATGCGCTCGAATTGATTTGAAGCGCCCAGATATGGCTACAGTAGCCGCTGGACAAGACCTTCACAGCTGACAGCGGCCGCCTTGCTCAGAGGATCAAGAAACGTGTTCAGAATGGTCTGAATGAGGCGGGCATGGCTCGCGTCCCAATTCATCTTTATTGACATCCTCCTCGCGTTGGATCAAGTTAGCGCCACAGGCATTGCCAGTAGCTCTATCATATTCGTCCCGTTCAAGGACGGTTACTTGAAGACTATTTACGCCAATTTCGAGCTCGGCCGCGATGTCCAGTACGACGAAGTCGTGGAGGTTAGCATGAGGATTCGAGATGTCAGATGGTACTTCGCGACCTGCCAGCTTCCATCCAGTCACAGACCGGAATTGCCATTGCTAATATCGCCAATCAATGCAACATAATCTCCGTCGAGAACTTCGAACTCATTAAAAGGACACAGGCAAAGAAACCCGGATGAGAGATCTTCGTAGGACAACGCCCAGAAAAACTCTTTCTAATGATGACATTACTTACCTACAACACAATAATAGTCATAGATATGAGAGCGTAAACTGTGCCATAGCAGGGGTTCACCCAGCTGAACGAAAATTGCAGCACCGAGAAACGTTGAATATTTGCGAGATAACTTGACACGGGACTCACACGAGTGGACTAAGCTCCTTGAGAAGAACCAAGCGATCTCGAACGAACGCAATATTTGTTGGCGCTGAGATTTAAATAGATGGATAAAAAATGTCATGCTGGTAAGAGAGGCCTTGAATGTAACATCCAACTAGCTGCATGAAGCCTGAGCAAGTAGACTCCCTGAAGGGTGAAGTTGCAAACTTGCACCACCCGTTCCAAGATTGGCTCGAATCTAGAGAGAGGATATTCAACATCTCAGAGAAAGCAATTTCAGGGCAAGTTGGCATTGATCAAATACATCTGAAACTACCCTCAAGAAAGGGAACTCGGGACATGGTCTGGCATAAAGACACTGATCTTCGCTAACTTTTTCTTCTTTTTACGAAACCCAGGAGCTCTCATTGCTGTAGGGTAAACTTCTATTGCGTAATCCTCTAAGTGTCGGTCAATCTTAAATCGTAGAAGGTAGAGAATCGCTGGCTGCTGTACCAAAGCTCTTCAACTTCAACACCTGCTCCAATGGATCAATATCTTAAGCCCTCGAGACACGTTTCCACCGTGGCTTCCCGTGAGAGGGGTTGCTATAAAACGATTCATCGGAATTGGCACTGTGATCGAAATATATTAGAAAGGATGTTGGCGTTGGCTCAAGTATGGCAGAAAACAAGGGGATGCCCATTCTCGATCTCGAATACGAGTGCTGTGGAACTGCAATCGCTGAATGGACCACTTAATCCTGCAATATGACATCGCTTACAGGCACCGGGCTAAAGTCTCTCCTTACTGCCTTATCACCCCTATCTCCTATCGTCTTCCCTTAACAGCCAGGATTCATTCGTCTTACCTTGAATTAGAATATACGTCATTCCTTCGTCACTGCTAACTTCCCTGCTCCTGAATCTCCTTGTATAAGAAACATCCCGTCTTTCCAAGCCACACGTCAACAATTATCAACGCAACTTGAAACGACTCCTAGCAGTATTTATCACAACAGAGTAAGCCAGATCCTTTTGTTGATTCTCCCATTGTATCTGACCTACGAATTCAGAATGCCCTCCACCGAAAGCCAAGACAAAGACGGCAACATTGGAGGCGGCAACAACTCCAACTGTCGGGATTGCAAAAATTGCTATAATTGCTCCAATTGCGTTGGTATGTAACTTCCCCATTCCAATCACCACTTGCCCTTATCTCTTAGTCCATTCGCTTCATGCAACGGGTTGGGAGCAATTAGGCTATGCGAGAACATGAATACGCGGAGAATGACAAAGCCGAACGGTATTTTGGAGTTAAAGAGGCTAATAAGCTTATGTAGGATGTGTGGATTGCAAGAATTGCTCGAATTGCGTATGTATCCCCCTTTATTCTCTCACCTTATGAGGGCCGCTGGCTAACAAATACGGTGAAGTATAATTGTACTGGGTAGGTCCTGTCTTATTCTTCGATTTTATCTCGATCTATGATTGGGAGACAAGATTATATAGATGCTGATTGGCAATAGGTGTACAAACTGCAGTAATTGCTCTGGGCTAAAGAATCGGCACAATGCTAGTAATGAGCATGAGGATGATGATGATTCTGAGTTGTGAGAGTTGGGACTGAGTCCGAAGACCCGTAGGCACCTCTAACAATGACGGTCCGCCGAAGGCAAAGCTGACCGATAAGCTTGAATTATATAATACAGGTAGAAGTTACTCATATTACTGGAAAAGTGTATAAATTGAGGTTCAACGGGAAACATGATGGCAAGGCATAAATTCGGCTAGACGACACGATAATGAAATGAAACTTTGGGACGTCCAGGACCGAAATATCAAGGGCAAAGCAGGCGAAGTACAGATACTGAAAAGTGTCATAAATAGCATTATACAGAAGAGGCAACCTTTTGTGTACCTCTAAACGCCAAACACCTACACCATATCATGCAAATCATCAACGCGAAGCATTCAATATTAGTTGGGCGAGTCCACCTCCCCAGACACCTGCTTCCCACTCGGTTGCTCTCCAGGGGATAGCACGACCCTCATAGCCTCCTCTAGGATCGCCATCCCCTCTTCTATTTCCTCTTCCTTGATCGTCAAACTAGGCACGAAACGCAATGTATTTGTACCAGCCGTGATAACAAGCAGTCCCCTCTCCCTTGCAGCTGTCACAATTGAAGTTGGGTCCTGTGTCAATTGCAGCCCCAAAATCAACCCTCTGCCTCTGATCTCCTTGACCAGCTCAGGAAACTTCTGTTGCAAGTGTTGAAAGTGCTTCATGAATACCTTGCTCTTGCCAAGCACATCGCTTTGGAGAGTGGGATCGGAGAGGCGAGAGACCATATAATGCGCCAGCCTCGCCCCAAGCGGGTTTCCACCAAATGTAGTTCCATGATCGCCCACCACAATCTTGTCGGCAACATTCCCGTTAACGATAGTAGCACCGATCGGGAATCCATTGCCTAGTGCCTTGGCTGTGGTAATGATGTCCGGGTGTGCAGATTTCGGGAGTGAAGCATGAGCCCAGAAGGTCCCTGTTCGAGAAAGCCCAGATTGAATCTCATCGTATATCAACACGGCGCCCACCTCTCGACACCTTGCTGCGAGAGCTACTAAGAATTCCTCAGTAGCGACTTGAACGCCGCCCTCTCCTTGGATCGGCTCCACGATAACACCGCACGTCTTCTCCGTCACCAATTCCTTCAGCCCAGCAATATCATTGTATGTCCCATATTTGAAACCCGGCAGCATTGGAGCAAAAGGCTTCTGGTATTTCGGATTCGGCGTCGCAGACAGCGAGCCCATTGTCCGCCCATGGAAAGACCCATTGAAGGACACGAGTTCGAATTTTTCGCCGGAGGGGTCGAGGACCTTGCCTGTCTTTCGCGCAAACTTGATCGCGGCTTCGTTGGCTTCGGTGCCGGAGTTGCAGACGAAGACTGCGGAGGCATCGTGCATGGAGCCTGATTCGACGGTCTTTTGTATGAGAATTTGGGAGAGGGCGCCGGTCCAGGGGTTGTGGTAGAGGTTCGAGGTGTGCATAAGTGTTTTGGCCTGTAGGATGTGAGTCAGAGGGGCAGTGGTGGAGTGAGGTGTATTTTCTTACTTGCTGGGCGATTATATTGCTGATTCCTGGATCACAGTGTCCCAAGGCGTTGACTGCTATTCCGGCTGTAAAATCGAGGTATTTCCTGTTCTCGACATCCCAAAGATACATCCCCTCACCTTTGACAAACATTGGTGGTGGGCGGACATAGGTTTTCACCATGAAGGGAGCTTGTTCGGTGACGAGAGCTGCGGTGGCAGAGTCTGAGGCAGGATCGGGGTTTGGGAGTTGGGCGTCTCGCTGGAGATATTATGTCAGTCAAATTGTAAATGCTGAAGGAGCTTTACGCACATATATCTCATTGCGAACTGGCTCTGAGAGGTTCGTTGCTGCTGCAGCTGCTGCTTGGGAGGCGCTCCTCTTCACAATGCAATTGGAAGAACATAACGGGCTGCTGGACTTCAGAGTAGCCCCTACTCGTTTTGCTGATATTCGGAGAGCCATTGCAGAGAAGTTGGATAACAGAAGGAGGGCCAAGGAGTGAGGGGAAAAAAAGAGAGACGTTGAACGAGGGAATTAATTATGCGTCACCCTGTACGACAATCTTAGCGTTATCGGCGCTCCTGCGGAGGATTTTTTTTGCTGGTCGCTTGTTTCAGGGGCCCTTCTGGGCTGGTCACGTGCCACCCTCCCAAAGGCTACATCAAGGTTAGGTATTTTTCAAAATCTTTCCAAAATCTTTAAGAGTCGTATATTAAAGAGAATTTAATATTCAACGGTTTCCATTCTAATATTTCGAAAGCTCAATCAGACCCGAAGCCGTTCCCCAAAGGCTTGAAGTACCTGCATTGAGTAAAACGAGCTGCCCATCAGAACCGCAAGAGACACAACATGCTGATGTTGCTTGCTACTGCCAGTATCCGCAAAATACTATTTCAATTTATTTTGTATATAGAAGAGCAGATTGCATAAGTGAGAGCCATTGAACAGGCTCTCCGCCAAAAGTTACAAAACATCCGCCAACTACCGGGCAATTCCAAACTCCTTACTGAAAGCATCTTTAAGCCATACCATCAATCCCTCCGCTCCCTTTTTTTCTTTTTCTTCTAACTGGAATGCAAATGAAATGCAACCTCTCCCCTTCTCTCTTTGACTCGTTCAGCTCCTTAACGATTGCATTTACTCCATGATGGGCAGCAACAGAAACTCCTCCCCCGACCAGAACCCCTTTAGGAGTAGGGCAAAAGGTTTCGAGAACTAATCGTAAATTCTCGACAGTGTAGTGAATAGGTTGATGACTGCTGTGTAGATGAAATGCGGAGCTAAACTGTCGCCTTGTTGGATTGCAATTGGACGGGTTCGACCTATGCTGAGAAAGGGAATACATTGTCTTGACATTATGATACTTTCTTATACTTTGAAGAAAACTCGTGGGGTCTTATCTACTTCTAGTGTTATAGACGAAATAAAAGAGGTTGAGTCGACATGAGAGTGGTTAAAAATGTGGATCTTGGGGCTTAGTATAGAATTGGAAAGGGGTGAAGACGATGAACATCCTGCTGTGATATATCATATCATGAAGGCTTTAATCTCGTCTCTTGTTAATCAAGGTTATGTTTCGGCAAATTGGATTGAAAAATTGGGATTTGACTCCGAAGTAATCTTCGGATCTGGACTCGACCCCTCCGCCATCTCGGACTTAATGTTATCCCTTCGTATGTCTTTACTTTTGAGCCCAGAGTTGCTTTGATTCGGCATGGGCGAGCGTCGGAAATCGATGCTTCTTTCATGAGAGAATCCTGGCCTTGTATCAAGTTTTGCGGAGGAGGCCTCAGGTGTTGACACCTATTTTCAGCACCATCACTGGAGGAGCCAAAGGACTTTGAACTGGAGCTTCCACTAGGGAAGAACTGCTAGGCATTGCTATAAACTTGTAGTAGATTTAAACTTAGGTTAGCTCACTCATTCTTGTATTCAAAAACTGATGGTCCCTCAACTTTCTACA
Organism: Hyaloscypha hepaticicola; assembly: GCA_002865625.1. Classification (NCBI taxonomy): domain Eukaryota; kingdom Fungi; phylum Ascomycota; class Leotiomycetes; order Helotiales; family Hyaloscyphaceae; genus Hyaloscypha; species Hyaloscypha hepaticicola. Next base: position 275,864 of record KZ613477.1, read on the forward strand.
TCTATCTATGTAAACAATCTCAGACCCCAGGTTTAGCACTGCAAAATCGTTTCCTGACTCTGTCAGCTTCAATTGCCAACTCACTATTCTATGATTTAAATTTCTGCGTGAAATACACCTTCGAAAACTTCTACTCCTATTATGTTCGAAAGGGCTACGTTATTTAACGAAGGAAAGGGGGTATTTACTTTTAAGCGAGCCCCTGAGTGCAATCAGGTGATTTCGTAACCACAATTTGCTGGGCGGCAAGACTCCAAAAGGCGCGTATGGTTTTCCGTTTTCCTTTGACACTAGTCGCAGTGCGCAATCGGCTCTTTCTAGATGCTTTATTCGGGTTTGTAAAGGTGCCTTTGCGAGTTGAGTGTGTTTGAGTTTGAGTCTTGAGATGCGAAGGCGGGCCATGTACGAAGCGGACTAAAAGGCAATTATTTATTTTTGCTCCCCTGCAGAGATTTTCAGGGGTCTATGCCTACAGGAATCAGTTGCACGTGATTGTATTCAGATATGTTTAAGCTTCACAATCTACCGAGTATCATTAATTCAACATTACTAGATGTAATGTAAGTCAGTGTAACATATCGAATCTAAGTGATAGGTCTCGCTTAAAGAATCCCCTCCATTTTGGAACTGATTCTCGGCTATGTTGGAATCAAGTGATCAGCTTTTAATAGGAAATGTCTGGAAGCCAGGCAATCTACCCTCAATGTAAACAGGATCGTTTTTACCGAAAGGCATCGAATGCCGGGGAACCCAGAATCAACGTGAGGAATGGACAAAAGACTTCTCACGTCACATACCACCATGTTGCTCCGATGTTGGATTATGTTCATGTTGCTGCGAGGTCTTAGTGAACGGGGTTGACGTGGGATGGTGTCAACCAGTTAAAGAAGAAGAAACCAACAACCCCCAAATGACTATTTAGGGCCGATTGCGTGCTTGCGCAAGTCACGCATGTGATGGGCATTTCCTTCCGGAAACGCCACGTCATGCTAACGAATCAAAAAAGCGGCTCTTCAATAACTTTATCAGCCTCTCGTGTTGCAAGCCAACCAAGGCTGTTTGAAGTGACACGAATGGTGGTGTTCTACACAGCCAGCTCCACCAATAGACTTCGCCCCACCATGCTTCGTCCGTTGCAACGTGCAGCCTCCCTGTCACAAGATGTGCTCTTATCTGCCATAATGCTTCGCTTGCCTCTTCCGAAACTGTGTAACAATTAGGAGGCTTGCAAATCTGCAGCTCTTTAGGTCTACAAGTCTCGATCTGCTCAATGTGCCCTCTCTATTGGTCGCCCCGGCAGGAAATGGCTTTTTTATTTAAGATCATATGGCTCTGAATGCTGTAACTAGCAAATACATAGCATACGGATATCTTTGTCGAGTCCCGATAACCCGCTGTGTGGCCTGTCGGGACCGCAGTTGTAAAAACCTGTGTAGCCTACGAAAGTCGTCCCGATAGGTCATACCGGAGTGCGACTTGCTCGTGGCACCTTTAGTATCGAAAGAACCTGAATCTATTTTTATAGATACGCAATAGGATAACCCAGAAAATTGAGGTTTACACCGACCTTCTCAAGCCCCAGGGGCTTCCTTTTGCAAATCGGATCAGTGTGTTGCCTTTCATTCGCCTTCGCAACGCCTTGCCTACCTTTGTCTATGTTAATGCGCATTCCAAGCCTCAATTTAGGAACCAAAAAATGCGTCTTTTCGTTTCCCGCATCTAAGCCTGCGCAGCTACTACCTATGCTTCACAATGCTCTGAGCGCTTGAGCAGGCCGCTAAATTAGCCGAAGCTCCGAAGAATCGGGTATTGTTTTCACATCCGGCTACAGGTAATCTATGTAATTCCTGCTGCATTGACTGCAACCCTGAGCCCCGTTTTCAACCTACCAAGACTTCAGGATGGTGTCCGTTCTGGCTCACCTGTAGCCGGAGCCGGTTTCAACGGGCTGTGATTCGGCTGAAGAGCATGTGAGCACTTGCAATCAATCTGCCAGTCTCAGGCCGATGTGGTAGAAGGCAAGGCTTTGGCTGCAGAACGACATACGAATAACATCCCCGCAGCGGGCTCGTCTGCCCCAGTGGACGCCGCAGGGCTCTCTGTGGCGTTTCCAACATGAAACGCCTTGCTGCCTACGAGCTTGGAACCTGGCATCTTGCCTAAGGGCGAAATGTGTATTACTTCAATTCGTCAGATCTCATTTGCTTGCAGTGCTCTGAAGCCATACAGCCAGTCATGGGTGTTACCGCTTAGCCAATATACTACGCTGATTCCCAAGTGGGTGTGAAGCCTTGTGAGGCCAATAAAGAAGCATCATAAACACCTCAGCATGTCTTAAACTTCGTCGAAGGTTCAAGATCGTCTCATTCTTCAAACCTTGAATCTCTCAGTCTCTTTGCCGAGAGCACCTCCCTCCTCTGTATAGACTTGGCTTGGCTCCTAGTTTTACCCCTTGGGGGCAAACCAAACCCCTGACATACAGTTTCTACCCGCCGTGAACGTCAAAGAACATGGAGATAACTAGGATTGAATTTGTTCTCCTGGTTGCTGTCTTCTCCGGGGTCATCATCTTCTGTCCCGAAGCCCTAGTTCTCCTCAGAAACCTCTGTATCTGGAGCCTAATTACATGGACCGCGTGGTATGGCTATGAGCAATGGGAAATCTCTGCTCGGGCAAGGCAAGTTATACAAAGTTTAGTCCAAGCTCGTAGCTTGACCGATGTGGCTGCAATATTATTGGGTGAGTCGACTTCTGCTGGTGTCGAGTGGGTGAACAACAAAGCTTCATATGCCAGCCTTGTTTGTTCCCGCGTTTGGGCACACTTTTGCTCTCGCTGTAAATATGTTCTGGGTTTAAAACAAGGTAAACCGAATCTCATGTATTCCAAACCCTGATTTGATTCAAATCTGAAACCATTCTCATAGGCATTCCCTCTGATTCGTCTGCAAACACTCCACCATCTACCACGACGCCAGACCAGACTAGTACGGACTCCAGCAAGCCTTCAACTCCGCCGGTACCCAAGTACTATGCAATCTTCGTTACAACGCCTCCCATCCATAGATATGGAGAGTTCAGCGATGGCTTCTGCACTCCGGAAGACAAGCCTAGTCCAATTCAATGGGATGTAACGAGTAACGAATCTATTCCACCGCTGATCCCCTCGCTGAAATTTCGCCGGCATTGGGAATTTGGCCTTATCGAAGATGGTGTGTGGGAAGACAAGAGTCTTACCCTCGTCCAGAAACTGAACCGTGGGCGGTTCTGGGACCATTGCGGAGACGAGAAGCAGGAGAAGAGTGGGCGTCAGGTCATATTGAGGTGCGACTATATTCGCAAGATTAATGGCATTCATAATCTGGGAATAGTCACCCAGAGTGAGGGTGCCGTGAAGCGTTGTTCAAGCTGTGAGTTTAACCATTTCTTCATCTCCATAGAAGGCAATCAAAGTTTGACCTCAAGCTGAAACGAAACAAAACAGTTTACGACCAACTCAGCTCGAAATGGGACTACCTCAATATCTGGTGGAACGATGCTGATTTTGCTATCATTCTTGCGTTTCTCACTGTTGGTGACGAGATCACCGCCGAGTGTGCTCAACTTCTGATATGGCTGGCGCACCTGAGATCCACGGACGTGATTCGCCCAAGAGATCAGGCATGCCGGACCAACTTTAAGGCTGGGTTGGGGACATTTTTGGGTGCTTCGATTTTGATGGTAGCAACGGCAGGGACTGCGGCTCCATTGGTAGGTCCTGCTCTGACGCTGAGTTTAGGTTCGTGGGGATGGGCATTGGGATCGTCGGTGGTGGGGGGCGAATTAAATAAAGGAGGAAACAACCGTTACGAACGACGCCGCCAATCTTGTGAAGAACTTCGAGCACGGTTTCCCCAGATACAGAAGTTGCTTCTGGATTCAAACAATAGTTAGAACTAGGAAGCTGAAAATTCAGTCAGTCTTCAATTTTGTTGCAGGAAGAGTTGATTCATGTGGTTTTGAAAACAAAATAGCATAATGAAAGGGCGGTGTGAATGTTATTTGCTATGGAATGAGGAGCGCTTTTATGTTTGGGAGTACTCTCAATTCCCAAGTAGAAAGCTTCTCTAGGAGCAAAAGAGAGGTTGGTGAGTTGGTCACGGCATATTGACGCGAAAGAGGGTATATTTACTAGAGCCTTTATCTTGATTAGGAACAGAAATGAATTCGTTTTCTCCTCTTTGCAAAATTTGTCTTTCGCGGTAGAGTGAGAGAGTATTAGAGATAGCCTATTTGAAGGAAAGTATAAATTAGCGGTGACGTGCAGAAACCCCGTTTGGTGCCAGCTTTGGTTTCCATCTTGCTGAAATAAGTTCTAAGATTTGCCAATGCTGTCTTACCAGTTATATCTAATCTTCGAAATAGTCGATGACAGTTGGAATGGTGAGGTTATTATGTTCTTGTTGGGGAGTGCTGTGCGTGTAATCTAATGGATGAAGGGGGTATGGGTGGAAAGAGGGTTTTCGGGATACGTTTGGAAGACTTCCCCAGATGCTGAAGAACAGCACGGCTAAAAATCAAGGATCATAGATCTGGTTAGAGGTTGAAATGTAATTTTTGCTTTGAGAAGAAGTATTTCAGCTTCGAATGCTGGATGGTCGTAAGAGAGTTCCGGTGTTCCCTGTCTCGGAATTACAAATACGTTACCCTTCCGTTTCATTCAATCATTTCTACATTCAATCATTTGACCAGAAACCTCACAGGCGAGTAAAATCTTACAATTACAGTTCCCAAACCACGAGAATAACTCCTCGAAACGCCGCTCATGAACCTATACAAAGCTAGCGAACCAACTTCTCAACACTTTCTCTCGAGGTAGAAGCTACAGAATTCGAGACTTCAAGCCAAGACTGCGAGATCTCAACTGTCTTATGAATCTGACTATTCTTCTGCAACCGTCCAGGAACCTCCTCGAAGTCCCCCTCATCGCCATCCGCTACCGTTTGGGAGTCGATACTATTGGTATGAACATGTTTGAGCGCGAAATCCTTGCCTGAATTAAGTGTTGGGCTCTGGCCACGAGTGGTGGGGAAGTAATGAGAGGTCGCTGTGAGTAGTTTCGGGACGTAACGTAGGAAGAAGGGTTTTGTCGGTGGGGCTGAGGTGCAAATCTGATTTATTGTGAGTAGTCTAAACCAGAGAAGACACTTTAAGAATTGTGATAACTTACAATTCCGATGTAAAGTTCAATGGCGCTGGAAATCCACACTGGGAATGCATCCCATGTAATGTCATGATATCCGTCTGTGAGACGGTAGAAGTAATAAGTCCTCACAACACCCGCGAAGCAGACGACGAATGCGGCACCGAAAAGAAGAGCGACAAGCATGCGCTGTCGGAGGGGAAGTTTGAGTTTGAGGACTATCGGGATGGGGATCATGACCGTGAAGAAGTCGGAAACGATGTTGATGATTCCTTGGAACAGGAGATGCGTCTTCTCATCAATACACTTCTGGGGGACCAGAGAGAATGTCCAGTAGGCTGCGACGGGTCTGGAAATCCTCAGCACAAATTTTGAGATGACCGCGAAACGGGGGAATTACCTGCATTGGAAGATCACAACGAATACAAAGACAACACAGGCAACAGTCATCAGCACCATGGCGACAGCAATAACTCTCCGCAATTTTTCATACCCAGTTGTCAAGATTCTGCGTGTGAGAAAGAGCATCGAAAGTCTGGTGCAGGTGCTTGCTATCCCGAATAGTATCTGGCTGGCGAGTGCGAGTCGTATACCTGGAGTTACCTCGTCCAGCGGGACATCCCAAGCATGACGATCCCATCCATAACCAAACTCAGCAATGAGCGTAACAGCGACGAAGGCTGTTGTTGGGATCTGATATAATAATTAGAGAAGAGACATGGGATTGTAGACGATTTATTATACCATAGCAATCAGAATCGTAATGTCATCGTATCCGAAGCTCCTTGAGATGAACACCCTCGTGAATGTTCGAAGTCCAACAACACCTAGCACAAGTGCATACAAGACGATGGTGATGACTATGACCCATGGCCCACGCTCGATCGGATCCTTATAATTAGGCTGAGGCCAAGATTCTATGGTCGCTAGGGAGAGGTACATAACGGCTACTTCAAATAAGAGGTTCAAAGAGGCTCTGAATCGATGCGTGCATTCACAGCGTCAGGCACAGATCCACGTGAAGGGGAGAACATGTCGCTACCCGGATACTTGTACCTTGATACAGGGTTCTTGAATTCCAGGTACCAGTCCCTTTCCTTCTGAACTTGCATTAGTCTTCAACTTTAATCAGCTGAAAGCCCAACCATGTCAGTGCTAATGAAAGACACGATTTGATAGCTACCAATAGCTGATCTCCGAACCAATAATTTGAGGCCAGGAAGACGACACGGCACGGCGTGTGTCCCTGAAACAGCAAGAGGTGATGCTCGAACAGTCGAACTTATGTAAAAGCCAGTTAAAGCCTATGTAGCATGGAGGACACGGACGGTGGCGTTGAGTTCCTGCTTCAGCGATCAATCAGAGCCCAGAGGTAATGCGGGGAAGGTTCATAGCTCGCCTCGTCCTCCTTTAGTTCCTGAGCCATCGATCAAGCCACACTACTGGTAGGAGATTTTGCAGGCCAACAAATGTCACCGCTCCACGTGGGGAACGGAAGCATTGCAAGCGACACGGGAAGAACATGGTTGATTGGCGGGCACAACGGCAGAGATTCCCCATCCGATAAAGAGTGCTTTTCTAGCCCTATTCTATTATGCAGTCACTTGTGAAACTTTACTTATGGCTTTGCAGCAGCTTCATGTTTAAACATTCCGCAAATGTTTCAGAATCGTCTTACAGATCGCACGATCTGGTCGGAGCACACCGTTCCGATGTCTGGATGAGGAACTGGTGAGCAACTTGAGCATCACGAGTTACATTTCTATGAGCTTGGAGACTCTGAATAATAAGCTCTACTCAATGTTTCTCTTAGTTATAATCCCAAAATGCCCATAATCAACTTATCAAGCGCTCCTGCCTCCCTCGCATCACTGCATTCGTCTTCGGATAGCTCGTCTTCGTCGAATATGAACTCGCTTCGTCGGATATGGCGGAGAAGAACTCTTTCCCGTTCTCAAAGTATTCACGTTATATTTGCTATGCCAGAGAAAGGGTCTTTGAAATATATAGTAGAACTATTAGAGCAATTCGTTCGGTTGACCTGGTTGACTTTTTACGGGACAGTGGGGCGGCCCAGTTGATCTCTACGAACTATTTTTCTTTTTGGTCCGTTCCAATGTATGCGCCCTATATGGGGTTGTGTATTATATAACCAGCTCTAACCATAATATTCAACAACCTGTATACCCTCATAATCGTCAGATTTCCCATCTGAACACCGAAATTTCCAAGGCCAGGAACTGGCACCGGCACCTCGGCAAACAGAGCATTCCAGGGATAGGGGTTCCCTGAAACCTCGGATCTCAAAGATTGACATGTTTAGGGGGCCGCCCCCTGGCCTGAGCCCGCGATCGACCTAGATCTAGGCTCTCGAGTGGCCGATAAACGAGCTGTGCGGGCTGGGGCCGGCCGCCACCTGTCAGGGGGTAGGGCTGCGGTTGAGTCCATAAATAAGATGATGCAGGAGGGGAAGTTCATGCGAGAGGAGAGAATGATGCAAGAAACGTAAGGCATGAATGAAGTATTCGATGTCTATTTTAATCTTCCATGCATGTACTTGGTATGCATTTCCGACCGCTCCCCATTATAGAGAAATCCACAAAACTACGATAAATAAGTTTCGTTTCGGATTAAATAGAGATCAAGACTCGCAAGCAGAAAGCTAAAAACCCACCGCATTCGAAAAGAGAACTCACCGGGCACCCTCTACAACCCCCACTCTGCCCTAGATACGTGATCTCATTATGCTTGTACCCGTAAATCAAATGCACATGTCACCGCGATCATCATCCATAGCCCAGAAAAAAAAATCCCACCCTGCGAGATCGATCCAACAAAAGCTTGATCTGCGGTTGCAGCCGGTAGCCCTGCTGATAAGCCCTGGGTGCGCTCACTATCCTTGTAGACACTGCCAGGACCTTTTCCTGAACAAAGCTGATATACTGATATTAGCGGGGTGCCCCCCAACCCCCGATTATCCAAGCTTCAAGCGAGACAAACAAGGCTTGAGGCTCAAAATATAGTTGGGATTCACCTCGATCAATGCCAGAAGCCAGAACCCAAATATGCATAAGCTTCAACCTCCCAAGACACTCACTCACACTATTCGTACGAAGCACCTTCAAAGACCGAACCCGAAAACGAACTGCTTATTAACCCTAGTCAACCACTCTATCCATCTCCTTCCCCCTATCATCCGAGCCACAAGCGATACAAACAAGAGTTGAGGCTCGGCAATATCAGTCGAACCCACCTCATATCTCGAATCCATGCAGGAACTCAAATTAGGTCGCACATGCATATGCTTCAGCCCTCCCGAATCCCAACACACTCTTCACTGCAGAAGCATCTCCAAGCCCAAACCCAAAACTATACTCCTTGTCAACCCAACTCTCAACCAAGCACTCTACCATCTTCCTAAAAGATACAGTAGCAGCAGTACCACGAGCTAGGTAATCAACGACTCTCCCTGGACCGCTCTCGTCCCTCCCACAGAGACTACCCCATATCCTCAAAACAAGCAGGCCTCCTCCATCTACCTTCGTATCCTCTTTTACTCATCCTGCATCCCTTCTCCGACAACAGAACATAATAAAAACAGCAACCCATTTCTAAAGTTATTTGGAAAAGAGTGGATCTATCGTCTCCACGCTGAGGGTATCACCGATGATTCATCAATCCACACCTCGGCCCAAGATGAACCTCCCTTTTCTCTCTCAATGGTATATCCCTATCCCCTACAAAATCATCATCCCCATCTCTACACGTCCATCAACACCCAAGCCCCAACGGCCCACCATCCCCTCCTTACCTAGCCCCAATTAACCCCCTCCCCCAATCCCCAAATAACCCCTCCTCCCAAGAATTGAAGAACCCCACCCAATCCCCCCATCCCTCCACTTCTCAACCCTATCCCCACATCACACAGAACCCATCCCCCCTTTTCCCTTCCCCAACAACACCCCAACAACACCCCCTCCACCCCCTTCACAACTTAGTTCTCAATCCTCCTCATCCTTTGGCTCGTCGAGAGATATGGCGAAGGTTATCAACGAGTGAGTAGTTATACTCACTTCTCGATTTTGATAGCGGGGAATAGGGACTGGGGTTGTGAGGTGGGGGGATAAGTGTGGATTTTGCGTTAATGGTGTATTTGCTGGTTGAAAGAGGGAAGGAATTTTTGCTGTTTAGTGGGTGATGGGGGATGAGTTATGAAGGGATGGAGAGGGCTTTTGAGGGTGAAGAAGCAAAAGGATGCCTCGTCACGTGCACTAACACAAGCCCCTTAACGAGTGAGAAGTCCGGAGCCTAATGAAACCCGAGAAGGCAACGGTAGTTGCAAATCCATAGTTAATCATTGAATGACAATTATGCATTCATTCCTAACACGAGAGGCAAATTTAAATCACGTGGTAAACCAAAAGCCACGCCTTAGCAGCGAAGAATGAAGATTGATGCAAAAGAGCGGAATTCATTTCATTGCTGTTAACCATCATCTAACTAGCCTGCTAAAGCACCGCATTGCTCACCAGCAAAGTTCTTTCAATTTTACCCCTTGAATTTTGCACCTTGACTTCTCATCCCAGCTCAAAGTCTCGCCTTGCTCGTCCCCGCATTCTTAAGATCGAACCGATCCAAATTCATAACCTTATCCCAAGCCGCCACGAAATCCTCAACGAACCGCTCCTTCGAGTCAGAGGACGCATACGCCTCAGACAGCGCACGCAGCTCAGCATGGGAACCGAAGACGAGATCAGCACGGGTAGCAGTCCACTTCTTGTCGCCGGTCTTGCGGTCGATGCCCTCGAAGAGGTCGCCGCTGGAATCGGTCGCCTTCCACGCCGTGCCCATGTCCAGGAGGTTGATGAAGAAGTCGTTGGTGAGTTTGCCGGGGGTCTTGGTGAAGACGCCGTGGGAGGAGCCGTCGTAGTTGGTGTTCAGGACGCGGAGACCACCGACCAGGACGGCCAGTTCCGGGGCGGAGAGAGTGAGCAGGTTGGCGCGGTCGACGAGGAATTGCTCGGTCTTGACGCGTTTGGTCGATTTTCCGTAGTTGCGGAAGCCGTCGGCGTAGGGCTCAAGGTGGGTGAAAGATTCAACGTCGGTTTGCTCTTGCGTGGCATCGGTGCGGCCCGGTGTGAAGGGAACGGAAACACCAGATGCATGCTCGAGAGCGGCGGAACCAGCCAAAACGATGAGATCAGCCAGTGAGACCTTCTTTCCACCAGATGCCGAGGAGTTGAACTTGTTCTGCAGGTTCTCCAATTGGCTCAGAACCTTGCTCAATTGTTCTGGGTTGTTGACCTTCCAGTCCTTTTGAGGAGCAAGGCGGATGCGAGCACCGTTTGCACCGCCACGCTTGTCGCCGCCACGGAAAGTGGATGCAGAAGCCCAAGCAGTAGAGATGAGTGCCTCAGATGGAACACCAGCTGCCAAGATCTCTTTCTTCAAGGCAGAGATATCGTGCTCATCAACCAAGGGGTGGCTGGCTGCCGGAACTGGGTCCTCCCAGAGCGAGACCTCCTTGGGAATCTCGGGACCGAGCCAGCGGGATCTTGGGCCCATATCACGGTGGAGAAGCTTGAACCATGCACGTGCGAATGCGTCGGTCAGCTTTTGCGGATCCTCGAGCATGCTGCGGCAGATCTTCTCGTATTCAGGGTCGAAGCGTAGCGCAAGATCCGAGGTCAGCATTCTTGGTAGGTGCTTCTTTTTGGGGTCGTACGCATCGGGAATGAAAGGCTCAGTTTTCTTAGCAATCCATTGGTTTGCGCCAGCAGGACTCTTCTCGAGCTCCCATTCATACTTGAATAGGTACTCGAGATATTGGTTGCTCCACTTTGTTGGTGTCTTGGTCCAGATAACCTCAAGACCACTGGTGATAGTGTCAGGACCCTTTCCAGAATTGTACTTGTTGCTCCAGCCGAAACCCTGTTGCTCGATGCTAGCACCCGCTGGCTCAGCGCCGACATTGTCGGAAGAAGCAGCGCCGTGTGTTTTTCCAAAGGAATGACCACCTGCAATCAATGCAACAGTCTCCTCATCGTTCATAGCCATGCGGCTGAATGTAGTTCGGATGTCTCGTGCCGAGGCCACTGGATCGGGCTTGCCGTCGGGACCTTCCGGATTGACGTAGATCAAACCCATGTGTGCAGCTGCCAGGGGCTTCTCCAAGTCGCGAGTGTGGATATCGCTGTGTGACTTCTTGTTCTCGTCGCCGTCGACCACGCCAGGGCCCTCGGGACCTGGGTTGCCATCTGAGTAACGAACATCATTGCCCAACCATGTAGTCTCTCCACCCCAGTAGACTGATTCATCGGCCTCCCAGGTATCAGCACGTCCACCAGCGAAGCCGATTGTTGTGCCGCCCATGGACTCGATGGCCACGTTGCCGGTAAGGAGGATGAGATCGGCCCAGGAGATCTTGTTGCCGTACTTTTGCTTGATGGGCCATAGCAGGCGGCGTGCCTTGTCGAGAGAGACATTGTCGGGCCAGGAGTTGAGAGGTGCAAAACGTTGTTGTCCTTGACCACCGCCTCCACGACCGTCGAAGACACGGTAAGTACCCGCACTGTGCCACGCCATTCGGATGAAGAGACCACCATAATGACCAAAGTCCGCGGGCCACCAGTCCTGCGAGTCGGTCATCAGAGCGGTCAGATCCTTCTTCAATGCCTCATAGTCGAGGGTCTTGAAGGCCGCTGCATAGTCGAAGTCCTTCAACGGGTTCGTGGTAGCCGTGTGTTGACGCAGGATGTTGAGTCTCAGGTCGTTCGGCCACCAGTCGCGGTTTCGCTGACCGCCGCCGCCGACATTGGAGTGCTTAACCGGACATTCGCCCATCGTGTCGTTTGCTTTCAATGTATGGAATGTGTGATGGGGTTTTGATGTTGTTGTTCGGGTGAGGGTGAGAGGAAACAATGGCGAGAGAAAGGGATAGAAACAAAGAGGAGGTTGTCGGAGAGGAGGTTGTCGGAGAGGAGGTTGTCGGAGAGGACGAAGCGTACCCCGCCCTTTTAAATGCGCCGCCCCGCTTCGCACACAGTTAGCAGCAACAGCTCCAGGTAATGGCAGCCTCATGATTGGCCAATTCTCACACGGCCCCACCCAAAATCGTCGCGGGAGTGTGCCAAGGGTCCGACCGCTCCCTAGAAGAGCAGTGGAGGATAATATCTGCGCAGACAATGCCGAGGGATACGCGTGCAATGCATGTTTGGCACTAATAATTCTAAGACGAATTCTACGGCAACCGTTTCTCACTTTGATTGATCATCTCGTCATCTTCCTAGCGGTGTGGCGTGACATGTGCTGTCTCAACCCCCCCACCTCTCCCTTCTCGCCAGGGGGGATCGAGAGGAGCGGAACGACATCCGTTCGTCCAACCACCACCGAATGTTGTACAGTACGGCAATTATTAAGTGGACAGGGCCAGAATCCGATTTGATTATCAAAGAGGAACAGCCAGGTGGAGTCTGGCCCTTGCGAGGGAAGAACAAGAGCGATCATTCCATCCGATCAACCCCCCGGGTCCCCCGCAGTCAGATGATACTAAGCTCCGAAAACCCCTCATTTTCAATTGGCTGAGAGGATACCCGTCAAGGTACTTGAGTGGCCAAAAATTCCAAATGGACCCGGCACTTACAAACTAGTTGACTGTTCTTAGTTTCCGAATAAGGGCATTATCTACGGCAGAATAGAGTTTTCTCAACGCAAGCAAAAGTTCCTGAGGAAAGTTGGTTCATGGCTCTGATCTCCGAAAAGCGTTTGTGAACCCCGCCGAATCCCGGTCATTTCCGTGTTTGCTTTTTGTAGGTGACCTCCGAAGTTCTTGAGAACCCGCGATTCTTTTATCGGCCGGAAAAGACTGAATGTTACGTGCAGAATGAAGGCCAATTTCCCTTGGGGTAAGTACCTACTCACTGGGAGTTGACTAATCCCAATATCACGTGATTTTCTCCGCTATTTACCCCCTTTCCCTAAGGCGCAACCTCGCTTACTGACCGTGAATGGTTAGATAAAGGTACTTGTATTCCTCTCTGCTAAACCCTTTTGTTTAACTCCCAAAACACGACCAAAATAGTCCCCTTCAGAGACGGCTGAAGTCGAAGCAGAGCACCACCACACCAGTCCCAAGGCCAAACACGGGTTGCGATCCCTTTGGTGGCAGGCTCTGATTTAACATTCCTGGAAGGTTTCAACATCAACCGCCCGGACTATTTAACCGCCAAAATCACCAAAATTCGAACTTAGCTACCCAAACACTACAAAATGAGGAAAAGGAGTTGATAATTGTGATCTGCGCCCTCAGATTTTTTGTTAACGTTTTTTCCTTTTCCTTTCCTTTCCTTTCCTTTCCTTTTACTATTTTAGTTGGGCGTGGACGTTTTGGCCAGTGAATGAGGCGTTTTCAACTCGAGCCCCCTATTGGAGGCAGAATCTAGAGGCGGTGAAGCTTGCCGCCCATCTACACCTCAGCCTCAGCCCCTTCACCACAATTATCTCATCCTATCATCACAGGAAGCACAGAAACACAGATGTGGTTACTTGACACGAGTTCCTTAGCACTCTCCGCATTTTTCGACAAGACCCCGCACTATGTGATCCTCTCACATACTTGGGGCTCGGAAGAGGTGTCGTTCCAGGACATTCAAGGCTCTCACGACCAGATTTCGCATCGGGCTGGATACAAGAAGATCAAAGATTGTTGCGCCAAAGCGTCCGAGGCAGGATTTCGATACGTCTGGATCGATACGTGCTGTATTGACAAAACCAATAGCACCGAGCTTTCGGAAGCGATCAACTCGATGTTTCGCTGGTACAAGAATTCCACGACATGCTACGCCTACCTTGAAGATGTTGAACCCGAGGGGCCTCGATTCGTGGGCAGCCGCTGGTTCACGAGAGGCTGGACACTTCAAGAGTTGATCGCGCCAACTGATGTGCAATTCTTCGATCGTGACTGGAACGAGATTGGATCTAGAGTGAGTCTGAAACGCAGTATTAAGGAAGTCACTGGCATCCCTGAACCGGTACTCAGGGGCTACCCCTTACGTGACAATTGCGTGGCAGAGATCATGTCCTGGGCGGCAGGCCGTCACACCACGAGAATAGAGGACAGGGCCTACTCTCTGCTCGGACTATTTGGGGTCAACATGCCGTTGATCTACGGCGAAGGAGAAAATGCCTTCTTGCGACTTCAGCTTGAGATAATAAAGATTACGACGGATCATTCAATCCTTGCTTGGGAGGCGCTCCCATTTAATCAATGGAAAAGGAAGGGTGCACTTGCCACGACAGTCGATCAGTTCCGCGGGTCAGGTCGTGTTCGCTCTTTTCCGGTTCTGGATCAGTCCTCATTCGAGATGACAAATTTGGGATTGCGCATAACTCTCCCCTGTATCTCGAAAAATACTCGAGACAAGCGACGAACCTTGTTTGCTTGCTTGAACTGCGGGTTTGAAAACAAAGAGGGACGACTTGGTATTTGGCTCCATGAAGAATCAGATGCTGGGACGCTCTCAGGACGATTTACCCGAGATCATCTTGGTACCATGTCTGAGGTCCGGGGGAAATGGGGGAGCAAGTCAAAATCGACCACGTTGTACATTTTCCAGCCATACTTCCGCGCATCTATGCAAGAAATGGTCACTATGCATGGAGGCGAGCCCTTCTGTTTAGAATATAGCAACCTCGTAGAAGCAGGTTATGTTCTCGAAGCTTATGCTGCAGATGCACCAGGACCACGTATCTGGCAAGAGGGATATAGGATCAATTTCTTAGTGACGCGGGACTCGGACCCCGATCCTAAGATCTTCTTCTTCAGGCATGTTGATACGGCAAGGAGAATTTGGATTATGTTTTTCCGGCCGGACGCGCATAACAGCTTCAAACACTGGTTGGCGGTTGATGGCAGTTCCAATTTGATGGATACACTGGACATCATTTCGAACTACCGTCCATTTGAAACAAATGGTAGCAGGTTGAAACCTGGACAGGTTACCGATCACCACATTACCAGCAAACTTTACGACGGCAGCTTGGTCAAAGTTTCACTGAGAAGGGCAATGGTAGGCGAAGAAGTCGGAGTGATGGCGAAGATCACGATATTACTCAAAAATCAGGGTTCCTATCTCGGAGAGATACCAGAGAATCGTTACATCGCCCTTGTGGACGCTCTAGAACCCATTACCGTGAGAATTTTGGAAGACCAGGCTAAGTTTGCAAAACTTATAAAAGTTTCCTAATCATCATCAAACTACTACCAGCATACATCGCTACTCGGTATCTGTCGCCACTTGTCAAACATTTCAACAGTCGACCACGAAGGCCTAAGTTATGGCTCTGCCTCAGGATTTCGAGTTTCTGTTGTTCTTGCCACATTTGAGATGCTACTCTTTCGGCAGACAGAACAACCGCCATTCGTGGACCTTTTACCTCACCTAATCTCAGAAACTACTCAAGACTAAGAGAACTCGACTATTCTGAAAACTCCAAGAATGTAAGAGAGGGAAGACATTGAATACACGGAAACCCAATAGAGCATCTTCAAAGCTACATTTGAGAGGGAATGGACATTCCTTCAACGTTGACATCGCCGCGTCCTTCTCCGGGTCGATTTCGTGAACCATTCTGCAAATGGTATGCCCCTCGCATCTCGAAGAGAAGTTTATGGCTAACAGCCATCAGGAAACAGTCCATTCCGTACCGGCAGTTCGACGTAGCTACAGTCCTTGAAAGCCGAAAAATGGACTGAGGGGTTCTGCAAGGAAGCATGCGGTTGGATAGGGTTATGGTATTACGCTTGGAGAGATGACGGATTGTGTGAGATTGATTTATCTTGTATCTCAAATAGAATCTATTGTTCCGTCTAGAAACAAAGAGTTTCGTGTGCTTTTGGAGGCCCATCAACTTCATCGACGCGAATTTTCTCTCTCCCTAAAGAAGCATGAGGGTCTTGTGAGATTCCATCTCGAAAGCGGTGGAGCCTTTTACCGTCAAACACAGGCTAGGTCATTATTCAGACAGCTATAGCTCTCTTGTATTTAGACATCATAGCAGTAGATCCCGTTCACGCTGACGTGGTACAGCGGCTCTCTTCGCTCACGATCTGAGGAAAGTGTTCGTGAGCAGCCCAATCCGAGCGGTTGTCCCGACTCCCAACATAGTTCAATGCTTGTGGGGCGCCACGTTTTATTGATCTCCCAACATAAATTTAATAAGGAGTAGTCATCCAATGGGAAACTCAGGACCCTGGGAAGCAGATCGCACACAAGAAGTCCTGTCCTTCAATCGAGACATTTTCCGGTTCCTTTCCCTTGCCCTCGTATCTCTGAGGGTCTGGGTGTGGGGGGACTTCTAGGCAAAAGGGGCCGCCAGAGATACTGGATTCAACTAGAGAGGGATTGGAATCAGTGCACATGGCGCGATCAAATGTCGTTCGGTACATCCGCTCTTCATTCTGCGCTCCGATGTGGTTGTCCTCAACCGACTGCAGGAAATGTGAATGGTTAAAAGAGCTGTTGGTATTAGACGGGGTAAACGTTTCTGATTGACGATTCCTTGTGTTGAGGTCAGAGCTTTCTCCAAAAGAGGGGTTTTCATCAAGATCGGTTGGGTGGTGAGGAGAATATGCTTCATGTATCGGTCCCGCTGCCTGATTTGCGCTCTGGAATGAACCAGGGTTAGCAAACTCAGACGTTTGCCAATCCCTAACCAAATCTAAGAGGCATTTTCGAGTGATGTCTTGGACCATGCTTTTTATCCTTGCTTCCAAAGGCTGAAGTTCCCTTTCCAAGATTCGTCCAACATGAGTCTCTATTAGACTGGGAAGGCGTGTCTGAGAGTACTGACGGAAGTCACCGAGCTTATTAGAGCTGATAGAGGTTGCAGCAGTATTAGGGACTCGCTCATAATCTATTGAGGAGACAAATTAGCAAGTTCTTTCTTTCATGGGTGAATTTTCGATTCTGGTGAGTAAGATGCTTGGGACTTACAGGGATTAGGAATGGGTTGAACCCCTGGGAATAGTATACGAAAGACGTCTCGCCATCAAGCCTCATCTCCTGGTTCTGCAGTAAGCCTCTTCTTGCTCTTCAGAAGCTTAAACTTCCGAGAACAAACTCCTTCCGCTGGTTGAGGCTCTCTTCTCTGGCATTGTGTATCCCCGTTCAAGTGGATTTCAAGGCCGTTTCCCTCTCCAACTTCAATCCAGCATCTCGGACACTGGATTGGTGCCATATGACAACGGTAAAGATGCTCCCTGGACTATTTTAGCACGACAATGGCGCTTTCGGGTACGAGACTGCTGTTCGTTGGGAATATTTACTTTAGATGGGAGATTGATCTAAATCCCGGTCCTGTGCAGGACCCTTTTTGACTGTACTTGATTGGATTGTGTTTAAAGAATGGGCAGGCGAATCGACGATTGCTGGAGTCATTCCCCGAAGACGACAAGTGCATACGCGGTCTCTTGTTGCCATCATCCTTTTCGTCAGGGGGTGGGAAGCTGCCGTCTTCATTTGATCTTTTTGACCCTTGGGAATTGCTTGAATAAGAAGTTGAAGACTGTTGATATCCTGACGATAAGGATCCCGTGCCAGATGAGTTTGATTGCTCTGCATTCGGCGAACAGCTTACAACACCAGGCCAGCGGCGGCCATGAAGTTGGTTGAATAATGCATAGAATTCGGCCATTACAGCTTCTAAAATGTAATGATGCTGCCAATCTACTGGTGTGCACCAATCATCTGAAAACTCGCTCTCACTGTCATATGTGGTCTCCGTATCTCCCGCACTTGTGGTCTCTGTTGAGCCATTTTCACTTGCTGCGTTCGAACTGCAACTTTTCATTTCCTCTTCGTCATCTTGCCTCGTTTTGCTCAGTAGATTTCGGAATGCATCCAAAATTGGAATCGAAATCTGCCAGTTTTTCCCGCTCGGTGGAGGAGATGGTGAAGCTCGTGTTTGTGATGACGTTAAGGTCAAGGCCTGATCCAAAGCCTCTATCCTCGATCGATAATCTCTGACTATGTCTCTAATGTTCCTGATTTTATCAAATTCAAGATCCAATTTATCCATCTTTTCAATTACGGATTGTAATTGAGCAATCTCGAGGTCCGCATCAGCTACCAGGCTTCCAGCTTTGTCATAGCTCTGTTGTGCACAAATTTGTGTCTGCTCCGACAACTGTCCTGGAACTATCAGCGAAATTCTACTGTATTATGCAAGACGAGAGATTTTCTTCTGACAGTTAGCGGAGGGACTTACGTAGTCGAGACGATGTTGAATCTGCCCGAACAGGTGATCAAAGTGCCTCGAGAACATCGCTAGGCTATGTGGATCTAGTCGTAGGAGGCCTTGGGAGGCTGCGAGGCTGCAGGTGTAAGAACTTCCACACGTTGAAGCAGCGACCTTTTGATAGTGCCTGAGAAGTGCAACCTCTTCGTTATCAAGGCCTAAATATATATTTGGGACTGTAGCCTCATTATCTGCAGGCCCTGCGTCGGTTGTATTTCGAATATAGACAGAACTCGGCCGTCTGTCTCCAGGTCCAGAAGTTTTCTGTACGGGCTGTGAAGCACAACCCTGTGTAGGATGTAACACGGTATTTACATCGTTCGGCAACTTCAGGATGTGCGGATTTTGAGTGCTTTGTCCACCTTTGCCATGTATAATCCCCAAATCACCTCCTGATGGGCCATTGTACTCTTCTTGACCTTTGAAGGGACTTGGTTCGTTGGAAGTGATCCTAATCTCCGGGCCCGTGAGCGGCATGTCACAACCGGGAAATGGGGCCACCACAAACTCGTCGTCCTCCATCGAATATACCCGTCTTAACGCAGCAGTTTCGATTAATAACCAGACTATCAAAAGAGCCCGAAATATCGAATTGCTGGCCTCTCAGACATCCACCAGCTCCGATTCAAAGCTGACTAGTGTACGGTTTGACCCGCAGCCTCGTACCATTTGTGTAATCGAACAGCATCAGCATGACTTTATCCAGACAGAAATCTAGGACTTGTCGAACAAGAAAGTTGCCAAATGAAGCCGATAGTGAAAAAAAAACCCCGAGAACGTTGATTATTGAGGCATGAGAGGTCCTTCCGATGGGGTTTCCCTCTTGCAGCAAGGGCTCAGCCTATTTGCGCCTTTAACGCCACAAAGGAATTTCGCAAATGCGAGATCCTGCACATCACGTGCCCTCACATCTCGGGCTTACCTAGTCAAGTTACAACATAATACTATTTGTTAAACTGCACTTTATTTTTTGTATCTAGGAGCGTTTCAAATTAATCCTGATTCTGGACAAGACGTTCCACTATCGGCTAACATTTGCCTGCGAGCAAGTGTTCCAGTTATGTAAGCAAAACCGCGGGAACTTGGTGAACTGTTATGGCCCCTGTTAGTAAAATGGCCCCCCATCATTTTGGTAAATAGGACTCCCCCTTGAAATCGGGGCTAGTGCTAAATGGTCCTTGTTTAATTGTCTATTGCTTCATTAGGTATGAAAAAGTCAATGCCCAAATAAGTAAAAAATGAAGCTTTTAGCGGTCTGCACGTGGCACTCACGTGACCTATCAGAGAGCATATATGGCATATCACGTGCTATCACATAGAATCACTAAGTTCACTTTTCAATGGGGCTACAGGAAGCTTGAGGAAGAGCGATGGATGTTCTTTGGTAGGGAGTCTAAGACGGATCACCTGATCACTCGATCACATGATCCATAACTATAGGGACCATTTTGGATAGCTGCGAATGTTGCCAGATGGCGGCCGTGAATCTGATTCCCATCCACCATACAACAATCATGTTTTCGGGACAAGCAGAATATAAGCTGGTTCACTAATTCAATACTGGCAAATCAGAGCCTTGCTGGCATTGCTGGATTTAGCAAGCCGTGTTTTACAGCGTTTTTTCGGAACACGAAGTTAGTCAACCGCTGCACATCACTCAACCGCTCAAACCATACCTAATTTCACCGGCACATTACAAATTTTTGGAGTTTGATATTCATGACCAACGGCCTCAAAATAGCGCCCCAGGAATTTTTGAATTTTCTGAGAACTTTGAAAAATCTCAAAGTCTTGGTGTTCTGACAGGGGTAAAAGTGAGTAGTCTTGGCTGATGATTGGGCACCGAACGCTTCTAGTCTTACTGTAAAGGGGCAAGCCTAGGCTGCGAGTGTTGTGCCCGCCCTCTTCCGCCGTCTTCCGCCCTCTTCCGCCCTCGAATCTGCCCTATCTTAATGTGAAGCACACCGCTTCTAAAAATTCTGAACTGTTGAAGTCACGACGACGCGCTCTTTCCAAGCTCGCAATTTGTCTCTACTTCCGGTGAGGGTAAGATCTTTGGGAAAACTTCGAAATGAATCAATTATCACGAGTCTGAGCAGAGAGGTCGACTGTGCAGTGGCGCAGACACGCTCTGATGTTCGCCATATGCCCAAGGCAGACTCACCGGCACTCTATCTGTTCACTTACGAATGTAACATGCTACTGGCGAAGACTAAGTAGTCTTTGTAATTCTGTTATCGAAGTTATGAGACTCTGTCAGGGGGTTCTATCTTCTCTTATAGATGGCAAAGCTCGTCGCTCTCTCCTTTTACCTGCTCCGTCACGCTCCCGGAAGAGCATGGCCGCCTTTGGAATCTCGGGCAAGGCATCTCGGTGAGCGATTCAGAGACAACACACCTGCCAGTTCGGGTGTTCCCAGAAGTGATTCGTCGCCCTTGGATTTCGGCTGCATCATCATTTCACTGCCACTCTATCCGCCCTCCCTGCCCTTCTCTGCCCCCGTCACGCCCTTGACCGCCCCACCGGCAGTGGAGCAAGCCTAGAGCCTCAATGTCTGCCAAATGGATTGAATGCTGGGTTGGAAGATGTCTATCCTCTATTTTTCGATCGTATCCCCCATAGATCAGACCTCTATTCTTCCTCCCCTCGACTGCCGCCTCGGCGTCGGATGTCTCCACATTGAAATCCATCTAACACTGTGCTGGATTAAGTTTCTCCAATCTTCCCAATGTTTCGTCAGACCACAGCCTCGTCTGGTCACAATGAATCCAACACACCGACTCTAGGCCCCGGCTTTCCCGATCTAGATGCTATGCAGGCTCCCTCTCCAGTCCAGTCAACATTCCAAAATAGTCACGCTCTTCATTCCACAAATCAAATGCAGAGCAT
Organism: Hyaloscypha hepaticicola; assembly: GCA_002865625.1. Taxonomy (NCBI): domain Eukaryota; kingdom Fungi; phylum Ascomycota; class Leotiomycetes; order Helotiales; family Hyaloscyphaceae; genus Hyaloscypha; species Hyaloscypha hepaticicola. Next base: position 297,228 of record KZ613477.1, read on the forward strand.
GCCAGTTGATCCACAGCCTCCTAACACTTTGCCCGCACGCGCCTTTGATCCTAACTTATCTGGAGGGTCTCATCCCAGCTCCTCAGCAACTATGTTGTAAGTCAAATTCCCCTAATGTCTCATGTTGCAGAACTGTGTCTCAATTCTGTGATAGCTCAGTCTGACATTTGAAACAGTCACAACCCACAACCGAGGGAGTTGACCCCAAGGGCGCTTCCCAGGAACGTACGTTACCATTAATTTTACTGAAGAATAGCTAAAGGAAGCTAAATGTATCCCATACTGATTCTAGCTGACTACTTGAGCTTCTGCTTCGCTGCTGAAGGCTGTGTTTGCCATTGCAATTCCTGTCGGTCCAATACAGTTGAAGAGGGTTTCTTCGAGCCGAGAAATTTCGGCCCTCAGTACACCGCCAATGCTGTTAGATCGAATAGCTTTCACCTAGCAGATACGAGCGGGATATCTCTGACAGCGGAAACACCTACGTCGGTGGAATCAAGACAAACACCATCATACTCCTACTCTTGCCTTTCCAGCTCGCCCTTTGGCCCGTCATCATACGCGTCTATGCAAGTCCCGTATAGCAGCTCTTCGATACCCTTACATTGGTCATCAAGTGGGTACGCCGGAGAATCTCAGTCATTTGGTGGTTCAAGCGGAAACCAAGATTTCGCAACTCGTCCATCGGATCTTGGAACCTTTGCTGTCAATACTTTCAACAAGCAGAATATGAGACTCAGCAGGGACGGACTGCAAGAGGTTGGGCCAAATAGTCGTCCTAAACGAAAAGTTCATCGTCAGAAGCACAGTCGCCCTTCCATTGCTTCTCCAATCTCCGATTCATCGAACGTGCCAGACATCAAAACTTTTCTACAAGCGCAAGCGCTTCTGGGCGTGACGTTGGAATTCGACAACACCTTACCGCAATCAAAGAAAAATGGTTTGACCGAAATACTTCGCATATCAGCAGCACAGCTGGAGTCTTGCATCAAAGCAAAGTACGAGATCCTTCCTATCTTGAACGATCTGATATCAGCAACGACCAATCTTGGCCTACCTACGGATTATGTCGTACAATGGTTGGAGACGATTGACACTCAAAATTCGACGAACAAGTCGACAACCGATTCCGCTTACCAGTCCCAACTCACCAAACTCGGCGGGAGAAACACACCAAAGAAGAAGCGGAAGCTCAATGAACGAGATGAGAGCGTACCCAAGCCTTATCAATGCACTCACATCGATACTCATATCGACTCCGACGACAAATATTGCGTTCACGAATTCACTAGTTTCACCGATTGGAAGAGGCATGAGGAAACCCACTGGCCACAAAAACGGCGGGAATGCCTGATCCAAGGATCTAATACAACTGCATCTTGTCATATCTGCTCTGGAAACATTGACTTAGCTGGGCATCAACCGGTAAATGATCACGCTGGTTGTGTTACTGGACGACCTAGAAAGGGACATTCATTCCAACGGAAGGACAAGCTAATACTTCACGTAAAGGAAAAACATGATTGGAATGCAAACATCGATAATTGGTACGAAGATGTTATCTCGAAGTGGAAAAAGCAATACGGGTTTTGTGGTTTTGTATTCACGACGTGGGAAGCTAGATGTGAGCACGTTGGACAACATTTCATGGAAGGGATGCGAATGATCACAGACTGGAAGGATCCATGGCCTTCAGGCAGTGGCACGTTCAGTCAAGACGGTGATGATGGCAATGATGGCAATGATGGCGATGATGGCGATGATGGAAATGATGGAAATGATGGCAACGATGGCAATGATGGCGAGGCTGGTGGTGACGAGGACAACCACGATGATATATACGAAGTCGACCCCCACAACTGCGCCGACAAAGACCATGAAAATCCAGGCAACTTCCAAAAAGATACCCCAAACGACGGTACAGGCTCAAATCATGAAGGTCAACGACAAAGTACCTCCTTCAAAAGCGACCATTTTGGGGAGGTCAATGGCGAGTCACGGGAATCTGAGAAGCTGACCGGCAAAATTGCAAACTATCCATCAGCTCCTTATTCCCCAAGGCATCACTGTGGTCAAGAACCTAAAAACGCTTTCAAACATATCAGAAAACTGGGCTGTGGGACCTTTGGGGCCGTGGATGAGGTTGAACATCGTGCTTCGAGGGACCATTTCGCGAGGAAGACTATTCGATTTAGCCCAAGCCGTGCAGCTTCATCCCTGGCGCAGGCGCAGCGAGAGGTGACTACTCTTCGGCGTCTCAAGCACCCACATATCATTAACGTACTGGCTTCTTACGGTTGGGACGGTCATCTTGTAATCATCATGTTTCCTGTAGCCGAACGAAACTTGTCAGAATTCCTTCTTGACGAGAATGCAACTACTTTACCTGAAATTCACAAACTTTCCGTCTGGTTAGGGTGCTTGATATCAGCTGTTTCTTACATACATGGACATTTCTGCTATCATATGGACATCAAGCCGCACAATATCCTCATTTCTGGAAGTCATGTGATGTTAACTGATTTTGGCGGCGCTCTCATTACGGAAAAGCCCCAATCAAAGAACGCATTCGAAAGCACTTCCATTATCACACCCATGTATTGCGCGCCCGAGATCACCTCCTCAGATGTATCACTTTTTATGCCTGGGGCTGGTGATATATTTTCTCTGGGTTGTGTCTTCCTTGAAATGGTTACGGTTATGCATCGGGAAAAGCTCCCAACATTCGTCGAATTTCGAACATTTGGCAGCAGAAATGCAGCTTACAGTAGCGACAGCCGGAAAATTTGGATTTGGATTGAGCATTTGTCCTACATCAATAAAAGCCTTGGATTCCCCCAACAAAATTGGCTTCGGATTATCAGAAGCATGTTGAGTGTCGATTCAAAGCAAAGACCGACTGCACAAGACATTATCCAGTCTTATCTCATCGATAACTATCAAGATAGGAGAGAAAGTTCCGATGAAGAGAAGTACCTTGTGACTTCGAACTCTAACGGTTCTCTCTCTCTCATAGATGCAGCTAGGCTCTGGTTAGCTGAATGTCGGACATCTCATAAAAGGCGCTGTGAAACCATGTCAGATTTTGTTCCTTCAAGGATAATTGATGTCGGCACATACAGTGACTCGATACATCTACAACAAACCCTTCTGGGCTGGGCTAGCCCATATGTTACTCTTAGTCACTGTTGGGGAGGAGGAGAAGAGATCCTCAAAACGACGAAGCAGACGTTGAAAACAATGGTATCTGGTATTCAGATTTCTTCTCTACCAGCTACGTTCGCCGCTGCTGTTCCACTCACCAGAGCGCTCGGTTTCCAATATTTGTGGATTGATTCTCTCTGCATCATTCAGGATTCTCGAGAGGATTGGATGACAGAAACCTCACAGATGGGGAAGATATACTCCCACAGCAGCCTGACTATCTCTGCCGTCAGTGGCGGCGCATACTGCCCAAAGGATGAACCAAGAATGCTGTACTACCAGCCAGTTCTCAGCAAACCAAAGGCCTTATGTGATAGCTGCTCCAGTGGCCATACTGGGTTTGAATTTTTGAGTGACGATACCGCGACTACAATGCTTCTCGACTCACCCTGGTTTACACGAGCCTGGACTCTTCAAGAACGGATGCTTTCTTCTCGAATCTTATACTTCTCGTCAACAAGCATGGCATGGGAATGTAACAGTTCATTCACAACATTCGATACAGTGGGCCAGATAGGAAAAGCGCTGAGGTTGCAATTTGCTCAGAAGGCAACATTTTCTGATCCAAAATTTTGTCTCCCAGGCCTGCCTATTCAACTGCTAAGCAAATCCATGACAATGTGGAGAGATATCGTCCGTGAGTATTCGAGACGAAAACTCACTTTCGCACAAGATAAGCTTCCAGCACTCGCTGGCGTTGCTAGCAAATTTGCAGAAAGGACAGGCTACACTTATGTGGCGGGGCTCTGGCTACAGGATCTTGCTACAGGCCTACTCTGGTTCCGGGACTTCGCCACAACTCCTCTCACTCGACCTCAGTATCGTGCACCAAGCTGGTCTTGGGCGTCCATCGACAGCCATGTCGCCTGGTCCAAGTCTCTGCCAGAGGGAAATGTGCGTACCAAAGTAGACATTATTCACTGCGAGATCTTGTTGAATTTAAAGATATCGCCATTTGGTGGGGTCTCTGGTGGGTACATTGAGATCAAGGGATCGTTGAAAAGAGTGACAGTGGCGCGGATAGGGTCAGAGCAGTTGTTTAAGAGACCAGGTTTAACTCCGTTTGCGTTCGCGCAATGGGACGCTTTAGAAGATGAGCATGGAGCCGCTGTGCTTGACGGGGGAGAACAGAATCAAAGCCAGGTGCTTTGGTGCCTGAGCATCATCAAAGATGTGGGTCTCATATTGAGAGAAAAAAAGCCAGAATGCTTTGAGAGAGTTGGACTTTTTTGGATTCAGGACGACTTGGTCGAGGAATCGAAGTTGCATGATATCTGGGAACCTCGCACTATTACTATCGTCTAATCTTTCATTTATGTCTTTTCTGTTGAGCTGGAACTTCTTGATTTTGTTCTAGATACACGCTTTTCTCTCGGATTGTTCATGGAACTGAGGACGTCTCAGATACTTAATAATTTCTCTTAATTAGTGTCTCTTTGATATCTGCAAAGCTCGCTCTCAAAACGCAATTTCTGTGTGACACATTAATATTGACCTAATTCAAGGGTCGAAAGGGGATTGGGTCAGGTGGAGCCAGCGAAGCATTCGAAGTAACCTTGAATCCCTTAACATTTACCACATGTCTATGATTCCGGGAATGACAGAGTCATAAGTCAACTACAACTCTATAAGCAGAAGCATGGTGAAGGAAGAGAAGAATGACAAGATAAGATTACGAGAGGCTCTTTAGGCTGACAAGGTTATATAATAGAGATAATCTGTGTCTCCCAATCCTTAGCTAATACTTCGAATACTCTAGCATTATCTAAACGTATATTGTGGTGCGGCAAGCCGTACTTAGTTGATTTTCTTGACTTTTTATGTTTTTAGCGGCTGGTCCCGTGCCATAGGGATGTCCCTGGATCATGTGACGTTAACCTCATATACTTAAGAGCTTCGCCTCTCACGGAGATTAGTCTACATCGTCCTCTTACTTCATAATACAACACCCCTCTTGTCGCCTTTCTGTCCACCCGGCCAGTGCATGTGTTTTACTACTCAATACCAGTTTCATAATCTATTTTAGTATTCATTTTCTAAATGTTTGCGCACACCCCCGCCTCTATTATTATTAATATTACCCTATTTCTTCTTCTTAAAATAAAGCAGACTTGGGCGTGGGTACGGGTTAACCCACGGATTACCCAGCGAAAACTCCACGGGTCGTACCCGTGGAGTTTTCGCTGGGTAATCGGGTTTCGGGCGGGTTTTCGGGTATTATAGGTGAGGATATAAATTTTAAAAGGTGTGGAGGGAGGGTTAATGATACGGTATTTAATATAATTTCTGATATAATTATAGTACGATTTCTCTTGGGGGAAGTCTCTGCACGAGCTAAAAGTGGTACACGCCTTGGGGGAGTTCCGAATGGAGTAAGTATTTGATTAGATATCGTTTTTTGGTCACGTTATTAATGATTTTAAATTGTGGTATCGTGAGGATTATACTGAAAAGTTAAGCTGCAAAAAGTTATGGTGGGGTGGTCAAAGCTTTATGAAATCCAGCGATTTGATTGGCTCCCGGAGCGGATTTATATTATTCCAGGTCACGTGTACGCGCACCCGAAACCCAACCCGTCGACCCTTCAAAACCTGGGTATCCGACTATCCGAATATTTACGGGTTAGGTACCCGACCATTAGGGTCGCTGGGTACGACCCGGATTACCCATGCCCAAGTCTGAAATAAAGAATATCGTTTTTAAGTATATCCCACAAAATTCAGACTCTAATCCCGTCCTCGCTAGTTCCGTTTTAGTCTCAGGATGTGAGCAGCTGTTGCTTTAACCTGAGCCGAGGCTGAGCGTACCTGAGTAGAGCCTGAGCAGGCGCTGAGTATTCTAAGCACGCCTTAAGTCATGTAGTACAAGTCTTATCTTAGCGCCCCATGTGCCCCGGCTATAGTTTCCTAGCCGAGTTTGCCAGCCGGATCTGGACTCCTTATAAAGGTTTCTACAAGAGCCGATTTAGGATTCTTAACAAGAAAGGATTAAACTAATATTACTTAAAGTTATAATAATATAAAGCTAGCAAGCTTGGGAAAAATACGCGATATCGCGTATCGAAAAGTATCGATACTCGAAAAAATACCGCCTAATTGGGAATCGCGTGCGATCCGAGTGCTTTAGATCTGAGCGCCTCGTTTTCGCGAATACGAGATAATCCGAGCTAGAGTTTAAATTATAAATATCTCTTGATTTTATTAATTTTTTTACTTTAAAATTAAGTATATATAATCCTTTAATAAAAGGTTATATAGTATAGCATTTTAGTTTATAAAAATTAATAAGAAGGGAGGGTTGCCTAATTGGGTGAGAGTATCGATACCGTATCGATACCGTATCGTTCCCAAGCCTGAAAGCTAGTCTTATTAAGAAGTCGTACGTCTCAGTTTTGGAGTTTGAGTAGTCTAACCCTTCTTGCGAGCTCACTTAAGAATGTGATTTGCGGGCTATTTATAGATGTGCAGCCTGCTGCGCCTCCAGGTGTTGTGGCGAGAACATCAACCACTTCAGCGTCCTTCTTTCGGCCTTTGAAGAGCGAAAACAACATATGGTCAACTACGCAATGTCTTCCAACTACAATTCCTCGTCCTCGTCTTCTGCAGCGTATGGCATGAGCCCCGTAAACTGTACCACTTATCCCCCACTACAGGCGAATCAAGACATCTCGGGCATTGGGGTAAGCAAACAGAGAGCGGCTGCTCGTAAGTGAAAAAGTCAAAATGCTAACTTCGACGTTCAAGGTTTTAACCAACTTTCTTGCAACGGCCTATCTCACCTTGATTTGCTGCATTGCCAAATATGTACTTGACCGAAAAAGAGCCACAAGCACGAGAAAACATCGACTTAAGCGCTGGTCCCTCGCTCTTGAGACCACGATCATCTCTTTCAGTGACCAGCAAGTCATCACCGGAATATCCATTATTATTGGAGGTCTCTCGCAGCTAGAATGGGGGCTGGCAGTATATCACTTCCAGGCGGTGGGAAACCTGGCATGGTTTTCAACAATGACACACATTCTGACGCTCACCGTTATGAGAGATAAAATGCGATCAAACAAGACAATCAGAGTGCTTCGCATCGTCTTGATGGGATGTCTTGCTGTGCTGTTGATCTTTGTTATGGCTCCCATGGGCTACCTCACCTCAACTGCCGGCCAAGGTGGCTTTATACCAGACGACGTTGCAAACGGAACCTACATAGGTCCAATCCCGTTAGAATTCCCGGCCTGGTGTCTTTATCATCCGTCGGTGGCGTGGAAAAGCGAAAAGGGTGGATTGATTGATCATACAGGGAGTGCAGGGTATAACCTCGCCTACTCCCTTATAACTCTCGGCGTGGTGGTGTACAGCTACACGTCTCGTGTCCTCTTGCTTTTTCCGGGTCTTGTGTCGAGATCCATGTTACGGATCCCCACAGGCCAGCCTTGGGCTTTGATGGAGTCGAAGATGGAAGCCCTCCAAACAGTGCAGACCACCACTCGCAAACGATTCCTTGGTAAAGCTGCCTGGTTGGGGCACAGATTGCTTTTCTCCTTTTACATATTCCTCGTATCAGGCGCAGAGTTATATACATCGAAAATTTGGGAGGTATAGACCCTCCCATCTCTTCATTCCGGGTATCGATCACTGATAGAACTAGCTGACTTGGTTATCGATGGCTCTTTTCTGGGGAACGATCCGCATCTTCGTTTCACGATTTGACTATTACCAACAGTTCATCCCCACCTACGATGTTTCCGGACAGTTCCGGCCGGATGTCATTTCACAGGCCATTTCACAGGAAAACATCTGGGGATTTGGCCAAGTTGTTGCCCTCGGTCTCTTGGTTCTCCCTTTCATCAGCTTTTTCGGTACGTTTCTGTTCCCTTTTCATATTTCAACCCCCTTCCATACGTGGTCTTGCTTCTAGACTAAATCAAAATCACCACAAGAGGCCTTATTTCCGGATCCAGAGGAGAAGTCGCTATCAAGTGAAGAGCCTACCACCAATACGGGAACGCACACGTCAACGACACCTCTCAACACAGCCACCCATTCTGCATTCAGAATTGAAGTATTCGCCAAGCCCTGGTATCGCAACCTTCTCATTCTCTGGTGGTCAATGTCCGTCATCCTCGGAGTCTTGAGTCTCTCCATCTTTCCCACCGAGGGAGGCTTACTTCTTGACAGCCTCACCCTTGTCATTCACTATTATGCAATATTCATCGCCGTGGAGATCGCGGTTTTGTGGATGTTTATCCTTCTCGTTCTCCCGGAGTGGAAATTCCTTTCTAGTAAACCAGGCACGGGTATCTTTACGGCTTTTTTAGCCTTGGGCTCAGCGGCGTTCGTTTTTATTTATTTTTATGGGTATTTTTATGGATATTTCTCTGAGTCTGCATGGCTATTTTGACTGGGGTGAGCTAGCTTTGCGAACCCGGCACGAGCAATTATCTCTCTTAATGTTGAGGTCTATGAATAGGATCGGGAACGACTAAATCATGGAAATAATCAGTTCAGATTTCCATTGACTCTCGAAATCCCATTATAGATCCTCTCATCAATTCACGTCCGGGAAATTGACTTCCTCACGCATGGTGATGAAGGGAGCACTTCCTGGCAAACTCCTGTCGACAATTGACTTGGCGGGATATCGTTTATTCACTCTGCTTACTGGCCATAGAGGCAATGCATGGAAGCTGGCTGCGGAGAGGGCATCCAAAGTGTTGAGTGTTCCAATCAATTATTATTCGATAGGGTGGGGGTTGGACTACCATGATGTATACCGCGATTGGTTCAAGAGGCGGGATATTGAAGAAGACGGCATGTTGCTGGTTCGACCTGGTAGATATGTGGCGGGGTGAAGTACAAAGCTGATTCCAAATGCAGAGGAGAAACTTTTGCATGTTTCAAACATATACTGTCAAGAGATCAAAAAACAGTGAGGGGAGGAAGGCAGGTTCAAGTTACCATAGAAGCAAAAGAGCCCTAGAGTAATCCATGATATATTAATCTACATAAAGCCATGCGTGCGACGACAACTCTGAGAGATCATCCTAGCGAGTAAGCATTTCAGCACCTAGTGATCTCAATATGGCTGCTTTGCGCAACCATCAGGACTATGGCACGGTCCTGGTTCGTAAAACTGTCGGGTGGCTCGAAGCCGGTGCCTGTTCCCGTATCGTTCTGGGCACGTCACAAGTTCCCTCCTTTTGAATTGGCTACACTGGGAACAATAGAACCGTGCATAGTAGCACATTTTCCTTGATGTAAGCTTTTCTTGCAATTGGGTCTTTTTGGTAGAGGACCGGTTTCGGTATGTTTGAGTTTCGGACTTGCACTATCAACTCCATAGGAGAGATGACCCCTAATCCCTGTAATATCCTTGTATTAGCTATCCCAAAGCGTCAAGTGTTCTCAAGAAGGAAGGTGGGGGTCCAATTTTGCATCAACTCTTCTTTAGATAAGGGATAATAATAACTATAGTTATAGTTATAGCAATGAAATAGCAAAGCAAAAGCTATAACTATACTAGCACTTGCCCCCTATCCCCCATTGTTAAGGGGCCTGATTTCTTTACATTTTTGCTGAAACCTGTACTTTCTTGTGTACCATCTCGCGACCCTTCCCGTTCCCGGTTCGTTACGTATAAGAAGCACGGCCATTATTACTTGGTCTCGCGTTCCCATCACGCTCGCTTAAAAGTATATCCTCAATCACCCGTATAGACCCTCCCATGAAACACCCCTTAAAATACCCAGCCACAATTCGCAAATAAGCCACGATTACCGAGAATACCTAAGGCTCCCAAAGCTCCCAGGAGCCAGCAACGCCAGGAGCTAGCAACGCCCACGAACTTGCAATATCTAAGAGCCAGCAACGCCCACGAACCTGCAATACCTAGGAGCTAATACTCGAGGTCCCGAGCACGTGCACCACCCGAAGAAATGCACCAGCGCCCCACCAAATTTATTCCCCACTATCCACAACTTCAAAAATTAATTATTAAATAATCATACAACCGATTAACTTGAAATTAAAAATGAAGATATATTAGTAATTAAGGAATTAGATTACAAATCAGTTTGTACCCTGCTCAAAAATCACCCGTGGTTTTATTATGTAACCGCGACTAGTCGATTTTACCGGGGTTGTAACCACCCCTTCCATTTTCTTAATACCAATAAACCGTACTTGCTTCCTATACTTATTTAAAGCTATTTTCGGTTTCGCAAGGGTCTTATTTTAAACTGGGAGCGATTTTAACGTTTCGGGTTTCGGTGCTTTCTTCTTTTTTTGGGCTTGTTTTTGGGCCTATTCCCCGATTCTCACTTCGTCAATATTATCTAGCTTTATTATTACTTGTAGTGTCTTATTTGCTTTCTTAGCCTCGATCCTAGCCTTTTTTTCAGCTCGTGCGACCTTATTAATATCGATTCAAGCTCGTTCTGACTTCTTAAAGGCCTCCTTTTTTAGCGAATCGGGCCTGTGCAAGCCGTATATTGGTTACTGAGAAGTATATTAGCTCTATATACTCCTTTCCAAGTATATTAAGCTTCTTCCCATAAACCCTGCTCTTTTTCTCTTCCTTTAAAGCCCTAATTAACCCTTCCTTAACGAATTAATCAAGTTTGGCTTGCGTGGATAACTCAATATTCGCTTTGAAGAGCTTCTTAAACTTTAGCTTTATCGGATTTTTGCGGTAATCGTTCTAAAAGTGTCGAATCGATTTTATTGACTTTGAGGTTTTCATATTCTCAATTGATTATTCAAGATCGATAACTGGTAGAGGCGTAATTGGGCGAGTAATAATCGAAAGAACAAGTTCAAGTTTTAATAATTATATTCCAGGTTTCGCAAATACCTTCAAGATATTCTCCTTTATAAAGCTCTTGTCCCAAGTTGCCTAAAAGAGATTCAGAAAGTGTCTTTTCTTTATAAATATAATCCCAAGATTATTATTTTACTAGTCATTCAATTCCTAGAAATATACAAGCTTTAAAAGTCTAAATAATAAGATATTAAGAGGTTGAAGTCAATAAGTGAAATGAAGAGGAAGAATCACGAGAATAATATATAATTCCTAGTATTTATTAATGAATACTATATTAATATAACTTGAATGTTTATTAATAAACAAGAGACACTTTTTGCAAGGAGAAGAAGGTTAAGTTAAAGGGTTAAAGACTTGAATTAACCATTAAAGGCCATATTTGTGACGGCACGTAAGAGATATAAGCACGGATAAGTCAAGTATAATATAATATCCGAATCTCTTAAATATTACTTATAAACAAAGGATTTAAAGTTAAAGAAGAGAAGGAAAGAGAGAAAGAGAAACAATTATATATACAAGTCGAGGCAATATTTACTCTAGTTATTACAAGTAAGTTATATACTATAATATAAGATATTATAAGGGTTTCAAGTATATTATTATATAAAATATTACAAGGGCTTCAAGTGTACTATTATATAAGATATTATAAGGGCCTTAAGTATTATAATATCGGATATTACAAGAGATAATCTCGGAGTGTTATATTACCCCCCCCCTCTTGAAAAAGCTTACCTTTAAACTTCTTATTATTTTAATATTATCTTTTAACTCCTCGTATAACTCAATGCCTTCTTCTCACTTCCAAATCCAGTTATTTAAGAATACTAGTAGCCTTAATAAGTTTTAATTTGCCAAGTAAAAGTCTTATAACTTATAAAGTATATATTTAAAATTAATTACTAAATACTATTTTAAATTATTATTATGTCTAATTCACTTAATCTTATAAAATAAGATTTTATAAGTCTTTTATATAATAATTATTTCCTTTACTTCCTATTCCTTATTATTTATAATTTAAATTAAAAAAAAATTATTTATTATATTATTCAAGTAATAAATCGTTTATAGTCTTCTATAACTTATTTATTAAGAATACAAGATATATTCTTATAAATTCTAATAACTTGACTTTATACGAGTATTTAACTTAATATATAATCTTATATAAGTTAACTATTTAATAGTCCAGTTTTTTACTTAGCCTTTATATCTTCCAGTTCTTAATCGATATCTAGACTTTATCCTTGATCTTAAAGTCTAATACCTTATAATATAAATAAATATTATATTATTTCTTATCCTGTACTTATTTCATAATTATACAAGCCGTCTCCCAAGTATCTTAAAGGGTTTTAACTACCTCTTATACCTTTTACTTATTTAAATATTCCTTAATAATATTAGTCTTTAACATTTACTAGTTAAAGGATATACGAGAGGAGTAAGTGTTTAAGAACTTAAAGGGCGACATTCCAATACTCTCGTGTAATATTATTAATTATATATAATCTATAATAAATAATAATTTTAACCAATTATCTTAATAATAATTAATAAATAACCGGGGTCTTTAATCTAAATATTAATTTATCACTTTTATCTATCCGTTCATTTAAGGGTAAAAAGTAATAAATAATTTAAATTAAATATTCAAGATATGACAAAATTCATTCCAGAAATCCGAAATAAATTAAGGTCTATAGTTTAAGATAATAGTTTAAGGAGTTTTATAATAATAATAAATATACAAAATATATAATTATATTATATCCTTTATAATTATTATTTTATAATAAGGGATAAAGATACTTTATTTATTTAACCAATCGATTACTATATATATTATATCATATTCATGTTTATCGATTAAGAAGAATTTGAAATCCATAATAATATATTATCAAGGGCGATTAAGGACTAATAAGGAGTATAATAATCCAAGTATATAATCTTTAAATATATATACTCTCTTATAAAGGTAACAATTCCATATATATTAAGTTATATTAATATTAAGTCTTGTCTAGTAATACTTTTAACCTAAAATCCTAGTAGTCTTGGATCGTCCAAGGTAAGTAAAGGAGATCTAATCGTGAGCTTCGCGAATCAAGTCTACGATCAAGGCTTTATCAGTATTATCCGTGAGTACAACTAGTCATCCATTCTTAAAGAGTAACTTATTTACGAGAACAAAGCCTCCCTCTCCACGTTCAGTTTGCTTTCTTAAGGTTTACAAGGAGCTTGCTATACGATTGGCAATAAGTAAGCGATCGACGAACAAAGCCGGTTCGTGTAATATTAAGTTTAAAGCGTGTAGTTCCACGACTTCTTAGATTTAAGGGTCTACTTGATCCGATTAAAGCAAGGCCTTCGTATAAAGGTAAGTTTTGAGCTCTCTAAAAGGTTCCAAGTCTTATTCTCTTTTAAAGAGGATATTTGCTTTAATATTATCTTTCCTTAACCGATACATGATTATAAAGGAGTACTTTATTAATAACTTTATTTAATATACCTAGTAGCTATTTAATTACTTCGTGATTATAAAGTACTCAAGGGCCTTATAATCTATATAGACTTTGACTTGTTAAGGACTGCTTTACAATTCCGGTCTTTAATAATTAAAGGATTATATAATAATAAACATTTCTTTATTATAAATTTAATAATTAAGTTTGAAAGGGACTATAATCTTTAAGAAGTAATTAATAAGGTACTAATTATTATTAGAATATAATTACGAGAATATACTAGTAATAATTCTATTTAAAGTATTAATCTCAAGTATAGTCTTTAAGTTATAATCGTAATAACAGAGAATAAAGGCCTTTATTAAACGCCTCTTAAACTCTGAAAAAGCTTTATAGTAAATATAATCAAATTAAAACAAGATATTATCTTTTATAAGTTATAAAAGGGGTTTAAAGAGAATATTAAAGTCGCGAATAAACTAATAATAAAAGTTATAAAAATCAAGGAATAATTATATATCTTTAATTATCTTGAATTCCTTTTAATAATAAATTACTTTCATTTTCTTAAAATTTACTTTAATATTATTTATATTAATAATAAAACTCAAATACTTTATACAAGTGACTTTAAACTTATACTTATAAATATTTACTTAAAGATTAATATCTTAAAGATATTATAATATCTTATTTATATACTTATAATAAAAGAATATATTATTCAAGTAAATCAAGATATTATTTAAATAATTAAATAAAATATTATTTATATATTATTAATATATTATTAATCTATTAATAAGATTAAAAGGTAATACCTTATACTTATACACTTTATAATATATATAAAAGATAATTAATTCCTTAAAATTAAAATATATTCAAATTTAATAAAACACTTAACGGATATTAAGTTTAATAAAGACCTTAACTTAATTAATTCAAGTGAGAGTCTTGTTAATAAGAGATAAAGGATACCGGTCCTTATATAATAAGAGATTAAGTTTACGGAAATTAATATAAAAGTGTAAATTGCTATTAAGTTTCTTAATAAAGAGAATAAATAAAGTATATAAAGTTTAATTTACTTTAATAAAACCTTTATTAAGGTTCTTAAACAAGTATTATTTAATAGCCTTGAGTTTATTCATTAATTAATATTAAAGTGAATTATAATTAAATATATTTTTAAACTTTAATTAAATATAATAATTATATAATTAATATAAAGGTAATCGATTAAAGACTACCTTTAAGAATACATTTAAGTAAACTTAACTTTAAATTAATATTTTAATCTTAATCTCCTCGAGTGTAATATTATTATTTAAATCTTCCTTTTCGTTTATTATATAATCAATCTTATAAAAACTAATAAAAAAGGAAATATTCTTATAATAATAAGATTATATATAAAACGCGATAATATTAATATAAGTAATATTAAATATTATTAAGGGTTTTAAAGTACTTAAACGTGGATTAAATATTATATAAGTTGAATTTCTCGAATCAAGTTTAAGAAATAAGATTATTATTTTTAAAGCACTTAACTCTTATTATATTTTCCGGATTTAGTCTCGTATATCTCACTTATAAGTATTCCTTTTTATAATCTTAAATTTCACTCGATTATTACTCTCGTATTTAAAGTTTTATTTCTTGAATATGAAATTATAATAAATATTATAATGCCTTATAATATCGAATATTATTAATAATAAAATATAATAATCACTTATAATATTAAATATTATAAATGTTTTAATATAATAATTACTTATAATATCGGATATTATAAACATTTCAATGTGATAATCACTTATAATATCAAATATTATAAGTATTTCAATATATTATAATATAATTAATATACTTTTAAATAATAGATTTAAAAGTTAGATTTTCGTTAAATACACTCCTCTAGAACAGGGGTTTTTACTGATAAGGAACGCTAAAGTCTTGGCAAAAAAAGATAAGGTTTTTGTAAGATTAATAGCGTGAATTTCCTGTTTGGGCCTAGTGTGGGCCCTTAAGCCAATAAGAGGCCTTAAATCCAAGGGGATAATCTCCCGTTTTTAAAATCACGTTCTTATTTAATGCGCTAGCGCTTGATGAGTCACGTGATATAAGTCTAATTTAAATTATAGACCTGAACTAGACCTATTTATGAAAAATAAAATCACGTGCTTAGCCTTATCATTAAGGAAGTTATAATTTTTTAAAAATTTAAACCCGATATTGAGATTTTAAAGTGCAGTTATAATAATATTATTATATATAATAGGAATACCAAAATCACGATTTTCATCACTTATTTAAGACTTAAAATGCCGCCTTAATGAACCGCATTATATGTTTAACTAGTAATTTGGAGCTAATTGATGGGCTACTAGGGAAAAAAATTGCACGTGATTTAGACCATTATTCGTGATGATTTAATTTTTAAAAAAAATGGGTGCCGAAAATGGGTGCGAAATGGGTGTACAAGAGTTGTGTAGGTGCGGCGGCCTTAAATTTAAGGGTCTTCACGATTTTCACCACTTCTTTAACACATAAAATGCCGCCTTAATTAAGTGCTTTATATGGATTTCATTTGACTAGTGATTTAGGCCTAGTTAATGGGTTGTTAGGAAAAAAGTTTGCACGTGATCCGGACTGTTATTCGTAATAATTTAGTTTTTAAAAAAATGGGTGCCGAAAATGGGTGCGAAATGGGTGCGAAATGGGTGCACGGGAATTGTGTAGGTGTGGCGGCCTTAAATTTAAGGGTCTTCACGATTTGTACCACTTATTTAACACTTAAAATGCCGCATTAATTAAGTGCCTTACATGGATTTCGTTTGACTAGTGATTTAAGCCTAGTTAATGGGTTGTTATGAAAAAAGTTTGCACGTGATCCGGACTGTTATTCGTGATGATTTAATTTTTTAAAAAATGGGTGCGGAAAATGGGTACGAAATGGATGCACGGGAGTTACGTAAGCGCGGCGGCCTTAAATTTAAGGGTCTTCACGATTTCCATCACTTATTTAATACTTAAAATACTGTCTTAGTTAAGTGCTTTACGGGGATTTCGTTTGATTAGTAATTCAGGCCTAGTTAATGGGTTATTAAGAAAAAAGTTTACACGTGATCCGGACTGTTATTCGTGATAATTTAATTTTTTAAAAAATCGGAGCGGAAAATGAGTATAATAAGGAGAGTATAAGAATTAATAAGTATTGTAATGGGGCGTGTTAAAGATGAGTGGTTTTGGTGGTTTGCAGAGTGCAGCTGTACGTGGTCACGTGCTAGCGTCGCGTGAACGTAGCGAGCGGACATATAAGCTCGCCTTTTCACTAGTCTCGCACTTCTCTCCTTAAATAATTCATTCACGTTTTGCCTCCCTTTATTTCGGTGATTATATTATAATAAGTTATCTTATTATAATATAAATACTTTAAATTTAAGATATTAAGTAATATTTATTATTTATTTAATATTTAAAATATTACTTTAATTAAATATATTATATAAATTTAATTTAATTAATAATATAAGTTTAAATAATATATAATTTAAAAAAAATTATATAAAAATCGAAATATTATTTATAATAATTTAATTTTTTAAAAATGAATATAAAAAATAAATATATAAATTAAATAAATATAATAAATTCAAATTTAAAAGTATTAATTATTAAAATATTAATATAAGAAATAATATTATATAATTTTTTATATTTTAAAAAATCTTTTTTTAATTAAAGAATTCTTTAATTAAAAACCCTTTTTATAAATAATTATTTAATTAAAAGATATTTTAATTAAAGAATCTTTTAAATAAAGATTTTTAATAATAAAAAATATTTTAAATTAAAAACTTTTTAAAGAAATATTTTATTATTTTTTATTATTTTAAATAAAATAATAATAATAATATTTCTTTTATTTAAATAAAAAAAATTATTTAATTAAAAACTCTTTTAAATTTAAAAAATTATTTAAATATAATAATTATTTAAATAAAAACTCTTTAAATATAAAATCTTTTAATTAAAGATTTAATTAAATAAAAAATCTTTTAAATAAAGATTTTTAATAATAAAAAATTCTTTAAATAAAGAATTTTAATAATAAGAAATATTTTATATTAATTTTTTTTTAAATAAATATTTTATTTAAATATAAAAGTCTTTTAATTAAAAAATCTTTTAAATAAAAGTTCTTTAATAATAAATAATCTTTTAATTAAAGATTTAATTAAATAAAAATTATTTTAAATTAAAGACTTTTTAAATAAATATTTTTTATTATTTTAAATAAAATACTTTTTATTTAAAATAATAAAATAATATAAAATTATTTATTTTATTTAAATTAATAATTCTTTAATTAATAATTTTTTAAAATTTAATAAAATATTTATAATTTAAAATTAATCAATTAATATCACGTGATTTTGTAAATTAAAATACTTTAATTTAATATAATATAAAAATTAATTAAACGAATTATTTATATTTATATTAAAATTTAAAAAATATTAAAAAAATAAAAAATAAAAATAAAAAATTCCTTTTAATTAATAAATTAATAAACAATCACGTGACTAGTAATATAAACTTTTAAGCCTTAAACCGTAAAGTAAATCACGTATTTTAATTTTAACTTTAATATTTAATATAAATAATAATTATTTATTTTAAAAATATTAATACTTTTTTAAAATAAAATAAAATTTCAATTATTAAAACTTATTATTAAAGTTCCCGTGACTTTGCGTATATAAATATATTAAATTAATATGTCTTTAATATAAATTAAATAAATTAATATTTATTTTTTATTTTTAAAAATATATTCGAATTTTTTAATTTTTTACTTTTTATTAATATTATAATTATATATTCTCTTAACTTAACTAATAGTGTTATTATTCCCGATTAGTACTAGTTCCGACTAGCTCTTAAATTTCGGCTCGCTTGGTCACGTGAGCACGCGGGCGCAACCCTGTATTTAGTCTTTAAGCTCTTTAGACCCAAAACCCTTTTTTTTCTTTAATTTAATATTATTGAATAAAGACCTTTTCACTATGCCTTTTAAGCTTAAAATGCTATACTGTAGTAGGGTTTCAAGAGACACTTCGTGGTCACGTGCTCTGGCGTCACGTGAGCGTAGCAAACGGGCATATAAGCTCGCGTCCTCATTACTTTACTCTTCTCTTCTTTAGTCAATTCATCACGATTTGGCTCCCTCCCTTGGTTTTGGGTTATATTATAATAGTAAGAACGGAGTAGAGGTCGTAAGTTAAATGTCTCGATTTCAAGGTTTAATTAAAACTTAAAGTTAAGGAGAGAAGAGAAAGTCGAAGAGAAGTTCTTAAGCTGTAAGCTTGAGACTTGCTCCCTTAGCTTGAGATATCGTCACATCGCTAAATATCGGATCCTCAGCTTGAAACTAGTAATGCGGCGAGCATATAACGTATACCGTTATATATATTATTAATTGTCTTATTATAATACTCGTGACAATTAAATTTAAACCCTTATAAATAATATAATCTTGATTTAAAGACTCTTGAATCGACTGAAGGCTCGATTATATTATTATAAATTAAGGGCAATTTAAGTAATCATATATTTTCTTTAAGTTCATAACTCGGTCCTTAATAAAAGCATTCCGCTAGTATACCGGATCGGGCTTTTTTAACTTGAGAGAATTCTTAAGAACTTAAATCTCTTATTAAAAGAAGAGAGCGTTCGTATATTCAAGGTCGTCTAGTTATATAAGCAGCTTGTCTCGTGAGTTTAATCACATATTAAAGTAAGCCATTTATTTAAGGCTTAAAATAATATTATAATTTCTTAAATCTAGGATCAAGAAGGGGATATTCTCTTAATATTAACTGTTAATAAAGAAGTGAAGAGTAAGGATATAAGTAATAAACTTGCCTTAATATTCGTCAAATCCTTTAATATTAATAAGTCATATAAAGGATTAAGCTTTAAAGTTAAAAAACTTCATAATATCAATAATATAAGTTATATTAATAAATACAAAGCCATTCGCTTTAAAGTTAATAAGAGTAATTAAAAATACACAAAATCCATTCTTTAATATTATACAAGGTAATATAAAGTACTTGCCTCTTATAAGTCAACTTAAATTAATCTTTAATAAATTAATCACATACCTTAAATAAGAGTCTTACCTTAAGGTTCCTCTTTTCCCGAATCTTCGCCTTGATCATCACACGACTCCTCTAGTTCCTCCTCAATCTCCTTGAAGTCTCCTCTTCATAACTCAAGGCATTCCTTAGTAATATAATCTAGCTTGTTACAATTGAAATAAGTAAAAGTGATATCGGTAAGTATTAGCCAATATGGTTCCGTCTATAACGTTTTACTCCTAGCTTATACAAACGGGCTATAAACAATAATCGTGAACTTAAGAGTAACTACTATTACGGGGGCAGATCCGACACTAATAATAGCGTGTGTCCTAGCAAGTTGTCTTTCTTGAAACCGTCTTTAATAGTCCTCTCATATAGCGATCCGTCTTAACTCTATATCCAAGGAAGCAAGGTCTGCCGTTAACTCTCCATATATTAACAAGAGCCTCAAGTTAAGGGCAATCCCTTTTTAAAGTGTAATAATTACCCGGTTATATAAATCCATTTATAAGCTTTCACGTGAGACTTGAACTTCACCGGCTAAGTGTAAGAACTAAGTTTAAAACTCGGAAAAGGACTAACTTGGCTTTATTAACAAGGAGTTATAATCATACCGGGCCTCTCGTATAATATTAAGATTAATATAAATGAAAGCCAAGTAATCGAGCATTTCTTTTATTATAACGAAACGAGTTTAAGAGTCCTTGTCATACCGGGATTACAAGTATTTTTAAGTGTCGCCGCTCGTACAATTAAACAAATAAAGTATTTTATCTTCCTTATCCTAATAATAGTCAATATTAGCTCGGAATTTGCCTTAAATCTAAAGCTTCTAATTAAGGAACGTTAAGTCCTTTCCGTTTAAGAGTGAAACCGGATCGGGGAACTTCTTGGAGTATCGTTAATCAAAGGCCTAGTTAATAACTATTAAATCTAAAGTACCCCTATCTTAGCCACGAAAAGGGGTCCCAAGGCGTCGTTTTTAAAAGCTTAAATTAACTTGTTCAATGACCTTTATCAAGAGTTATTCTAGAAGTGTTTTAACACATGACTAATTCCAAGCAAGTATTTAAACCTGCTCACGTAATATCTGTGAGCTAAAGCCTTCCAGAACGTCATCGTAATCGGATTCTTATTAATACTATTAAGTAACAAGGTCTTGAAAGGTGTCAAGGTCGTCCTGTCCATCACTTGCAACTCTAGGATTCTTTAAGGGTTAAGGAGGCCCGTTAACCTTCTAGAGATATTTAAACATCATCTCATATAATATATAAAGGTTAATAAGAGGGAACCCAATTCCTTAAATAATGGAAAGGAATTACTCAACTCTCATTAATATCTAAACCGTCTTATACGGCATGAATCTTCTCAACTCCCTTTAAAGAGCATTATAGCTAGGATATTAAGGATCTAGTCTCAATACTTCCAAGTACTTTTAAAAACAAAGATAAGGATATTATAAAAGCCTTCTCAAGTAAGGTAAGTGAGCTTTAAATAATGTGACAACACGTAAGAGATATAAGTACAAATAAGTCAAGTATAATGTAATATCCGGATCTCCTAAATATTATCTATAAACGAAGGATCTAAAGCTAAAGAAGAGAAGGAGAGAGAGAAAGAGAGACAACTATATATACAAGTCGGGATAATATTTACCCTGGTTATTATAAGCAAGCCATGTACTATAATATGGGATATTACAAGGGTCTCAAGTGCGCTGTTGTATAAGATACTATAAGGGCCTCAAGTGCGCTATTATATAAGATACTACAAGGGCCTCAAGTGCTATAATATCGGATATTACAAGGGACGGTCTCGGAATGTTATAATATTTATTATTACTTTACTTATTACTTAAAGTACCGAAAAAGAAGTCATTATTAACTTATAAATCCTCGACTCAAGTATATTATATATTATAGTTTTTACCCTTATATAAAAGAGTTACAAGAATCCTTGTACTGACCGCAAAGATATAAGTATTACAAGTAATAAATTCTCGTGATCCGTCTTAATAAGCTTACTATACCCTTCTTGACTTTCACGTGTCCTTGCCTATAATTCTTTTTATACTCCGTATTATACCAATCAAGAATCCCTTTTCATCCCAGTTATATATATT
Organism: Hyaloscypha hepaticicola; assembly: GCA_002865625.1. Lineage (NCBI taxonomy): Eukaryota > Fungi > Ascomycota > Leotiomycetes > Helotiales > Hyaloscyphaceae > Hyaloscypha > Hyaloscypha hepaticicola. The sequence goes on from KZ613477.1 coordinate 319,007, forward strand.
ATAAGCCGCGATATTATTCTCTTTAATAGCTTGTTATAATTAAAGAAGAATGGATATTAATAATTATTTCTCGTAAAGTATAATAAAGTAACGCGAAAAAGCACTTAACTAGATTATAAAATAGTTTATATATAAGGCCAAATTCGCTCTTAATATATAGATTCTTAATATTACACAAGTATAAGCTTTTAAGCTCACTGGAATGCCGTTTGCAGAAATCAAAGACCCAGTTTTTCCCCACTTTGCGTCCGATCATCTCCTTGGCGAAGTTCTTGACCATTTTACTTGTTGGAGGGATCCCCCGGTTAATAAGACGGTTAATTTACTTGATTAGGATACGTTCCTGGGCATTGTTGAGGTTCTAGTTGATTTCAGACTGAAAATCGGCCCTGGAACGAGTCAGGCCTTTGGCGCGTCACAATAGCGTGGTATGCGTGAGCTTGAATTTGCGAGCTATTTCACGATAATTCAGGTCTTCTGACAATTCGATTTCAGCCAGCGCGGCCTTTATATCTTCTTCGTTGACCATTTTGTGGTTGTTTAAAGACAGTGAGTTATGCGATTTAGGGCTGGTGCATTTAACCGGGTGGTGCACGTGCTCGGGACCTCGAGTAACGCCAGGAGCCAATAACGCCCATGAACCTGCAATACCAAGGAGCCAGTAACGCCCACGAACCTGCAATATCTAGGAGCTAGTAACGCCAGGAGCCCCAACGTCAAGAACGGAACGAGGATCCAGGAACAAAACGCCAAGAACGAGGAGTAAAACGCCCAGCAAGTAACAAGCACAATATCCAAGAACGAGGATCCAAGAACAAAACGCCCAGCAAGCAGCAAGCACAACACCCAGCAGATATAACGCCCTTTAGCACTTTAGGGCAATAACCTACAGGCCCTGCTCCCTATAACATGGCCTGTAGTATAGCCTGTAGTATCCCCACTGCGCCAGCACTCCCAGAACTCGTGCTCGCCACTAGTTGTATATGATAAGGAGTGAAGAAGAAATGGAATGTTCGGAAGAGAGCTACTTATAAGATTTGGCAGCCCGTTTCTTTCGATTCTACGCTGTTCCTTAAAAATTTCATACATTATCAATAAGGAGTCATACCGTAGATTCTAAGTTAAAACATTCACCTGCGTGACAGCCCAAAATCTCGAATAATCTCTGCAAAAAGGCTATGCCGAATATTCACCAGGAGGTCCCGGTTGATTGCAAGATTACGAATCTCTGAATAGTTCCTTATTTTAGATCTAAGAAGTTAAACTGATAGGTAGCACTTGAGAGTTAACTAGAGCACAACTATCGCAATCAAGCCCCAATGAAAGAATTCCAGATCCTCAGGCGATCCATAGTTGCAAACTGGAACTTCGTAGCACTATTAGCACTATGAGTTAAGATCCCAACGTCATCCGCCGAATAAGCCACCGATGATAGATATTCACTTGAGACAGTTGATAGTTGTTAAGTTATCAAGATCAAAAATCAGTCTCGCCACCACCTGAAAGTTTTGAGTAAAGGATCATCCGTGAGCAGTAGAGAAAGTATGTGATTGTTGTATGGAGATCTGAGTGTGACTCTGTAATTCCTCTAACTACTGGTGGAACTTGATTCCCGCAATTGAAGCAAGCAGCAAGGCACATCTTGCCCAAAGTTCCAATACACAGATTGTCATCTTCCTAAATTATCTCTACATCTACAAATCACCAAGAAACAGTTTATGCTTTAAACCCTACCATCGCATGGAGAGCAAATCTCTTGCCTCCTGTCTCCTGTCCTTCACCGTTAGTCGCGAATTGGCAAGCTCAATCGACAAACATGAATCACCTAGCTTTCAACAACCTCATTTGCTTGCAATCACCGTCAGAATCAGACTCGATGCTACAAGCCTCCCCGCAAAATTCACAACTTCTCTTCCGCTTCTTCTCCGTTCTCGATTCCTCCTCCGAGTTATCTCCCCATACATTCTCCTTCGTTGCAGGAGCACTCTTCCTCGCCGCTTTAGACGGACGTTGCATCCTCGGCGCTTTCGATGTAAAAGTCCTGGAAGGATGATTTCTACCACGGGTTGCTTGAGGAGGCGACGAAAGGAGTGAGTCGAGAAGTTTCGCAGCTTCCGGGATCTGTTCGCAGAGCTCGATGATTGCGCGGCGCAATTTTTCTTTGTCAGCCCATTCGATTTTGCTTATGAGTTGCGACATTTCGGGCTTTGTGTTCGAGGACGCGGATTTGCGGGATTCCGGGGAGGAAGGTGAGGAGGTTGAACGGCTTGGCGAGGAAGTCAGGTCTACGACTTTCGAGGTTGCGGTGTTGGAGGCCATGATTGTCTCAGCTTAGATTTATGTCAGGTCGAGGATTCTGTGAACGTGGATGCGTGGTGGAGAGTCGAGTTGGAGAGACGAGGTTTGACGCGACTTTTCGCGTTGAGGGGTCGAAGAGAAGTCAATAACACCCCCTGATTCTGTCCCACGCTAAGAGAGTGAATTGACGGGGAAAATCCTAACATCTTGTTTGTGTTTTGATTAGCATAAGCGTCTCACCGCCTTTCCACTTGCGTACTTGGCTCGGGGCTCAGTTTGCTAAGGCTTTGAAAAGGGAGGGCGGGGTGCCCGAGAGATCACATCTGTTCTGGACCAACCACGAATTATCCTATTCACGAATGGTATACCTTAGCGCGTATTCTTGAATAGTATATGCTATTCGTGAATGGGTGGAGTACCAGCCAGGAATATATACTAAGGCATACCATTCACGAATAGTATATATCCTATTCGCGAATGGCATATACTAGTCGGGAATAGTATCACTTAATAATTAGTGTATTTAATCCATAACCCCGTAGTAATAGTGAAGCTTCCCTAATACTTTATATCTCCCATATCTCCCACATTAACCGCTTAATTAACGCCTCCACCCCCCATTACCCCTTAACATTATAGTATATCCTTAACGCTCTTAACACTCACCACCCACTACCTTAATAACTCACTTATAATATCTTTACTTTAACCTCGTGACTAGTATATAAGTATTAACGGCGAATAGCCTCATTTACTTGCCTATTCGTGAGTGGCATATACTAGCAGGGAATCATTAATTATTCCTGAATGGCATATGCCATTCTTGAATAATATACCTTAGTGTATATTCCTGGCTGGCACCCCTCCCATTCGCGAATAGGATAATTCGTAGTTGGCTCAGAACACATCATTGTCTTCTCTCTCAAAAGCAAATATACATTTTGAATCGAATTATCACAAAGATAAATAGATTCTTACTCACTGAAATTTACCTAGAACATTGAAAAGAAGAGAAACCCAGAGCTGCGTTCCTTCTTTCCAACCAATCAGTTATTGCATTATGGGTTAGAACTTACCTTGTTAAACGCTTAATAAGAATACGTTGCTCAACACAAAATTGAAATCCATGTTATGGCCTGAATCGAAAACCAAAAGGCAGAAAACTCCTATGGATTCTTCAGAAGATGTGCATCTGACCTAAGCCTGTATTAAATGCCTCAATAAATTCAATTAACTCATTATAGATAGATATTCGGGATAGACTGTTTCAGTACAGCAAAATGTCGAATCTCATGCGGTCATCACCCCTCATTCCTCATTACTCTTGCATACTCCCTCCCCCAAACGTTCATCAAATATTCAAATATTCAAAATTTCAAACACTCAATTCAAAAATCTTCTCCTTCTTCATCTCAGTCTCACCACTCAACTCCACCCTCTGACTCCTCGGCACAAGACTAAACCCCACCCCATCCACAAACACATCTCCCACCCCGTCTCGCCTCGCAACAGGCGGTAACGGACTAAGCGGACTCACAACATCATCACCCACCCCCCTCCCATCACCCCATCCACCCGTACTTCCACTTCTCGCAACACCAATTTCCTTCTCATCGCCGTGCCAGTCATGCTCATCACTCCTGTTACCTATACTCACTGCGCTGACTTTGGAGCGCTGAGATATATTTCTTGCAATTCCCGGTGGGAGAAGCGTGGCCATATCGTCCATGGGTGGCAGGAGGGGATACGGAGGCGGGTATTCTGCTTTACCTAGACGGTGATTGCGGAAGAGGCGTCTTAGGAAAAAGACTGCGATTATGAGGACAGCTCCTGCACCAACTATTTTATTTCCTTGTCAATTTTCATCTTCAAGAACAAGAAGCAAAAGATTAGAAGACGAAAAAGGGGGGACTTACCAGCAACGCCTATACCGATCATAGTTGGATTATTGCTATGTTTCGCCGTCGCCTGGAGAGTTCCATTCGCGCTCGTGCCAGATCCAGTGCCGAAGGATCCTCCATTAGAACCGGTATTTGCACCGGTACTGCTTCCTGAGCCGGGGCCAGGGAGTACGGCACCGGAGGTGGAAGGTGCGTTGTCTGGAGCCGCGGTGAAAGATGTCAAGAGTGTACTTGGAAGGGTGGTGCATGGCTGTGCTTCATCACTCGAAATCAACACAGATGACGATGTAGAGGCGCCCACGGGTGGTGCTTGGGTGGTAGAAGTCACGGGCTTCGACGTCGTTGTGGGTGGTACGGCAGCTGCTGGCGGTGGTGTCGAAATGGAAGTAGTTTTTGTGGCTGGAGGATTCCCTCCACCTCCAGCTCCAGCTCCGAGAGATAGAATAGGGGCAGTGGTCGGACCAGCTTCGATGCTCAGCAGCGTACCGGTTGGATCAACGCCGACGGATAGTAGCGGTGCAGTGCTGGGTCCAATACCAGCACCGATCAGAGGTCCGGAAGTAGGCGCCACGCCTAGTGAAAGAAGAGGGTCGGTTGTTGGGCCTACTCCCACTCCCAAGAGGGGTCCAGAGGTTGGAGCAACGCTAAGGGAAAGGAGAGGATCGGATGTTGGTCCTACGCCTACACCCAGAACAGGACCTCCACCTGTTGCTGATGAAGTCCCTGACTCGTCTCCAAGAACAGGGGAGAGGAGTCCACCGGCCGCAGTTCCTACAGCTCCAAGAAGACCGCCGCCCGCTGTGGATGATGCCGTCTATGACACTCTTAGCTATTTTCCCGAATTCGTGAGATAGGTCACTTACGCTTGTAGGTGCAGATGCACCTGTAGATGTCGTATCACTCTCACCTCCTGAAAGGCCACCCAACAATGCTGCTCTGAATGAAAGTCCTTCCTTCCGTCCCTCCAAAATCTCCCCATCCACTCCCCGACGCCAAAGACCAAGCCTCATGGCAAACAGATATGAAATAAAGGAGTCTGTTTGAGAAAGGGACGAGGGTCCCGCCCAATGAAAAGATTAGAGCTAAAAGATCATATCATTAAACAATCACTTGATCATTGAAGCCGTAGATCAGAATATCATCAAGCAGAAATGGCAACAACAATGAACAGAAGGGAAAATGAAGCAAGTGGCGCACTTGAAGGCTATTCAGCTTCTTCACCTTTGAAACCCGGTATCACGATCATAGCGCTGGTGTCGATTTGCACTCGGCACGTTTCTCGTCCCCTCTCGAAATGGAAAGATCTCTGCGGATGCGGGAAGAAGAGCAGGGGCGCAGCCTCCCAAAACGAACGACAAGGCCTGTTGTGCGCACCATTCCAGCGGCTCTGTGCAGAAAGAAGAAACCTCTGAAACTGGAGATCGTGTTTTGGGTGGTTGAGGGGGAGGGGTTGAGTGTGGCAGGCCTCGCTAAAGGGCCTGTACTTGGTCCCTAGGATCAATATTTGCCCCATGTTACAAGATCCCTATCGAGGATCTGCTTTATGATTGGCTCTTCTGATGTGACTGGCGAATCAGCATAGCAGGATTCTGAGGCAAAAACGGACAAGGGACAAATATTAACCCTGGGGACCAAGTAACAGATGGCTGTCTGAGCCAGTTTATGCTGTGCAGGCATGTCGGGCCCCCTGGAAGATCGTGCACAAGAGACATCTGGGGATGACGACCTGATATCTGGGTTAGTTGCATGTTCGCAAGGTAAGCTTATTTGTAACTTGGTAGTGTGCATGAATGAGGAGAATCATGGACTCAAGATTTGTTTCCTAATAAAACGCATTGGTAGGAGGGATAAACTCATGTGATCTGCACGTGATCTGAAGATCAACCGCTGTTGCACCCAATGCCACCCATCGAGCTATCCTCCCTAGTCTCCACTGTGCGCTCTTCAACGCCCCACCTCTGCTCCATCAATCTTACCTAGGCGGGACCGTGATAGACCCATAGTATCAAGGTGGGCCCCTCTATCAAGATAGGCTCCCTGGCTCACTATCCTGGTTTTGAATATCAATGTTATTGCAGAGGTGGAGTTAGAGTTCTACTTTGTAATAATTCTACTCTCTGCCCCGATACTTTCTCTTAAGTTTTCTGTGTGACGGCGTGGAGCTGTGTGCTGAGCTAGGTCACCTGATTAAGAGGCCCACGTGATATGGGCCCATGTGCTAGAGGGATTCAGGAGCCTGTCGGGGGCCTGCAGGGGTACGATTCTGCCGTTCTCCAGTATCGATCGAATGGGAGTGCGATTTGCGGCCTTTGGTGTTGATAGAATCTGTGATCAATTGGGCCACATAGCGAGGCAGATTCTTGTGACTCCAGGGCTTTAGCGTTGTGTTACACCACGCCCAACGAGGCTGAGTCTCCACCTCACATTTGTATTTTCAACTTTCCCACTTTCTCCCCATCACCTCTCCAGTTGGACTATCACGAACAGCTCATTGTTTCTCCTGATTGTGACCGAGGCGCATCCACAATTATTACAACAAGCTACCTACACAGCACGGGGCCTGTGACCATTATGGCAGACATCAGACTATCAGGCAGCGGGCTAGGGATAGCCTCGCTCGCCCTCCAAGTCAGCGAATGCATCATGCGATTAAAAACATTCTGGGACTCCGTCAAAGACGCACCAGAAGAGATTAAACATCTGATCGAAGAGATCAAGACGCTGAGCCTTGTACTTTCAGACTTTGATACTAGCGAGCACCCTAGGCATGAGGCTACATCGAGGTGCTATCAATCCTGCAAGAAGGCGGTCGGGACTTTAGATAGTGTGGTCAAAGAGGTGGAAAGTGAAATTAAGAAGAGGAAGAGGGTGGGAAGTGTGAAGGCTGTGTTGAAGAAGGGTGAGATCGAGAAGTTAAGGGAGAGATTAGTGACTACGCAGTCCATGCTAATGCTTGCTAATAACATGTACCTTGTGTAAGTTACTTATGTTTCGTTTCTCGACTTCCAAGCGAGTGTATAGACTGGCTCCTCAAGAGATTCCTCCTTATAAGAACACGTAATTTATTATTCTCACAGGGAACTTCAAAAAAGCAACCAACAAGCCCACTATGATTGGGCCAAGGCTCACCAGTATGAGCTTCAGCAGCTTCGGGCCATTGTCACTCAATCAACAGAGACTATCTTGTCTACCGCGAGCTTCCAAACTTCTAGTCAACGATTATTGGCCGAAGATGAGACGACACCTACTACTTGTGAATCGCATTCTCTAAGCACGACTGAGCTAAGACATGTTTATCAAAAGCGATCCTCGCGTTACACGAGACGAGAAAGGTTCAGAGTTCGAGTCCAAGTTCCAAAATGGCTCTTTGGTCTTTCCCACGCCATCGAGATCTACGGATACCAAGCAACTTCTGGTTGGAACTTCAGCATCCAAGTGTACAATGTGGTGCCATACGATTCCCCAATTTTCACAATGGCCCGGAAAGGCGACATTGTTAGTATACGACATCTGTTCAGCACCGGCCAAGCTTCGCCATTTGACCGAAACGAATGGGGATTAACTCTTCTAGATGTAAGAAGCTTTGACGTTAACTAGATCTGCCGGGGACTCAGCTGATATTGCATAGTTGGCAGCATGCATGAATAATTTGGAACTCTGCCAATTTCTGACGAATGAAGGCGCCGATCCAAATATATCATACTACCTGTAATCTCATATCCCCTAAGGCTCTATACATACTAACTGGTTCCAGGTCGCCTCTGACCGCTGCTTCATACAATCCCACTGACCCCAAAATCCTCTTTGATATAATCCGGTTTTTCGAACAGTACCTGGAATTCCATGACCCTTTCGAAGACTTAGCCACGTGTAGCATGCTGTACAACTTCCAAGGCGACGCTCATACTTTCTCCTGGATTCTCCAGGCCTCAAACTCCACATTTCAAACTCAAAGTCCAGAAGAGTGCGTGATTTTCTTACTGGATATCTGCTGGTTTGGGATGCAGCCAATTCTGTCAGACATGGTGAGAACGATTCTGAAGGGAAAGAAAATAGATAAGCATCTTTGCGGGATCCACGATAAGCACCAGCGTACGCTTCTCCATGTTGTTGCAGGCAATCTAGGTTCGATGGCTTGGAGACGTGGGAGCAGGCGTTCGGAAGATCTACTCAGTCTCATAACCGACCTGCTGAAAGGCGGCTCTGACTTACATGCCCTCACAGATGAGTGTAGGACACCAATGTTCCAACTCTGGTACAAGTTTTGTTTCTCATTTCGTCAATCGCAAGAAAGGTGTTCTACAGACACCTTTCTAGACGCAATACCTATGAAGCTCTGGTTGAAAGTGCTCCGAGAAGCAGGAGTTAACTTGTTCAAATATGGAAAGGAAGAAAAAAGTTTACTTCAATGTGGAGACACAAACAGTGAATTTTATTATCGTTATTGGCATAACTCAATGAGACCCTGCCTACGTTTAATCAATTTCACTTACGGTCCAGATCCAGAAGATTGGAAGTTTTGGATAGAACCTGTAATGAGGGATTACTTCATGGATTTTTGGCAAATGATTGATCACGCAGGGCGAGCGATGCCTGGGGCTTGGAAGGAGGAGTATTCTTATGAGGACTATGACTATTATGAGGGCTACAATAACTGACTCCATAAATGAGAAGTGGCACAACGCTCTAGACTCTAGAAGAGCCTCCAGAGCCTGCTTGCATCCTGAAAATATCGTCCTATCTAAATTAGGCATCGCTGATAACTCTTTCCCTTTACTCAGAGGCAAATTATATGTAAAATAGGCTGAAACTTACAGCAACATTCAGTTTCCTCCAAACGCCTCCTCAACCCTACAATTAAAGCCACGTACTTAAACTTTCCTCTTCAACACTCGACCTCCCTTCCTCCCAGCCTCCTTCCACTCATCATTCCGCACACTCCTCTCTAACCCCCTCTACTTCCTAAAAACTTCGAAATCTAAACAGTCAATCATCAAATCTTACTCCCTTCTAAATTCAAAGCCTCAAAAAGCTTTGAACTCATCCCCGTTGAATCCCGTTTCTTTTGTCCTTCTCACCCTCTCCCTTTCCTCTCTATATCCTACCCGTATCAGCCCAGCAGATTGACAACCCCTAATTGCCGGCTCAATGTATGATGATTTCCTCCATCTGGGAAGCATCAAGACCTTCAATGGCCTCCCCATCCATAACATTCTGCACATAACACTCCCCCACTAACCTAAACCCACCATTCTCCCCCCTCATCACGAACGGCACCGAAACGCCCGGTATAACGAATACAAAATCCCCATTCTCTGCCTCCAAAGGTGCTAGCCCCATGTACCCAGCATCGATGATCAGAAACCTTCTCCCACGACAAGCCTCCAGAATCCTCTCCACCTGGCGTTTGTAACTGGGTGGTAAGCCCTTCATCCACTTTCGGACCGGTATCTGAGATGCTTCGCTCCCATCATCTTCCACGAATGTCTGAACTGCTTTTTCGATCACGGAGGAATAGACAACATTGCCAGTAGCGACCGTGTATGCGAAAAGGTCGCCCTTTTGACCAACTGATCTATCGTTGCCACAAACCATCGTAACGGTGCTTTTTGGGCGTTTGGAAGCGCCAGGACCGATCTTCGCACGTATCTCATCGGCCTTTTCTGCTAGTACGCCGGTCGATTCATTTTGAGCCTCATGTTCTTCCTCTCCCGAAAACAGTGTCGAAACAAGGGTTTTCCATTGACGGAAAGGTGGGATATCGGCGTTGTCGGGGCAAGGGTCTCCAATACCTGAGATCTTGCCCAGACGGAATGCTTTCGTTTTAATATGAGCTGAGAATATACCATCGTGTGCTACCTCTTTGACGGTGAAAGGTAACGTGTCTTGAGCACGAGTTTGGTCTGGGATGACGAATTCGCCTCCTGCTCTGAAATCACGATACCTTGACCAGTAACGTTGCCTGCGTCCCAAGCCTAGAGGTGGGTTCTTAATTCGGATACTCCAATCAGGAACCCAGGATGGCAGACCCGCCAGCTGCGAGCGTCCTTTTACTGCACTGAGTAGCTCGAGTCCAATTTTGTTCAACAAGTACGTTGCTACAGCTGTGTAGACACGAGTTGGCGACAAGCCGTAATCTGGAATGATATCTGGATTGATGCCTTCATTCGAGAGTAATGGTAAAAGGGCGTAAATCTTATCACGAGGGTCCGTGGCTTCACAGTGTCGAGCCCGGAGAAGCTCTGTCAAGACTTGAAATTCAACTGCAACAGCGTCGTTCGGAGTTATTTGCCGCCGGGTGATAATGTATGGCAAATTCTCAACCCAGTTTACGTACACGTTAAACTGCTTGAAGTGCTTGATAGCATCCCAAGATATGGTCTTTTGGCCACAATACACCACAGCGCTCTTGGAGAGGACTGCCTCTTGCAAGACCCAGATGCGATTGAACCATGGTCTGCTGAAGAGCGATTCCAGCATGTGAATTTCTGGAAGTATGATCCCGTTCTCGCGATCGTAACGGTTAAATGGCTCGTGACTGAAATCTGGATCGTCAATCTGGCGGAGCCAGTCAATTGCCGAGTCACTGTCCTCGCTGGCCTCCCCAAGATGAATGACAACCTGTTCGGCTTGCGTGTAGATCTTCGCCATAAGTCCTAATTGGTGATTTCGCTCTGTAACCTCATTTTGATCGATGCATATCGAGTCGATCCAGACCGTTCTGGGAGAGTCTTCTAGACGCAATCGCGTCAATGCAGATGCACAGTTCTTGGTAACAAGAAGTTGACCAGCGCGATCTCCTGCTGCAGCTCTGCATTGAATCGACTGTTTGTCATCTGGATGCCCCCAGGTGTACGACAAAGCTTCGTATTTTGGTGAATCGCGAGCTCTGGCGGTGAAGATGCTGCAGCAAATCGGATCCTCGGGCTTTCCAGGTTGAATCTCGATCAGGCGGAATTCATCTTCGAGATTCAGAGGGAGGCCTGGATATTCCGGTTGAGCAATTAACGATGCCATCTTGTTCCTGGTTGGTGATGAGAAGAGTATGTTGAGGGCCGGGGAAAGGGTTTACCTGGTGCAGGAGGCTTTGGAGACCAGGCATCAACAATTCTTTCTTACAGGCATTTTTGCATAGAAAACAGAAAAAGTAGTACCTGAGGAGAATGATCTCACTTAATCGGAGCTTCAGGAAGCTTGTCAAGCATAAAAAAAATATGCCTATGTGCTGAACGGAACTCGGTTCCTCAACCAGTCCAAGGCAGAGTGAAGTTGACGCTGGTCAAGTGCAGGCCGTTGAAATGCGGCCGCTGAAGGTCTCACAAGAAGGTCTTACAAGCGCTTAGAACTTCAGAGGAAACAGGGCTGTGGTTGGCCGAAGCTCCAGCGCCCGTCTCAGGCTGGGTGGGCGGGAGCCGTCAAGCCCTCCGAGCGGTCAGATGAAAATAGCATCAAGATTGGTCCGCTTCCCCTCACCAACAGCTTGCGCGGCGTATTTTAATCTGTCAGCAGCCAACTACTGCCCACCTTCACAGCTATCTCTCTCCTGCTCGACTTCTTGCTCTATCATCTCTCCATCCAAACTGCTCCCAAACCATCACAATGAAGCTCTCAACGGCCTTCCCCATTGCTCTGGCCTGCATCAGCTCCTGCGCCGCCATCGAAGAGTACGTGCAACTCTTCCCGCCCCCAAGAAACCCCTACTAACACCTCACAGTGTCGAAAAAAGAGACAACACCGGAACCTGCAGCATTGGCATCGCGCGCATATACGGCGACATCAACTGGGACCTAACAGTCTACAACTGCGCCGCCGCGGACCGACAACAATACAACATCATCGCAACAGTCCAGAACGCCGTGATGGACAAGGGCGAATCCATCACCGTGACCACCGGCGTCCCGCAACCGATCAAGATCACGAATGTGGACAATGCGCCGCCCTTTGATTATGATGTACAGGTGTTGCAGGCGCCGTTGGACAATCCGGATCCCGGGTTGACGAAGGTGCAGTTGACGTTTGAGATTGCGGAGGCTGGGTTGAAGTGGACGACGAGCGATTGCTCGGCCGGGAATGTGATCTTTTCGGGGGGTTGGGAGAGCTGGAGTTGTGATTATGCTTGTAATTATACGACGACTGCTTCGAGGGAGCTGTGAGCTGTGTGCAGGAATTGGGATATATATGGCGTCTTGAAAGTTCGTTTTGGATTTGGTGCATTTGGGATTGGGCGTTTACTTTATATCACTGATGTATCTTACTGTTGATCTACAAGAATGAAACTTCTAACAGTTCCTAGTTCTGCTGCGAATTTGTTTACTTGGAATGGACATATCATAGCAGTCTTCGGCAGGTTGAAATGGGGGCTTTGCGGGTAGTACCCCACGGCGGCTGGGCCGAGCCGCTGAAAATTGCACCTTCTCAACCTCGCCCCGAATGCCAAGCCTAAACCTTGCAGATACCTTCTCGCCCTATTCATTTCCTGAATTTGTTCCAATTTCACTATAAAATTAGAGCAAGTTTCAAAAAAATCAATAAACATCGTCCTCTCGACAGAATCGACCACTATCCGAGCGACCGTTATATTAAACCTACAGGACTTGAAAATTTTGACTCAAGCGTAAGTCGTACTGAATATAAAGAGTTTTGTCTAATACACAATACAGGTCGACCATCTTGGAAAGATGAGTCCGCCACCGCAGAACTCCCTGAAGGATCTTGATGGCCCAGCACCAATGGATTCAACGCCCTCTTCATCAGCTATAATATATACGATACTATCCTTCTAGATAAAACAAGACTGCTTGAATACGTTTAAATTATTTCGAGTGTAGGCTATCAATACGACGCTGAGAGATGGGCATTTGAATAAATTTAAAGTATTGGTATAGCATGGATTTGGGGGAGTTGATCAGGGCGTTGACGGCGCCTCTTTGATCGGGAGCTGGAGGAGTCTCATGAGAAAGCTCTCAAGGACGTTGATGATGAATTCATTCCTGGATTCTATGTTATCCGAGCTAATTCTGCCACTTGCAAAAGTCAAGAGGTTCACTAAAAATTTGTAGACGAGTCGTGTGTGGGAACAGATCTTGAGCGCTCGAGGCAATTCACTCTTGAACAAGAGAAAGTATCACGGTTTTTTGTTGCACATCTGCATTCCATTTCGACTCATTCTACGTATTGAAACGCAGCTAAGTCGAATCGTCAAGGCGAACGTCTCAGTTGTTACCCAAGGCAGCTAGCTGTATTGATATTTCTATGAGCAATTGAATTACTTCTCAGCCTTGATGTTATGTGACTTTGATTTGGAGACTCATATAGTGAGGGTAATTCCATTAGAATGTAGATATTTGAGGTTTGTGGTGTTGGTGGTTATGTTCCTCGTCGTCTTTGTCGACTTTTTCGCTCTAACCATCAACAACCAACAACCTTTCCCCCCTTTCCACTCCCCCACTTCCCACTCCAGTTTCTTGAAACTTAAGAATTCTATCATATTAGTATCTTGAGCAATACAATGGAAAGCATATGTGAGTTCAAGAGTATATTCCATTTGAGTTTTTGACAATTTCGTTAGTTCGTTTCGTTCGACCTGGCCGTTTCGCCTCGTCGACCGTCTTTCGCTCATCCTTCGAATTCGAAGAACCTTTAAACGTCGATGTGCAACAAAAGTTCTAAAACGCGTGATTTTCAAGGTAGTAATCAATTCTTCTCCTCTCTTTGCCTAATATTGAGTAAGGAGATACTTGAGCTTAGAAGACAAAGAAGGGCTAAACAAAGAACAATGCCAGAACTACTTCTCCAGAATTAACTTTGGAACAATTATTGCAGAAGGGAAAAGTTGAGAATTGTGGTGATCAAGAACTTGGAAGCCTAAAATGATGGTTGGGAAACATATTTGGTGAGACTGAGGCAGAGCGGTAGGGGCAATTGAACCTTTTCGTCTATGTGTCAATCAGGATTTGCCTTGCGGTCTGCAATACTTGGATACACAAATTCCAAGGCAATTACTTGCATGAAATAGTAGATGGGAGATTGAAGGGCATATAACCTGAGCCAGTGTATATACTTGGTTATAACCAATTCAATCGAGGCGATAGTGTGTGGTTTTGTCGGTTTGTTAGTTCGTCGGTCGTCTTTCACCTCTGTTGACTCGACTCGACTTGACTTGACTTGACGACGAACCTTTAAACGTAGATGTGCAACAAAAGTTATGAAACACGTGACTTTTCATTAGTACCTATAATTAATCAGAAACTGAAATCTTCTCTCTTTCCGAGGAAGGAAATAACCAAGCTTAAGAGATAAAGAAGAGCGAAACAAAGAGCAATGCAAGCGCTGCTTCTTCGAAGATGAATCTAGAAAAGGTGTTTAAGAGAATTGCAGTTTTCAAGATGAGAGGCTAAGATGATAATTTGAGAGTAGATTTGATGAGATTGAGGCAGAGCAGTTTGGACGGGCGATGGAGCCCTTCCCTCAGTAAGTCGGTAAAGCGATTGATTCTTCTACCCTTTTCAGTTCTGAAATAATGAGTACACATTTAAATGCAATGCCTTGCGTCGAATATAAAATTAGAGAGAGAATGGTTTGCAGAATGAACCCAATAGATTTTTGCTTGGTTTTAGGCAAATCAATCGAGGTGATAGGGTGTTTTCGCCGGTTCGTTCGGTTCGCTTTGTGAGCGAAGCGAGCAGAGGAGGAAGAACTGATTATTATTATACTTTTGTTAGTACTTTTGTTAGCGCAAATGAGAAGTCAACGAGCGATTGTCCCGTAAGGTCGGCTGGGGTGAGCTGGATCACGTGGATGCCAAGAACGGAGGAGGAGCGGAGCGGAGCGGAGCATGATTAGGGGGTTCTCTGAGGGCTTCAACGAATCAGAACTCGATCGGGGGAACATGTTCAGGGCAAGCGCCACAGTTGGCCTGGTTTCGCAATTCAAGCCACGCTTCGCGTCGATCCTTACTCGTTACAGGTCCTGGTCGCCAGGGTCGCTTCTGCCAAATTGACATCCTAACCTTGCTGCTTGTTGGACGTCTTTTGCCAGATGAACGCCAGCCTCGAATACCCGTGACGTATACTGCCTGACTTATTTTGCCTGCTCTTGAGTCTTCACAATAGCCTCAGCAATACCACCCCCTGATCCCTCCTCTGAACCCCCATACGTAGGCGGCTCCGAGCCTCGCAATACGGAGAACTCGAATCGGCCGGTTGGAGGAGGGAGCTTTGCGCCGCGCCAGCACCAGCTCGCAGACTTCGAAGAGTACGAACTTGCCGACTACACGGGCATAGAAGAGAGGCAGAAGAAGGACTTGAGATACTTTGAACGAAAAGCCAAGCGAGGGGAGAAGATCCGCGAGCTTCAAGAGGCCGACGAGATGAAGTTTTCGCACAGCATCCAATTCAACGCGGTCCCAGACTGGAGCAGTCACTATATTGCGTACAGCAATTTGAAGAAGCTGTAAGCTCCATTAATTGCATTAGCGGATGCTTCTAACCAGCTATCTTCTGCAGAATATTTCAGCTCGAAAAGACCATACACAGACCAGGCACTACCGATGATTCCGAACGTTCTCCCTTGATCATTGCAAATGAAGACCCAGACCGCCTATTTTCAAGGGCGCTGGACGTCGAATTGGAAAAGATATCCTCGTTCTACCAATTGAAGGAGCTAGAAATATATGGCGAGGTTTCAGAATTTCTCAAGGATGAAGAATCCTATGAAGCTCAAGCTATGGAAAATCTAGACGGCGAAGGGAGACCTGGCACAAGCGGGCGTGTGAGTGAAAGGCAACGTAGCGGGAGCATATTTCGAAGCTTTGTGAACAGGCCAAGGAGGACTAGTACGGTCAGTCGCTCGATTGACGAAGGGGTCGAGGACAGCGATGACGATGACGACGAGAATACGGCATTGAACAAGGCAAGACCGTCCACAGGGAGGAGCAAGAGCACACCAAATGATATCAATACTAGTCGAGCTGAACAAGCTGAAGATTTGAGGGCCTCTACAGAATTCAGCAAGTCCGTACGCAGACAAAGTCAGAATTACGATGACTATGCGAACGAAGCATTTGAATACCTCTATTCATCTGGGATCACATTGAAAAAGCGGGCAATCAGTTTATATGTACAGCTGTGCGAGTTGAAGTCCTTCGTTCAGTTGAACAAGACTGGATTCACAAAAGTGCTGAAGAAGTACGACAAGATACTGGACCGGAACCTCAAGACGAAGTATATCGACAAAAATGTATCACCAGCCTATCCTTTCCAGCCAGATACGGTGAAGCATATCGATGAGAACATTGCACGGATGGAAAAGGCATATGCCGATATTGTCACCAAGGGGGATGTAGCGTTAGCGAAAAAGGAGCTGAGATTGCACCTACGGGAACATGTCGTGTGGGAGAGGAATACAGTGTGGCGAGAGATGATAGGAATCGAGCGAAAAGCTCAAGCGGCAAACATGGGCATCAGAAGAACATTGCTTGGAGCAGACAACGATCCAGCGAAAGCTCGTCTGCAAGGAGATGAATTCGATGTGGCGGAGCTGAAGGAACTTACAACGCCCGTTGGAAGATTCAAGCTTCCAGCATGGCTTCTCAGCTCAACGATGTTCACCCTGATTGTTATTTTGGCAATCTTCATCACATTGTTAAATGTTTCAATCATGAAGAAACAGGAACAGCAAAATTGTCTGGCTATGCTGGTTTTCGTCAGTTTGCTATGGGCTACAGAGGTACATACTGAGGGCACTATCTTGAGTAAATTGCTAATATCTCTAGGCTATCCCTTTGTTTGTAACAGCATTGCTCGTGCCATTTCTTTGCGTGATGTTGAGAGTAGTCCGCTCAGACGATAAGTTACATCTTCGACTCAGCACGAAAGATGCCACCAAGTATATATTTGCAGCTATGTGGACACCTACAATCATGCTCCTACTTGGTGGCTTCGCAATCGCTGCCGCGTTGTCAAAATACGACATTGCGAAGAGGATCGCAACTTTTGTCCTCAGCAAGGCTGGCACAAAACCTCGTGTTGTACTTCTTACGAACATGTTCGTGGCAGCTTTTGCTAGCATGTGGATTAGCAACGTTGCAGCACCTGTGTTGTGCTTCTCTATTATCCAAGTATATCTGAACCTCCCTATCAGGAACTGCTAGCTAACTTTCGTAGCCAATGCTTCGCAATCTCCCCTCGGATTCCCAAATGTCTAAAGCTCTCATTCTTGGCATTGCACTCGCTTCGAACATTGGTGGGATGCTTTCACCTATCGCATCTCCACAAAACATCGTCGCTCTCGAGATTATGGACCCGGGGCCATCATGGCTAATCTGGTTCTTCATCTCCCTCCCAGTGGGCATAATTTCCATCCTCCTTATCTGGATTCTATTACTTCTCTCGTTTCATCCTGGCCGAGGAACATCGATCGTCCCCATCCGCCCGGTGAAGGATAAGTTCTCCGGAGTACAGTGGTTTATTTCACTAGTCACATTGGGTACGATTGTTCTCTGGTGCTTCAGCACTCAACTCGACTGGCTCTTCGGAGAAATGGGCGTCATCGCCATCATTCCCCTGATCCTCTTCTTCGGCACCGGTATCCTGACCAAAGAAGACTTTAACAATTTCCTCTGGACAATCATCATTCTCGCTGCGGGAGGTCTGTCTTTGGGAAAAGCAGTCAACTCGTCAGGCCTCCTCCATACCATCGCAAAGAAGATCACAGAAGAAGTGGCCGGTCTGTCATTGTACGGCGTCCTCGTCGTATTCGCGAGTTTGATTCTAGTTGTTGCGACATTCATCAGTCACACCGTCGCAGCGCTGATCATCCTACCTTTGGTCCATGACGTGGGCAAGAATATGTCAGAGCCTCATCCGAGATTGCTCGTCATGGGCAGCGCGTTGATGTGCAGTGCTGCAATGGGCTTACCAACCTCCGGGTTTCCTAACATGAGTATGCTTTCCCTCCACTTCCCATCTTCTGAACCATTTACTTACTTAAATAGCGGCAATCATGATGGAAGATTCGCAGACGGGGCAGAGATACCTCCAGGTCAAACATTTCATAAGCCGAGGTATCCCGGCTAGCATCATCACCTTGCTCGTTGTGATATCGGTGGGTTATGGGTTGATGAGATTGACTGGGCTGTAAGCTCATCGCATCAAGAAATGTAGTAGAAACGGATTCGATTCTTTGTACAGAATGAGGAAGTAAATTCGCTGGTAGCGAAAATTCACGTGGCTTGGATATGTATGAATGCTGTAGATATATACCCAAGGAAGGAAAACGATGTTACCTTGTTCATCAACAGGGTGTATTTCCCTGCTTCGGTCAGCCCCTTTCCTTCAATCGACACATGGAGCCGTGTGCCGGTTCCCTAGGCAACAATTGGTTGATATCAAGCATTCGTGTTCGGGTTGCTGCTTATCATGCACCCTGCATGTACGATAACCGAATTCTGATTGGATTTCGGTGACTCTACTACCTTGTAACGTTGAACAGCGCCGCAGATTCTAAGCCTGGCGTTTATTCATCAACATTTCCTGGCAGTGCTGGGGCCGACTTGTATTACAAGAGCTGGCCCGAACCGGGTGCGGAAATGCCTGCGAGTAACTAAGCTCGACTTATAATTACCAAAGTTGAACTACTTCTTGAGAGTTGAACACTCTGTTTAACTTTTTCACCAATTTTTTTTTTTAATTTAGCGTCTTTAATAATAAAAGGTTTATTCAGGGTAGAAGGTGCGTATTCGGATTCTGATACAGAAGCACTTGCAAGCATGTGGGGTAGCTTCGCCGCAAGCAGACCCGCAGTAGTAAGCGCTAGAACCCCGGCGTCAGGGTTCAAAACGTACTACTACTTATCTTATCCGCACTTCATCTTTCTAAATATTTATCTTCTTTCATCATTCATCGATGAAGAAAAACTCTGTTTGATCATGTATCCTCCACGATGCATGACCCTGGCTTTGATTTTTGGTATTCGAGTGCTGGCCGATGATTCTCAACACCCTATCACGAATCAAGAAGTGCTAACGTCGAGTGACTGCCATAATGCCGCAAGTTCCATCGTTCCATAATCTCAGACTTTCTAGATATTGAGGCTGATAAAGACCAAGTGCACGGAACTCGTAACCGTCCTAGGCGAGGACAAAGCATTCTACCAGACCCTGCCAGAAGACTTCGCATCCTCCTACTTCTGCAATCGCCAGCGCGAGGTGACACCAGCATGTGTTATCCGCCCTGCAAACCCGCAAGATGTATCTCTTGCGATGAAAACGATTGGGAAGCACAGGTGCAGTTTTGCGATTAAGAGTGGGGGGCATGGAATGTTTGAAGGAACCTCGAATATCGAGGGTGGAATCACGATTGATTTGGTGAGGCTGGATGGGATTGAGTTGAGTGAGGATGGGGAGACGGCGAGTGTTGGACCTGGTAATCGGTGGGGGAAGGTGTATGAGGTTTTGGAGGAGAGGGGGAGGGTGGTGGTTGGTGGGAGGGTGAGTAATGTTGGTGTTGGGGGCTTTTTACTTGGTGGTGAGTTGTGGGGAGAAGGGATTGTGATGAGAGGGAGGGCTAATGAGAAATAGGGGGGATATCGTTTCTTGGGCGGAAGTATGGGTGGGCGAGTGATAATGTGAGGAATTATGAGGTAAGCTTACCAAGTGCTTGTCACTTCAGTCATGTTCAATCATGTATCCGGCAACTAGAAATAACAGTCTAACATTAAATAGCTCGTCCTCGCCAACGGATCCATCTCCAATGTCAACTATAAGTCTCACCCCGACCTCTACTGGGCTTTGCGGGGTGGGGCAGGCAACTTCGGGGTCGTAACGCGCTTTGATCTAGAAGCCTACCCCCTCACCCCGGTCTGGGGCGGCATGAGCCTCTACACCCTCACCGACATACGCACACGTTGCGCATCACTCAACATCGCTCGTCCTTTCTCCCTCTCCTACTCCTACCTCCTGCGTCAGGTTTCCCAACTGATTCCTCGCATCGCCGCCCTGCTCGGCCGCTCCACAACAAGCACGCAAATCATCAAAGCGTTCGAGGAGATGATAGTAAAAGAGAGGACGGATGAGACTTATCTGCAGTATTTCTTTAGTTTAAGTTATTTTCCAACTCCGGATCTGATTTTGGCCAGTGTGATGCATGTCAGGGAGAAGCCAGATGGGAACCCGCCTGCTTTAGCAGACCCGAGACTTATTGGTGGCAAACCGACATATTCAACATCAAGCATAAGAAGCCTAAGATCGATGGTGGAAGAGTTAGATCCATATAATATTCCTGGGTTTCGGTGAGCACCACCTTCAGGCTGTGGGAAAGTGGGTTTTGCTGATTAGGAGGACAGATATTTATACCATGAAATCACATTCCGCTTCAACGCTACAGTGTTCCAGCAAATCTTCGATTTCCACCTGGAGGAAATAGATAAGGTTAAGGATTTGCAGGGCATGTTCCCGGTTATTGTCATGCAACCTATTTCTGAGATATCGCGGAGGGGTAACGAGAAAAATGGTGGAAATCCTTTTGGATTTTCTGATTCTGATGGTCCACTTTGCGGTAGCTATCCCTCTCTCCTCTAAACTTCCCCCTGTCTCAAGAGAAATTGTGCTAAAGTCTTGGAATGGGTGTAGCATTGCTTGCATGTCCACAATGGGACAGAGCTGAGGATGATGAGGCTGTGCATGCCTATGTTGCGAGATTTGTGGATAAGACGATGGCGTTGCTCGAGAAGGAGGGGCTTTTGCATAGATGGGTCTATCCGAATTATGCGAATAAGATGCAAGACGTGTTTTCCGGGTATGGAGAGCAGAATAGGGGAAAGCTGAGGGAGATACAAGGGACGTATGATACTGAGGGGGTGTTTGCGAAGTTGAGTAAGGGCTATTTTAAAGTTTGAGGTGGAGGGTTAGAAGTGAGTGCTTTCTTCAACGAATCATTGACTTGAATGTGGAGTCTTATCGGCTTGGCCGAGTAATGGACTGCCAAGTGGGGTTTGTGTCACCTCGTGGAAAGTGTTCGATTTGGAAGGTCACCTCAAGTGCGGTGCCATGGATGGTGGTTCCAATCGGTGTTCACAGTGTGCGCCTTCGTCGCTGCATTTAATGATAATCATCCTATTGGCTACTTAGCGGAACAACACATCACATCTAGTCGCACAAGCCGAGTTCGGCGACCCGCTCGATTCGCTGAAACATTTAAAAGTTCAGCTTCAGCTTTCGTGCCGTGTTAGGAAATCGCTACAGTAGCGTAGCACAGCCCAGCTCGTTCTTAGCCCCTTCTTTTACTCCATAATTCTTCTGCTTCTCTGACACTCGTGAGCCTTATCGTAAATTTGCGCAAGAGAACATTTCCGCAAGAATGTCCTTGACCACCGACTCCAGGTTACGCGATTACCAGTATCGCGGTCTCCACGGGCCAGACTCGTTGCGTCTCTTCCTGCTTCACCCAACGATCAATGAAAACATCGACCTGACTGGTGAGCTGATCGAAATGGACATCCCTCTGAACAATTATCATAAAGCTGCAGATGGTGAATTAATCCTAGGTCAGCATCAAAAACTTTTGCCATATGAAGCATTATCTTGGTGCTGGGGCAGAGAAGAGCCAAAGGAACTCGTGACTATACAAGAGGGCGGCGGATTACGTGCGTTCTACGTATCCCGAAACCTGAAGTCGGCATTGATTGCACTCCGGCACCAGAACTCAGTCCGTCACCTATGGATTGACTTTATCTGCATTAATCAGAACGACTACCAGGAGCGAAGCCAGCAAGTCCCTAGGATGAACAGAATCTATGGCAACGCATCGTCTGTGTGTGTTTGGCTTGGCGAGGACGACGACGACAGCAAGCTAGCTATGGATTTTATAAAGAACAAGATGGTAAATTTGTGGGAGTTCGACAAGCTGCTCGATAATCCCACTATGGCTAGACAATGGGCTGCTTTGGTAGCACTGATGAAAAGGCCCTGGTTTTCGCGTCGTTGGGTGATTCAAGAGATCGCTATGGCATCGCGCGGTATAATCTATTGCGGCAAGGAATCTCTCCCATGGAAGGACTTTGCAGATGCGGTTTCGCTGTTTGTCAAGGTCGAATCAGCAAGGGGGCGTCTAGCAGACCTTATGAAGGGAGAACTATCATATGGCCACATGCCTGGTTCCTTTGGTAACATCTCCTCCTTGGGTGCTGCCATGCTGGTGAACGCCACACAAAATCTCTTTCGCCCCATCTCGACAACAGGTGAACGGCAGCCCGTTTTGAGCCTCGAGTATCTGGTGTCTAGCTTGTCTGTTTTTGAAGCTACACAGCCTCGTGACACCATCTACGCTCTCCTTTCCATTGCAAAAGATGCAACAAGACTAGATGATGGTAAACAAGGTCTTTCAGAAGCCCCAGTCCTTCTCGGCAAAAACTTGAGCGACATAATGATGGGATTGTTGACAGGAGGTCCTACTTCTCAAGTATATAACGTGGATTACACGTTGCCAGTCATCGAGGTTTACAAAGAGTTTATCAAATTCAGTTTTCGGAAATCGGACAAGGTCAGAGCCTTGGACATCTTATGTCGCCCATGGGCGCCTTCTGTTTTGGTAAAGCATGACAGACCCGATTATCTGACGGTCTCAAGCTCGAAAAACACAAAACAGGTCGATGGTAACGATGACGATGACAAGGAGGTGCCACTGCCTTCATGGATTCCCAATCTAAACGGTGCTGCATTCGCTATGAAAGAACATTTCATTGCTGGACAACCAGTTCTCCGCATGGAACGTCTGAACGCTGACCCGTTAGTGGGAATGCCGGGATCTAACCGAATATACACCGCTGCCGGAGACAGACTCTTGGTGCTTGACACATTGGCATTCAAGAGTTGGCATGATGTCCAGGGAGCAGAAAATTGTTCTGGCGAGCACCACTGCCTTTTTGTCCGAGGTTTCGTACTTGATGAGGTGTTTGAGGTGGGACCTGGAGCTTCGAATGGGAATATGCCTTATTCATGGTTAAAGCTTGGTGGGTGGCTCGATGTGGATGCGGACCCTCCTGACGAATTTTGGAGGACTTTGGTTGCCGACAGAGGCGAAAAAGAGAGTAATCCGCCATCTTACTTCCCGCGGGCGTGCAAAGAGATTCTGAAATTTAAAACCAAGGCGAGAATGCGAGGAAGCCTGGATATCCAAAACTTGATCAGCGAGGGTCGTTGCTCCACCGTTGCGGAATTTCTACGCAGAGTCCAAGAGGTCATATGGAATAGACATATGATACGGACAAAGGGGGGCCGATTGGGCTTGGTTCGTGATGATGTTAGACCAGGAGATAAAGTGTGTATTCTCTATGGCTGCAGTGTGCCCGTTATCATACGGCAGTTCAGCAAGGACCCTGAACAGCACTTAGCTGAACAACTTGTATACTACCACGAATGGCTCCGCCAGCGGGAGAGGGTGGTACTCTCAATCCAGCGTACATGGCGCATGAAACAAAGGAAGAAGATTATTATTCCGGATGATAAGTTGACAGACGCTGGGAGACCGAGATACCACGAAGACTTTCAAAGGAGCAAAGTAGCTGAAACAGTGTGCATAGATAAGCTGGACCATTTAAGGGCCAGAGGCAAAAAGGAGGCTGAGCAGCGCGAAGCTTACGAGTTCAGAGTCGCGGCTCAATTGAGATATCGCGACTATTACCGATTTTTGGGAGAATCATATGTCCACGGCGTTATGAATGGCGAAGCGATTGCAGTACAGAACAGGGATGAACTTCCACTGTGTACTTTTGAATTTCGGTGAGGAAGCATGGAACATCATTGGGTTTCGAAATACAGGCAAAATTTATGACATATTTTGGAGTTATTTCATTCCAGATTCAGGGCCATGTTCCGAAATTGTCAATCTTAGCCCAAGGGTTTTTGCCGAATAACCAAAATCCAGGGGTTAGAGTTCTGGTATCCTGTCAAGAATCCCTTGCTCGAAAGAGTAAATAGCTCGTCGATCGAGGGCAATGCATCGTCTGCTTCATCGTTGCAGGTGGTAGATGCGACGTAGAGGTGGCAATTCCAACTTCAGATTAGCAAGGTTTGTCCCTAAATTCCTCTCTTCTCGTACCTGGAGCTCCGACCGCGTCGCCTTGATGTAGAGCCACCGCGACGGTAGACCTGAGCTGGTTATCGCCACTGGATACTTCGTCTGCGTTATTGTGCAATGCCGCTAGCTAGTTGCGTGAGCTAGTTATCGAGTGAGGTCTACCATTCTTGCGTATGTGCGATGAAGTAGTAGTTTAGATGATAATGAATTTAAGGGGGCTGCCAAAATGAGATATAACTCAAATCAGTACTCGCTATTACGGAAGAAATTTGAACATAGACTGAAGAGGCTGGTCCTGCAAATTTGCTTATTCATGACCGGCGATTTTTATAGAAGCAGGAGATATAGACGGGTTCTAAAGTTGGCCTTATCCGTTTTTCTCGCTTCAGAAAGACTTTTCTCTCCGGTTTAATCTTTATTGTGTACTCGTAACGCTAAAACGAAGATAGGCCCGTCCTTCAACTCGATCTCTGTGTACACTTGCCACTCGCAACTACCTTGCCATCATCGCCAGCCTATCCACATTCGCGCAAGACACCCCAAGAGACTGTCCAGAGCATAGAATTCTTCCCTCAATGGTCTCCCTCACCTCTTAGGATTCCCTCTACCCCCACCCTTGCTAGTCTCTACTCCTCAGTGCCCACAAACCATGAGATGCGCCTTGTTTCGCCAGGTTGTAGAACAGTAGAAGAGTAAAGTAATTATAACTTTATATATTTAATGGTGGAGGCTTAGCACCCAGGGAGGTCTGGCATGTCCTATATGAAATACAAGCTAAATAAGGGGCGGTCGTCGGTCACGGTCACGTGGCTACCCCGCATCCGTTTTTACGACCGTTCATGCCACCTTATCCATCCTCCTTCTATTCTCATCACATCTTCCGGAACCTGCCCCAATTGGCGTCCTCTGTTTTTTCCTGTCAGGGACGCATGAAGTCATGCGCCACACCCGCACCTGTTGACGGATGGAAGTTTCTCCGCCTCACCTTGTTTTGCGTTACAGCGCGTGATAGCTGAAGTCCTGTGCAACGTTCCTTATCATTTTTGCACTGGATCTTACACGTAGTCCTTGGATATTATCCCGCGGTAGGAGCGAAAAGTTGCAGTTCAGCAAGGCTAGAATGCAGCACTGCGTAACCTTGATTGGTGGCCTGGCCGCCACGAGGCAGCCCTACCCCGCAGCCGTCCAACCTCAACCCGCTATCGTGACCACAAGACCTAAATCTTCTCAGGAGATCTAGTACTTAACCCGGCAGTATAACTATTCTTGGCGTTGCGTCCGCGAGAAAGCCCAATTGCAGATCGATTGTTCCTGATGATCCGGTTCTAGTCGTCAATAGCGCGTTGAAATGGAGAAAAGTTTGGTAATGAACCACTTGATCATACATTGTGCGAGTTCTCTGACCGAGGCTGGAATCCTCTTGATATCGTCTTGAATTGGCATCTGAAGGTGAGAAAGCTATAAGATGGTGGGCTCTCAAGTCTTGGTCTGTCTCTTTCTGTCCTATCACTCACCCCCTTCTATCTCCTTCATTTCTGCCGAAGTCCTGAGGACTTTATTGGGCCCAGCATGCATCAACTAGCTCTCGGTCACAGAGTGATCGCTCCACTTCTTGCTACAGTTTCTCTCTTCACAGGAGCTATTGCAGCACCGCTTATCGTTCCACGACAAAGCATCACCGTTCTCTCGACAAGTCAAATAACGACATACACGCCCTACACATGGTTTTCTAGTACTGGTTACTGCAGCCCTGCCACAACTTTGGCTTGGGACTGCGGAGGTATGTTCTGCTGCATGCAATGAGAAAGTCAGATGTGCTGATGATCTGCAAGCGAACTGCAATGCAAATCCTGGCTTCCACACCGTGGCTTCAGGCGGGGATGGGGATAATATCCAATATTGGTTTGTAGGATACTCCACCACACTGGGAGAGATCATCGTGTCTCATCAAGGCACCAATCCAAATGATTTGTGAGTTTGAATGGCTTCAAAACAAGAGCGCACGCTAAGTCATGACCACAGAATCCCAATCCTCACGGTATATCTCGATCCGAGACTTGACTGAGAACCTTGCTCATGTATTATTTAGGACGCCAGCATTGCTCAAGTAAATCTTGACTCGGCCCACTTCCCTGGCATTTCTAGCTCGATTAAGGTTCATGACGGGTTCGCGACAGCGCAACTGAAGTAAGTGCTCGCACTATCCAGGAAATGAAGAACGTAACTAACAAGCAACAGAGCTGCAGACGCCGTACTCACCGCCGTACAGACTGCTCTGAGCACATCCGGCTACAAAAAGATAACTTTGGTCGGGCACTCACTTGGTAAGCCTCATCCTCAAACCAGGGGTCAGAAGGGGCGAGTGATATTAACACCAACCAGGGGCTGCCATCTCACTCCTCGATTCCGTCTATCTTCCTCTCCATCTCGCATCGGGTATAACATATAAGACGATCGTTTATGGCCTCCCAAGAGTAAGCTCTCTCTTGCCCCCTTTATCAAACTCAACAAGCAATCAACTAACCCCCCCAGGTCGGCAACCAAGCATTCGCAAACTACGTAGATGCAAACACAAACATCCACCTAACGCACATCAACAACAAAGAAGATCCCGTGCCCGTCCTCCCCCCCGAGTTTCTAGCTTACGTACATCCATCTGGAGAAATCCACATCGAGGATTCGAATGCGTGGGATGCGTGCCCGGGACAGGATAATGATAGTGATTTGTGTAGTACGGGGGATGTGCCGACGGTCTTCGAGTGGAACATTAGCGATCATGATGGGCCTTATAATGGGATTACTATGGGATGCTGAGACCGTACTAGAGGGTCAGGAAATGTAGATGCGAGGAACAAAAGGGGTTGCCTGGAAGCGGAAAAGAAAAGGCGACAGTCACGTGACCGGATCTTTGACTGCCAGCTCGTTGCTCTATTTGGAATCTCTGAATCGAGGGGTAGCAATTACAAATGAATGATTTGAGAATAACAGACTGGGTTGGTAGTCCTTTTTTGAACTGTGAGAACTGATAAGGCCATCGAACCCTTGTTACATTCTGCAGGTCACTTGCGACGGGAAGGCGGGAAGGAGAGGCTGACGTTATGGATGCCATCACTTCCAATTACCGGCCACCGAAGAGGATGTCGGATCTTACCTTCCTTCAAATGAAACGAATGGAAACGTAAATACGAATTGGCTATCTGATAAGAGATGTCCTTTCAAATGATTCTGACTCACGAAAGATGATGTTTGAGAGAGTTGAACCCTCGCTAAGAATGGGACGAGAATCGGGAGAAATACGACTTGTTTGTCAACCCGTACGGCATGCAGTATTATTACTCTATTCCAAAACGTATAACCGCTCCTCATTTCATTGGTCATTTAGGTAATTCCGAACTTCCCTATCACATGATGTACCCCACGTTCCCTCCCGTGAGTAAGGCCCATTAGCTAAGAGTGTCAGCCTAAGGCGTCCATGCATGCCCGAGATGGTAAGGTACTAAGCTCTTATCTACAGTGTAAAAGCTCTTATCATCTCCACCTTGCAAATCCCTGCGCCACTATCATCCAACCGTGCAGCCCTTCCCGGCCGCGCCCAAACAAAAGAAAAAAGGTAATCTCTCGTTACACATGATAGTTACTATCTTTATGTTAAAGTTTGCTTTATGTTTACTTTCTTTTCCTACTTTTAAATTATGTCTTCTGGGCCTGCTGCATTTCTGTTTGATGTTTGTGTTGTGGATTTCTGTACGCGGTGAAAAAGTTGCACGCGACCACGTACCTGTACCACAGGTTTACCCTCCTTGCGATTCGAAGATCTGAGACGAATTGAAAAGAAATTCAAAGCCGTCTACGATGGCAGAGAACCCGGAAAAGCAAGCAGAGAGTGATCGGGAGAAGGGGGATTACTCTGCGCCGGACGACACGCTGGGAGTTATCACTGAGATCGTCAATGCTTCCGGTCACCGAGATCAATTGGACAGACAATATGGGATATTGAGTATCTGCGGTATGGCACTGACGGTGGACAATGCCTGGGTCGCCATTGGGACTTCAATGAATGTTGCTATTTGTAAGTTCTGCAAAACTCGGAGAAGTCAATGGGGTGCTGATTGTTCCTTCCCCAGACAACGGAGGACCTCCAGGTGTTCTATATGAGCTCCTCGTTGCCTGTTTCTATTATGGGTTCATTGCTGCATCGATTGCTGAGGTATGCATCCTAACCACAATCTTGGAAACAGGAGACAATACTCATCAGATTTCCTGCAGTTGGTTTCGTCTGTGCCTTCCTCGGGAGGTGTCTACCACTGGGCATCTCTGAGCCCCGGACCCAAGTATGGTCGCGTACTCGGATTCTTCACCGGCTCTTTGAACTTCTTTGGTTGGCTGTTCGATCTGTCATCCATCGCATACATCATGTCGGAGTTGGTGGTGCAGATGTACGGCCTCTATCACCCGGCCTACGTTCAGGAGGCGTGGCATGTGTTCGTGGCCCTCCTGCTTATAGTCTGGATTTGCATCTTCATCACGATATTCTTCAACAAGTATTTGCCATATCTACAACAATTCGGATTATTTGTTGTGCTTGTTGGAGGCCTTGCTACGCTGATTGTTCTGGCTGCGATGCCCAAGACACACTCAGCAAACTCGTTCGTTTGGACCGACTTTCAGAACAATACAGGTTGGGGAAGTGGGTTTGCCTTTTTGGCAGGTGTTTTGAATGGAGCATTTACCATCGGTACTCCTGATGCTGTTACGCACATGGCTGAGGAGGTTCCTCACCCGAGAAAGGATCTTCCCAAGGCTATTGCGGCTCAGATTATATTGGGGTCTCTTTGTACGTCCATCCTCGCTTCTGTCCTTCCATTTGGATCAAGAGCAAATACTAATATTTAACCTGATAAAGGCGCTTTCGTTTTCGCCATTGCACTCTTCTACGGGGTCAATGACCTCAACGCAGTCTTGAACGCCAGCGGCGCGTTCCCCCTCGCAGAAATCTACATCCAAGCAACCGGAAGCACAGGGGCCACATTCGGACTCCTCTTCATCATCTTCCTATCCCTCGGCCCCTGCTTAATTGGAACCTTCCTCACAGTCGGCCGAACCTGGTGGGCACTCGCTCGCGACAACGCCACGCCCTTCTCCGGCTTCTTCTCAAACGTCAACGAAGACCTCAGTTGTCCCATCGAATCAACCGTTTTCACCGGCCTCATGACCACCGCCTTCGGTGCCATCACCCTTGGCAGCCACGCAGCGTTCTCCGATCTCGTCGGCTCGTTCGTCATCCTCACCACCACGTCATACGCACTCGCCATCGGAGGACATCTATTCTCTGGCCGCAAGAACCTTCCTCAAGGCCCCTTCTGGATGGGCAAGGCGGGATATGCGATTAACTCTATTTCAGTCATCTCTATCGTTTTCTTTAACATCATCTTCTGCTTCCCGTACTCGCTTCCAGTCGCTGTTCCGACGATGAACTATAATAGCGTTATTCTGGCGGGTGTCACGTTCTTGACTACGGTGTGGTGGTTTGTGCATGGGAGAGGTAAATATCCGGGTCCTAAGCTTGGAGGGTTTATTGTTACGGAAGAAGGAAGGCGGCTTGCTGATAAATAAATTGGGCGAGGATGTTATCTTGTGAAGCGGGGGAAAACCTTATTTTCGAGTACTGTTAGTGATACCTTTGATGTTCCTTGTAACAAATAATTTGGGTTAAAGCTTGCTTTGTAGGATTAGAGCCAATTAAATCAATTTTAATCCTCTATCGAGCAGGTTTGCTGGTTATTACTTTCCTTTCCATGCTTAATCTAAGTCTATTTTTTTTTCGGCGGTAGGCCTAGGAAAGTCCGAGGCTCCTCTCAGATACTCCGAAGCTCCTGTTATGCAATCCGAAGCTCTACAGACGATCCGAGACTCCGAGTAGCAGCCTCCACATCGAATGTTTCCAAATCCATTCCATGGCCAACCGCCCACTAATGACACTCGCCATTATAACTAACATCACAGTCTAGGCTCCACGAGTAAGACAATAGCAGTACCGCAAAACTACATCATAATATCCCCAAAGTCCATTCTGGTGACTCTGCAAGATTTAGCGGTGAATCACAGGTCTGTGACATCACCGTCACCATCTTGATGGGTCGGTAAAGTAAACAAATATGTAAGTGATAGCGATCCTAACTTGTACTAGATATATGTTGGGATTATATAGATCTATATTTAGGTAGGCGGTGGCAGATTTTATAGGCACTTTTGAAATGCGAGACTGTTCGACGGATATTTGAACGTGGTGTGTTACGCGGGTTATATAATGGCATCGCGTGCTTGTTGCGCGTCATGCCACGTGGAGGCCGTATAATTGGAATTAGCAAGAGTTCCCCTGCGCAACAGAATAAGAAAGTTGTCGGAGAAAGCCAAAGCGTGGGATCCCCACGCTGCTTGGGGCATGTGGAGGTGCAGGGGCGGCATGGTCCGTCTCGCTTATAGCCGAGTGCAAAATAGGGGTAACGTGTGGGGGCTGCCAACTTTAAGTAATGGGGTGGAGAGTGTTGATGGATATATTCATTCACTAGACTCGCGAGCTTTGGTAAACCAAGGATAGGCTTAAATTGTGAGATGCTGTTTCTCTGTTCAATATACCGGACCGCAGCGGCTATGAGAAAGGTAGAAACTAGGTCTAAGGCGAGTACTGGGCGTTGCGGAGGATTCTCCGGGATTCCACGAGCGTAGATTCCTTGTCCCTCTTCCTTGAACAGCTGTTATGCCCGATGACAGGAGAAATCGGCTGCTGTGGGTACCCTCTTATAATAGAAGCTCGGCAGGAGAAAACGGCGCAGCGGTGGACGACTGTCGAGACTTTGTACAAGTCTTTGTTCACGAGCTGCGACTTGCGGGCTGGCTGTTTTGAAGTTGTTTTGTGGAAGGATCTATGCGGTGGTGATGATATACTTTTAAGCTTGAGAAGAGAGAGAGTATTAACTTTGTATCTTGTATTTATAGGGGCGAGGGCGAGGATGTTCGCGGACTAGCAAATAAGAAAGGGTATATTCCATTAAAATTTTACAAAATCGAGGCTGTTGATAATAGGGTGACGGTATTTTTGAGCTCAGAGTTGCCTTTCTCAAAATTCTTAATGTTTTGAATCAGAGTCTCGGATCGTCCCAGGGGTTATCGGACCATCTTTGATGTTGTAGCCTCCTTTGTAGCAAAACCCCTCGATTCGTCCCTATCGTTGATATATCTAGCATTTGGTGAGGCTACATTGAATTCTATTCCTTGTGGCTGCTTCCCAAATTCAGAGGCGGTACCTGCTCCTGCACATGAAATGAGGATGGTGCGTTGGGAGGGTGAATTTAATAACCTATAGGATTTCCCCGCATGCATCGGTCGAAATTCAGCCTCATACACCGTGGGTTTCTGCTAGAAAAAGACTTGGCGTGCCGATGAACTTCGATTGGGTCTCACGTAGCTGACATCACTTCAAATATGCGACCCTCGAGATTTGGTTGCCAATGAGCTTTCACTGGGTCTTTCCATAGCTTGCGCGGCTTAAGAGTCGTAAATTCACTCAACGTAGTTCATAGAAATGTTTGAGGTTAAGTGACTCGTGAGTAAATCATTTCGAGTTTCACTGCGACGCCTATGATTAAACATTACCATCTAACCACCCGTGCCAAGAGCAACCCCAAAAGCGTATGCTACACAACATAAAGTCAGCAATTGAATTTTGTTTTTGCCACATGCTGTCAGACCGTTACGTACCATTCGTCTGGCAAGTAGCATTGCAGGAGGGGTAAAGCTGCCCATTGCGACCTCCATTCTGGGTCAACTTAACCACAATCTTCGACAATGCGGTCAGAGCATCATTGTGAAGATCATTGATTCCATCATAGATCGCATCTAATGTCGCCTGGCTCGGTCCCTTGTCACTTCGAGAAATGATATCCAGCGAAGGGCCAACAAGCCCTCCATCTGCTGGAGTCTCATATACCACCGAGTACGGCACTCCCTCACTATCGTAGCCCCATGCAAGAACCTCCCATGTATTGTTCGCAAAAGTCAATGGTGGTGTGGGCACGTATGTGTAGGAATCGGGCACCGGTGCGCCATTGATGACAGTCGGGGTGTCAACGCCATAGTTCTTGAAGACGAAGGAGGTTTTGTTGAGGGCAAACTCAGAGGTTAGATCTTGCAGTGTGCCGTCGATGCCGTAGGTTCCTGTTGGGTAGAGCGTCCATTGCATGTCTTGGAACAGTTGGTAGATAACAGAATTCGAATAACTAAAGTACCAGGTTCCGAGGAACCAGAACGGTGGAGTGGGCTCCCAGTCATGGTGGGAGGGGAGTTGGAATGTGGGAGGAAGGCGGAACTCCATTTGATTAGGAGGGGATTGGTGCCTTTTCAGGTTACAGATGTTGAGTTCTGATTTCTTTAGACCTTCTCCAAGTATGCAAAAGAAGCAATTTTTTTTCATTCAGATCGACCTCTAAGTAGAGACAGTGGTTTCTCTTACCTGGCTGGGAACCCGTTTCGACATCATTGAAGAGTGCAGAAGAGCCCGCGATCAAAGCCCCAACGGCCACACAGCAAGACTTGAGCAACATGATGAATTAAATAGAGAATTAAAGAGCTCTAGACGTTTAGGAAAGGCGAGAAGATAAAATCCATCGGAAAGAGAGCTTAGATACATTTTATAAGACATGCAGATCCACATCATCTGCCGTACTTCGTACTAAAGACCATCAGCAACTGGCAATTTCCCAAGTCAGTCATTGTCAGCCCTAGTCCATAGTTCAATTGCTAGTGATTACGAGGACCAATAAAAGCCCGTTCTGCCCCATCTTTTGGCGGGTATTGGTCTGTGCGGTGCCGTCTTTTTTTGAGACCACTTTACGCTACTGATAACTAACCAGACATTTCACATCCTATCAAAATGCCAGAAATACGATGAAAGAGGAAGATTAGTCTAGACTTCGAGGCCCACAGCTGCCAAGTGGCTAGCCCGCACGGAAGCGCTCCTGCCCTTGGCGGCGAGCACCCAGGCCGAGAACAGTCCCGAACTTTCACACTAGCTTTCAACATAGCCTGAGACCCAATTGGGATCCCTGGGGTTGGCCACAAGACGCCGAAGAAATCGAGTAAAGGTCAACAGGTAGGCGAAGGGATCTTATCTTATGTCAATGCTGGAAACGGCATTTCTGACATTGCACTTATCAACCTAAAATAGCCTTCTGTTTATCTTCTACTCGA
This sequence comes from Hyaloscypha hepaticicola, assembly GCA_002865625.1. Taxonomy (NCBI): domain Eukaryota; kingdom Fungi; phylum Ascomycota; class Leotiomycetes; order Helotiales; family Hyaloscyphaceae; genus Hyaloscypha; species Hyaloscypha hepaticicola. The sequence continues at coordinate 352,524 of KZ613477.1, forward strand.
CGGGCAGTTCTAGCTCATGAAGTAGGTTCACGGAACGAAGAGATGCTCCGGGGCCTCGGGTCATCAACTTCAGGCGGACCGGTTCGCTAATTTCCCGAGAAATAGGGGTTAAGCGAACACAGTCAGACCACATGGCAGTCAGGTTGGGTTCAATCCAGATTTGGTCTGGTTCGGGAGAAGCTGACAGGATATCGAAAGTATTTTTTGAGAATACCTATGAGCTTCACAGAGGCAATACCAACGCAATAACCAGCCATGAATTTTTTCTATACGAAACTTCATAGACCGGCCAGCACCACTTGACACCGGAGGTTAATATCTGATCGGCTGCCATCAGGATTACTCTGAGCCGTGCGAGCCAAACTAGCAAATCGGGATGCCTTCGTCATCGATTCTAGTGGTTTGATTTGCTTATTTGGCACGCACGATACGGTACAGGATAATCCTGATGGCAGCCAATCTGATAGGATAAGAAATAACTCCAGACGACATACTTGTCAGAAATATCGAATTTAAGCATTTATTATTTCTTCTTTAATCATTTGATCTCGACCTCACCCTGAAACCCCATTAATCAACCCTATGGCCTGCATCTTCGGTTTTTCTCCCTGTTGGCCAAGAAGTCTCATCTCACTCAGCTGAGCTGAGAAAATGGAATGCGAGCTACGTCCGTACTGTTGCAAGCGATGCTTCTCTGGTCGGAAAGGCTTCATAGGATACCACGAACGGCAGTCCTGGAAGTGCCTTCGCTTTTTAATGTTGATAAGCATGGACAGGCTCATAGTCAAAACCAGGAGGACGGCGACTGTTCTGACCTAACTCAAAAACATTACCGTGTCGCGTTTGAGTCCATGGAGCAGAGCCACCTGCAGACGAAGAATTGACAGCAGATCCCGGATCTTTACGGTCCTTGTTTCTTTTGTATGCAAAGATTGCAAAGATGAGAGACGCTATCCCAACAATGGGCCCCAAGATTGAGAAGGCTATTTGAACTGCATTTAAGCCCCCGCCCCCGCCCCCACTGCTGTTGCTACCAGTTGGTGTTGGTGTTGGTGTTGCTGACGTCGGAACAACCTCTGGAATGATTATTAATCTTACGAAGGAATAAATGAGACAAGAGTGACACTGACCTGTAGTACTCAGCGTGGCACTTGTTGCAATTGGTGTACTTGAAGTAACCCCTGCCAGAACGGTGCCGATAGCTGTTTGCCCAGCTGTGAGCACCTCACCAACTGGCAGGCATCCCACGGCATTAATACCATTCACGACTAATCCGTAGCAAGTTGTTCCGACAAGGCAGCAAAAGTAGCCCGTGGTCCCCCCACACAGGTTCCAAGACGTATCAGCGCACTGCAGATCAGTCAGTGAGCACTAATCCATCCTTGGACATCGGACTCACAAACCTTTGGGGAAGCTTGTAATTCCGAAAGACAATCACTCGCTGCTCGATATTTTCATTAGTGATGCTCAGCTCACTCTTGTTTAGTCCACATTCTGGAACTTGTAAACGAACCTGTAGGACAGCAACGATCATTAGAACCCCCCAAACAATTCAATGAGCTTGGACAGCAGACATCAAAGCCAGCAACCGTAGTCAGGCAGAGGCTTTGGCTAGCATCGCAGCCATTGGCGCGAATTGCGAATCCACCTGACGACGGGATATCGCGGGGAAAGAGATCATACTGGCCGAGAACGGTGATAAGCAGGCTACTCAGCAAGTAGGCGGCAGACCGAGGCGAGCGCATTGTGGTACAGGTAGTGCATCCGAATTTTGGGATCAAGCCATGTTGTTCTTATCTCTTAAGAACAGACGTGCGGCTGTTTTGACGTAGCTGGTGACACAAGAATGTTAAGCGCCCATCGTTTGTGGCTTTGGGGCGGAGTGAGACACTGAGACAAATGAGATACTCGGAACGAGAACGACCGGCAGTGGGGCAACTTTGGGCTTGGAACAGTGAAACTGCAAAGAAAAGTCTAGAGGAAGATCAAAAGTAAGATGTATATTAGCAACTAAGAAATGCTCTAGTCAATAGGATATGATCTTCGATCAGGCTTCTGGAGTATTATCAGTCACGTGACTCTCCCCTCTCCCCTCTCTCCTTCCTTTCTCCGCTTCTCTCTCCTCTTCTTCTCGTTCTTCATACAAACAAGTAGTGATAGCTGAAAAGATGCCTTGTACGCGATATATAAGGTCTTAAAAGTCCCTTCTCCCTTTCGCTCTCCCCTTTATAATTCTCTGTCCAATTAGCCCTTACCTTACAACCACTTCAACGTCCCTAAAAAAAATTGTTTTCACCAATTCATTTGCCAATACTTGGTGAGCAAACTAGCAGACCTGAGTAAAGGCGGTGCCAGTTCTGTGAGCATAAGCCAAAGAATTGCGGTGGTTGCACGGGTACGACCATTACGCTAGAATCCACCTCTAACGAGGTTTTGCGCCAAGTATACTGCATAGTTTCCTTCTTGCCTTCTTTCATCAGAAAACCAATCGAATGGCATGGTCATGGAAATTTCAGCCACCGCATCCTCCCCGAATGACTCGAAACGCGGGGTAAAGGCACCCCGTCTTACCCCACTATTTTATTCAACCTCAACCTCAGCCTCAACTTGAAAGATAAGTACAACTGATGTTGCCTTCCTTCATTGATAGACCGCACACTTTTGTTTTCGTATAATCTTCTAATTTATTCCACTGTCCGCAAACAAGTATTTTCTGGCCTCCCAAGCTATCGAAGTTCAAAGAGAAGACGGAGAAGCGGTCGCTAGATCACCATGTCGACCGAGGCCTCTATTCCCAAGAGTACAGACAACCTTCAGGGCTTCAGCAAAGAAGGCCTTGCAGAACTCGACGCCAGATTCCACGCATTGATTGATGAAGGCCAGCAAGCCAATGTCGTCAACCTCATCGCCCGTCATGGTCAAATCGTCCATTGCGACGCATACGGCGTGCAAGATGTCTCAGCAACACCACCCGTCCCCGTAAAGACCGACAGCATCTACCGCATCGCATCAATGACCAAGCCCCTCACCTCGGCCGTGGCAATGATGCTCTGGGAAGAAGGAAAGTGGGCGCTCGAAGATCCAGTCTCCAAGTTCATACCCGAATTTGAAGGCCTCAAAGTCAAGCAAGAGAACGGCGAACTGGTAGCGCAAGCATCGCCCATGACGATGAAGCAGCTCATGAGCCACACTGCAGGGTTCGCTGGACGAACCGAATACCCGGCCGAGCTGCGAGCGGGTGATCTTCAGCACATGATTGACTACTTAGCCAAGCAGCCGTTGTCTTACCAGCCCGGGAAAGAATGGCGTTACGGACCGAGCGTTGACATTCTGGGCTATATCATTCAGAAGCTCACTGGTAAAGGGGTAGATGCGGTTCTCCAGGAACGTCTTTTGGGGCCGCTGGGCATGGTGGATACCGGCTACGTGTTGCCCGAGTCAAAGTTCGCGCGTCTCGTGAGTAACCACAAGAACGACGACAATGGTAAACTCCAGGCGATTCCTCTGGCTGGCACTTACAATGCCGTGAGACCTAGGTTCATTGGAGCGGGAGGTGGTCTCATGCTCTCTACGGTCAAGGACTACTGGCGCTTCTGCCAGATGATCCTGAACGGCGGCGAGTTTGAAGGCAAGCGCTATCTGAAAGCTAGCACGGTGGAGCTGATGCACACGAATGTGCTTGAGCCGGGCGTGACCTTGAATTTCCAAGCTCGCTCGTTCGGCCCCATCGGCTTCGGTTTGGGATTTGCGATTGTGTATGATCATGTTGATAAGAAAACTTCCCAGGCTGCGGGGAGTTTCTGGTGGGGTGGTCTGTTCGGGACTTGGTTTTGGATTGATCCTGTTAATGACTTGATTGTTATTGGCCTTATCAACTCTACGACTTGGCAGACGCCTGTTGGGGTACCGGTGGGTCGTGAGCTTTCCGCGAAATTGGTTTACAAGGCGTTGAATGCTTAAGTTATGATATAGAAAGGGGTCTGGATAGGGTAATTGATTGGGGAGAGGGCATTGGGGCTTTCAAGAGAGGAATGAAAGGAAGATTTCTTGATATGGCACGACGATCCGTGAAGTTACGCGGCATGTCCGGGGTTTCCGGGGATTCCGCACCTTGGGCTTTTGTTCTGGGACCAAGAATGAACCTGGTCTAATACTAGACAGTATCGTCGAATTCAAAGGCGGTATTGAAAGCTAGCCTGTCTGTGTAATCAAAAAATGTGCATATACACAAACTCGGTACTGAAGGATAGCAGCTAGAAGCTATGATGAATGAACTCGTCTCCCATGACTTATGAAGATGAGAGAAGGCGTGCATATTTATAGTGCTCTTTCAACGACAACGCAAATCGAGTTTTTAATGCGTGTTGTGTGCAAGAGTTCTGAGTGCGGAAGTTTTGTGCGATTCGAGAGTATTGTTCTGCGAGTCTTCTGGTGAAGTTTCAGGGGCAAATTCAGTGAGTGACCTCGCTAAATCTCAGCACTCAATCAAACAAAATACTGGCTTCTCCTGCCTCTAAATATAAAAATATAAAGTCGCTGAAAGGGAATGGAAAAGAACTTGGGTAGTGCCTGCAGCACAAGCATATGACCCCCAAATCGTGGAACATAACTTGCTGGTGGAGGATTGTCATACCCGAGAATCCCGAGGGTTCGGCGCTGCATGCAGATGTTCGGGACTTACGGGCTTCGTGAAAGCCACACATTCTACAGCACTAGGTAGTAGTCCGCGGCGTCGAATTTCTTGATTGGTCTCGGGTTCGGGTTAGCTTTAGGGGCGGTAGAAGGGCTTGGACCACGTTTCATAAGCAATATTGAAAAGGCTGCAGGGCTGAAAGCCACAGGGACTCGGCGGCTCTTGGTAATTTGAGGCGAGTCTCATGCCTTATTTTAGAATTTTTGAGAATGGGTCTCTGTTAAAGATCACCTCGTGGATAGGATATCTGCTTGCCTTGTTGGGCTGCTCTATATTGATTTGTTCGGGTCTGCTTATCTTGTCATCAGTTCAGATGGAAGAATTTTATTTATTTTCTGACCTTTCCGGGTTCAGGTGAGTCCATTCTTGGAGGCGCAAGCCACGAGGCTCTAGCTGACTCTTCACCAATGATGGTCCACCAATTCCACAAGATTTCTTATGTCGGGATGATGTCTCCCCAAAATGGCACAGGGCTGACCATTTTCAATCAATCTGGACCTGACGTGGCTGACCTAGAAAGCTGAGCTTAATCTTAGCTTTAACTCCGCTCACCTTTCCTCCACCTCTCCAATCTTCGGATCTAGCAATACCACAACTCCTCAGTCAACTGACTTGCTGGATCTGCAAGATCATCGAGAATGCCTTCTCTCGGTTGGGTTTTTGTGGGAGCAGTCCTCGGTTTCGGAAGGATTCTGCACGCGTCGCCAATCAACGAACGTGATCACTTCTCGGCCGCAGACACAATCACCGTCGACGTTTGTATTGTGGGCGGGGGAGCAACTGGTACATACTCCGCTGTTCGCCTGAGCCAAGATTTGGGAAAGAGTGTTGTCGTTGTTGAGAAGGAGGACATACTTGGAGGTCATACCAACACCTATGTCGACCCGGTAACGAAGGCTCCGATCGACTATGGCGTGCAAGCTTTCCACAACTTGTCCGTCGTGACCAACTTTTTTGCTCGATTCAACGTCCCTTTGACTCCTGTTCCGTTGACGACCCCATTTACCACGGAATACGTTGATCTGACAACCGGAAAAGTCGTCGCTGGCTACAGTCCTCCTGATCCTACAACAGCATTGGAGGCATTTGCTGCGCAGGCCTTGAAGTATCCCTACCTAGCCTCAGGATACAATCTTCCAAATCCCGTTCCCGCGGATCTTCTCCTCCCATTCGGCGATTTCATCACCAAATACGGTATTCAAGATGCAGTCCCTACGATCTTCACTTTTGGCCATGGAGTCGGAGACTTCCTCGCAGTACCCACTCTCTACATATTCCAAAACTTCGGACTTCCTCAACTGGAAAGCTTAGCCACAGCAAGCTACCTTACAACAGCCCATCATGACAACAGCGAGCTCTACCAAAAGGCCGCTGTCCTCCTCGGATCCTCCGTCCTTTACAAAAGCACCTTGGTCCGCGCAGAACGTCACGTCAATGGCCTCCACCACATCACAGTCCAAACCCCTGACGGACTCAAGTTGATCAAAGCCAAGAAGCTCCTGATGACGATCCCGCCCATCCTGGAGAACCTCACACCGTTTGAACTGGATCACCATGAGCACGAGGTATTCAAGCAATGGCAATACACAACCTACTACACCGGAGTCGTGCGCAACGGAGCCCCCGTCAACATCAGCATCTCTAACACCGCCACTTCCTCACCACTGCACATCCCCACCTCCCCTTTCGTGCGCAACTTCGACTACTCCGGGATCCCCAACCTCCACGTCTTCTCCACCGTCTCCGACTGTCCGCAAACCCTCGGCCAGGTTGAAGCTCTGATCATGGGCGAGATCTCCTTGTGTCAGACAGAAGGAACCTTCCCAGCTGCTGCTGGTGCGGCGACGATCGAGGCTATCAATAACCATACACCGATTCAGATGCGGGTCCCGGCTGAGAGTATCAGTGAGGGGTTCTATGCGGATTTGTATGCGTTGCAGGGACGGCATGGGACGTATTGGACGGGGGCGGCGTGGGCGCAGGATGATTCGTCGCTGTTGTGGCAGTTCACGGAAGGGATTCTGCCGTTGATTATCAAGGCGATGGAGTAGTTGAGAGACGTCCTCCACTTAATTGTGGTTTATTGGCATCGCAGATTTGAAAGTGTTGCATTGCACATAATAAGTTGAAGTAAATAAGGCATTTCAAAAAAGGTTAATTTAATGTGTGACAAAGGAGCCGCCTTCGATTCCTCTCATGCTCTTCCTAAATGTATAGCGAGTGCCTGCTGCTAATCAAAGCTTCCTTGGCTATTGGGACGAATTTCCACGAAAAAGAATGAAGTCTTAAAGAGCGGTGTAGTGGTGTAGTGGTGCGATTCCTCTGCTATTGCCTTAGATTCTTCAGCAGGTACCCACGACGAATTTGCGAGCTCTGGAATTGTGAACATCAAAGTTGTTTCTTTGATATTAGATTCCAGATTGCCTCTGAAGGGACAGATCACGCAATTGATTCTTGAACCTTTCCTTCTGTTTTGAGACAGGACCCCTGAAATACATCACCTCGATAAACGAGAATTATGTCGCCTACGTCCCATCTCTCTTTAGCAAACCCATAGAGAAACACAACAAAATAAGGTATTACAATGAAGCTTTTGTGAAAGCATATCGAAACTCCATCAGCAACATCATCCGTTACTCAGATACCTATCTAAAGACAGGATGAAAGGCTTAAGATATGATATCATGTGATCAATACATTCTTTTTCCCCACTATTACCCCGCACCTCCCCCTGACCTGGCGGACTATGATTGAGCACCTGTACGTGGTGTCCGCTACGAACCTGGGATTGAGCTTAATTGCAATATGATCTCAGAGCTTAGACTCAATCAGGTAGAGTTGGAAGGGATAGGTTGCGTTGGACAGTTTGAAGTTTTCCCTGGGAGCGAAATTTTCACTCGGCTTACAGTCATATGCGATATAAGCGCTTTTTTGAAAATTTACCGAAAAATCAGCACTTACCTCGTTTTTTCCATCTAAAAACACCATTTTTGCTGCAACAGCCCAAACCCACCACCAATTCTCTCCCAAAACACCCATTTTGAGGCTATTCGTAATCGTAACTGATCAATCACGTTCCAGAGCCTAAAATCTACCAAGATACTACCCCGAAAGCGTAAAACGACGGCCAAAGCTACAGCTAACGCGACAGCCAATACCACAGCTAAAGTAATAGCTAAAGTAACAGCTACTGCCGCCAAGGTAAAGGCTACCAGAGCTCGAAACAAGGCCACTGTCGCTCGAATCGATCGAATCCTTCAATCCTCACCACCTCCGACTACTGGCCCTACTAGCCCTTCGGGCCCTTCGGAGACTATAGGCTCGAATTCAGTGGCAAAGCTTACAATAACTCAAGCAGATAAGGCAAAGGAGATAGAGATCGTTAATAGATAATATAATCACAATCCGATTCCATTTATTATAAAGGATTATCTCAATTCTCGTAAGTCTTATATTAAATACTCACTTATAATCGATTTCAATAGTATTACTAGACTAAGATAGGATTTCTAATAAGAATATATATAATATCAGATTAATATACAAATTAAGATAAATCCTATAATATATCCAGAAAAGCGAAAGGATTCTTTAAATTGGAAAATGGAATACAGGAATAGAACAAATCCTAATTATTAGTATATAGATATTATGGAATATCAAGACTTCGAGAAAATATTACTAAATAGAAAGCCTTAAACGGTTTGGATAATAATATATATTCGATACAATATTAAATTCAATCCTAATAAGACTCCTCTATCAGAAGAGAAAATAATAATAATAATATCAAAGATTAAAAAGCACACTCATTTAATTAATATAACAGATAAAGACCTCTCTACCGATTCGAATTCCTCCGATTCCCAAAGCGACAACTATACTCGATTATCGAAATCCGAATTAACTCGAAGTTTGAAAAAGAAGACTTAAAGGAAACTCGCAAGGCTTAAAGCGAAAAAGGAACGAGCTCGATTAAGGGCTCGTGTAACCGTTACCTCTCGATAGTATAGTGAACTCGAATTTATAGTAATATCTCTAATAGGGTATTATTTATAGGAGTATAAGATTTAATAATAATAGTATTATATATATATATAATCGCTATACTATAATCTCTATAGAATCTATTAGGAATATCTAGTAATATTAAAGTATTTTATTATTGAAAAGACAGATTTGATAATATAAGTAAAGGAGACCGAGAATAATATATTAGATAGGAATATCGAAAATCCTCTATATAATATATAATCGAAGTGAACACAAAACAAGAATATAATAGTAGAGATAAGATATCAAAATACAATTTCGATAATTCCTTTAATAAGTTTTAATACTATATTATCTGGAATATTAATTCTTGAGAATTCGAATTATTCTAATATATATATAATACTCTCTTCGTAATTTATTAATAATTCAGGGTCTATTACTAGTCTTTTCTAGTTAAATACTATTTCGAAATAATAAAAAGAGAATATTAATCTTTCAATTTATAAATAATATTAGAATTTCGATAATATCGAAAATTCATTAAACCAGATAATATTCCTTATATATCTATTAATACCAATTCATCCTTCTTCTATAATTAATAAAAATATAAACAATTATAATCTTTGGAAAACTTTTAATAAATACTATTTAAATATAATTAATATATAATATTATTCTTTTATTATTCAAATAATCTCGAATTATATTAAATATAATTACTATCCTGAAGACTTTCTTATTTTTAATCTCGAATAATATTAAGAATTGGCAATATCTTATAATATATAATATAGAATTAAGAATATAATTACTCTTTTTTATCATTTATATAAAAAAGATCTTATAATCACAAAAATGGAAAATACTATATTAATACTTATTTTCTTAAGGGAATCTATAATACTAATAATAGAAGGAGATATTAAACTCGAGAATAGACTAGAAAATATAAAAAAAGAGAATATTAAACCAGTGAATTTAGAAAAAGAAGAGAGAATAAAAGAGAAATTATTATCTCAATTAATTAAAAAGAAATTAATTCAAAGATTATTATTTCCAGAAAATTATAAAGATTTAAAAAGAATATAATAAGAAAGAGAATTAAAAGAGAATTCTTTATCAATATTAATTCAAGTAAATAATAAAATAATTTTATCTTTTTTAACTTCCGAATCTGAACGGGATATAAAGGAATAATCTAAAGAACTAATAATATAAATAGAGAATAATAATAGAAAGAATAAATAAGATTCTATTTAATAACTTTATATCTTTTAAACGGAAAATAGATAATAATATATATTAAGAATCTAAAAATATAATTTTGGACTTAATTAATTTATAATATAGAATATAATTAATTTTTAAACTTATATTATACTAATATAATAATACCGAGTAAGAGATTATAAGCGATTTATATAATAATATTAACATTTTACAAATCGGGTAAATATAAATAAGACTTATTTAATAAATTTAAAACTATATAATTGACTATACTCGATACTACTAAACCTTATTTTTACTTCACGATCACGTGAAGTACTTCGGATACTCTTCGGGAATAACTTATATAATTATATATACTTGTCTTATATAAATAATATATCACTTCATTTTTAATAATTAATTAAATAATAATTACTAATTCAATTTACTAAACCTAAAAACTATAAGTACTTTCGACCGCCTTCTTACTTTAAACCAAACCTATATATTCTATTATAATTAATATAAAAGTTATAATAAAATACACTTAAACCTAAATATTAAATATACACGAGGATTGAAAATAATTTCAAGTTCTCTAAAAGTATATAGAATCTTATATTCTATTAATACCTTAATTACTATTAATATATACTCTTTAATAATTAATATTATAATATAAATCACTTTAGGCATATATGGAATTATCTATAAGAATACTAGAATAATACTAGTCAAAACTAATCCTTTAAAATCTAGATATATTAGACGACTATCCAATTATATATCTCTTTAATATTAATAACATTTATAAACTTATTTTATAAAATTCTCTATTTATAAATATACTAACTAGTATATTATTATAAGATATTAGAGGAAGTAATTACCGGGAATAGATTCTTGATATTAATCGGATACTAATTAATACTTATTTAAGAATAGAAAAGACTATAAGATATTATATTATAATAGGAGAATAAAAATAAAAATAAACGGATACTATAAGGGATATTATAATTAGATATTAATAGGATTTAGTAAATTAGTGAATAATCTAAATTTTATAATTATTATCCAATAAATCGATATTATACTAATAGTTTTTAAAGTACTCTCTTACTCTTTTCCTAATATCCTCTCTATAGTCTATTTCCTGAATTATCTATTCCAGGAATAGTTAAAATCTATTATAATCTGCTCCCTTATTCTTGTAATAATAACAAATAGTAGTTTTGAGGTCCTTGAAACTCTCCTCAATTGGATTAAATATAGGACAATATAGTAAGAGATATTTAATAGTAATATCTTATAAAGTATATATCTCTTCGACTCGGGAATTATAGTGAATTAAACAATTATCCATAATAATAATATTATAAATATCTATCTCTTCAGGAGAATTACAAATCGGTAAAAGATAATAGTATGATCGAGCCTTCGGTCGATTCAAGAGCCTTTAAATCAAGGTTTACTTTTTTTATAAAAGTTTAAATTTAAGAAAAAGTAAAAAATTAAAGAATTCAAGTATATTTTAAAAATAAAATAAAATATTAAAATTTGGTTTAATTCAAATTAAAGACACGTTAATTTAATATATTTATATACGCAAGGTCACGTGAGGTTTAATAATAAGTTTTAATAATTTGAGTTTTTAATTTCTTTTTTAAAAAAATTTATATTTTTAAAATAAATAATTATTATTTATATTAAATATTAAAATTAAAATAAAAACAAGTAATTAGCTTTACGGTTTAAGGAT
>KZ613477.1:365400-623782 GCA_002865625.1 Hyaloscypha hepaticicola
ACTTCTCTTCTTAAATAATTTATTCACATTTTGCCTCTTTTCATTTTAATAATTATATTATAATAAACCGTTTTATTATAATATTTATATAACTCTCGTATACTATTTTATACCTATTTTCGTTATCTATTTTAATAATAAAAAATTATTATAAATAATAGTCCAAATCACATATAATTTTTTTTTAATAATCTATTATCTAGATCTAAATTACTAGTTAAATGAAATCCATATAAGGCACTTAATTAATATAATATTCTAAATATTAAATAAATAATAAAAATTATAAAGATTCTTAAATTTAAAACTATTATATTTATATAACTCTTATATATTATTTTACACTTATTTTATAATAGTAAGAAGTATTATAAAGATCGAGATATAGTATTCAGTAATCCAATTATATTAGGAATATTAAATTAAGAAGAAGAGAAGAGAAGTTAAGAAGAGAGAAGTGTCTTATATTCTTCTAATATTTATTTATATTCTTAATCTGAAATATTAATATTATAAATATCGGTTTTCAGATATTAATTTCCTCAATCTGAAACTAATATAATTACAGTTAAACTAATTATATAATGGGTATTCTGACTATTATATATTTTATATTCATTTTCCGTATTTATTTTTTTTAAAAAATAAATTATTATAAATAATAGTCCGAATTACTAATTAAATAAAATCCCTATAAAGCACTTAATTAAAATAGTATTTTAAATTTGAAATAAATAATAGAAATTGTAAAGACCCTTAAATTTAAAACTATTATACTTATATAACTCTTATATATCCATTTCATATTTATCTTTTATACTTATTTTTTAAAAAATTAAATTATCACGAATAATAGTCCGAATCACATATAAACTTTTTTCTTAATAATTCATTAATTAGGCCTAAACTATTAATTAAACGAAATCCCCGTAAAGCATTTAATTAAAGTAGTATTTTAAGTATTAAATAAGTGATAGAAATCGTGAAGACTCTTAAATTTAAGACTATTACACTTATACAATCCCCGTGTACTCATTTCGTATTTATTTTTCATATCCATTTTTTAAAAAAATTAAATTATCACGAATAATAGTCTAAATTATATATAAACTTTTTTCTTAATAATCCATTAACTAGACTTAAATCACTAGTCAAACGAAATCTATATAAAGCATTTAATTAATATGATATTTTAAGTATTAAATAAGTAGTGCAAATCGTGAAGACCCTTAAATTTAAGGCCGCCGCACCTACACAACTCCCGTGTACTCATTTCGCACCCATTTCGCATCCATTTTCGGCACCTATTTTTAAAAAAAATAAATCATCACGAATAACAGTCCGAATCACGTGCAAACTTTTTTCTTAACAATCCATTAACTAGGCTTAAATCACTAGTCAAATGAAATCCATGTAAAGCACTTAATTAAGGCGGCATTTTATATATTAAATAAGTGGTGAAAATCGTGAAGACCCTTAAATTTAAGGCCGCTGCACTTACACAACTCTTGTACACCCATTTCGCACCCATTTTCCGCACCCATTTTTTAAAAAATTAAATTATCACGAATAACAGTCTAAATCACGTGCAATTTTTTTCCCTAACAGCCCATCAATTAGCTCCAAATTACTAGTTAAACGGAATCCTTATAATGCAGCTAATTAAGGCAGCATTTTAAGTCTTAAATAAGTGGTTGAAATCGTGATTTTGGTATTCCTACTCTACACAATGACGTCATTACAGCTGCACTTCAAAATCTCAATATCGGGTTTAAATTTTTAAAAAATTAGAACTTCCTTAATAATAAGGCTAAGCACGTGATTTTATTTTTCCTAAATAGGCCTAGTTCAGGTCTATAATTTAAATTAGACCAACCTCACGTGGCTTATTGAGCGCTAGCGCATTAAATAAGAATGTAATTTTAAGCTCGGGAAATTACTCCCTTTGATTTAAGAGTTCTTATTGGCTTAAGGGCCTATACTAGGCCCAAACAGGAGATTCACGCCACCAATCTTGCAGAAACCTTATCTTTTTTTGCCAAGACTTTAGCGTCCCTTATCAGTAAAAACCCCTGTTCTAGTATGGGTGAACCAAGCGAAAATCTAACCTTTAAATCTATTATTTAAAGGCAAACTCTAACTATTCCTCGAATAAAGTAATTATAATTAATCCCTGAAAAGTAATCGTTTAAAGATAATTATCGAGAGTATATACGGGAAGTACAGACTAATATTCTAATTATTTTAACCATCTCTTTACCCGTACTTATATACTAATTAGAGACTATCCGTAATATCTCTTCCCCGTTTTCTTATTCAATATAGATTCGTTAATAAAAACGAGTTATTTACCCTTCCATCTTATTAATTTATTCCTTCAAGCTTATATTAACTACTTATCCTATTAAGATATAATATAATTAATCTTCTTCTAGAATAATCTTATCTTCTTATATATATGTAATATTTGCGATTAAGAGAGTTTAATATCGAAAATATTATATATTTCGTTTATAACTTTATTTTAATAGAGATTATTATCTTAATCGAGAAGTTATAAAACGAAATATATAACTTTATTATTAATAATTAATTTATATCCCGGTTATACTCTTATATTATAATACTCTACTATTCCCATCTCAAGAAGAATACTATTTCAGTATTATAAAACTATACTATACATTATATAGAATACTTTTATAATAGTCTTAAGATTAGACTTAGTCACTCGAATAGTCCTAATCGCATTTCATATTACTTCCACCTTCCGGGACTCCAGTTAAGGTACTATAAACTATGAAAATATTAGCTCGAGTATTAATAGTATCAATAGATTATATATTATATAATTAAGAGTAAAGATTGTGATGAATTTGGACTGTTATAGCAAAAATGGTATTTTTAAGTGGAAAAAACGAGGTAAGTACTGATTTTTCGGTAAATTTTCAAAAAAGCGCTTATATCACATATGACTATAATGGGCCAACGGCTAACCCGACCAAAACAGAGGCCCTTACTACCTCAATAACAATTGGTAATAGAATTATCACTCGTCTTAGCTAGGAGTACAGTATAGTGACCCGTACGACTATTAGTATAGACAACTAACTCCTCTAGAGTACCTTGCAGAATTTTCACGTCCGGGAGAGAATAATAAACCCAGCTTGAGAACCTGGTCCTCTCCAATATCCTGACAGACTCGAACTTGATAGTTATTATAATCCCGACTTATATGGGACTATATAGTAGGAAACTATAAAAGGGTAGAGGGAATAGGGGGACGACAATACTCGAATAATCTCCAGTCTATAGAGGCAGGCCCGAGAACATTTCTGGACTATAACTGAATACGGGAATATATATAAGAACGGATTATAATAAGGGATAAGAGAGAAAATAACTGGAATACTTGATTATACTATTGGACGGAGATTATGGATAAGCTGGAGATAGGGTCAAAGGAAAGGGGATATTATAATAGGGGTACCAAAAACAATCCGTAAAAGGGACTAACGGAAGCTCTCTGTGGAACTATAGAAACACAGAGGCCTTTGAAACACTTGGTACGGTTGTATTTTTCCCTAGTAATAGGGTTTTTTGTATATAGCCTCTAGACCGTAATTGACCAGGGGATTATTCCCCTGACGTCCTATAGTCCTATAGGCTCACCAGGACGGGGCCACGGCCTCTCACTCCGCCGGACGTTAAATACAGACACACACACACACACACCTCCCCCTGACCTCGCGTGAAGTGAGGGCTGGTTCTCATACCTCAGGGGTAATCTCAGCATCACTAAGCTTCTGCTACAGTACCCTTCACTATACATAAAACCCCACCAATTCCATGATTAATATCCCCAAAGCAACGCCGTACCTTATGGAGCTGGTCTGGAACATCATAATCCCTTCTGCCAATCAAAGTCTCTATGCATGACCCCTCGACCTGTACATTACCCCCTCCCCCCAAAACAGTACTCAGGAACGTCTTTCTAATTAGCTGCTCGGTCCAGCTTTCAAATCCCAAAAGTACTGTGGGTGGAAAACACTTAGCATTATTTTTCCCCAAGCAGCGAAGATTGCTCGTCGCGTGCCGGCCCGGTTCCCTTCGTCGAAAAATAAAGGAAGCTTAATTCTCACACATATGATCGAATATTAAACTTAGCCGGTCCTCAATCAGACGACCCCGGACGATTATCTCTACTAACTTTTTTACTCAGTACCTGGTATAGTATGACCTTAGTGGGCTCCTGATATAAAAGGTGGAAGTGGAGGTGGAGGTGGAGCTAAAAGCATGGAACCTATCTGTGTTGATTCTCAATTTCCTTTCCCCAAACCATTCATAAACATTCTTTCATCTTTTCTTTCTCTTCCAATTGTTACTGAAGCCGGAAATATTGTTTGTTTAGGCTGGTTTCGATATGCATTTCTCACGCCTCTCACTAGCAGGTCTCGCTCTCTCGCAAGCCGCAGCCGTGACGCTATGGGCCAGCGCCTACAACAGCGGCGTGTTTTCCCTGACTCTGGAGCAGGTTGAGGGAGGCTATACGCTCACCGGGGAGCCAATTCCTGGCGGGAGCACGGCATGCGGAATCTATGTGTCGTGGTTGACGAAGGATCAGTACGACAATGTCGTGTACTGCGTTGACGAAGCATGGGGACTGGCAAATGGAACGATTACCTCGTTCAAGCCGACTTCCAATGGGTCTTTGGCGCTGTTTGATACGGAGAGGACGCTTGCGAGCCCGGTTGCGACGGTGGTGTATAATGGCGGTGCGGCGCTCGTTGCGGCGCATTAGTATATTATGTCTCCCCTCGAACTGTCTGAGGAAAGAAACTGATGAGTGGAAGTGATACATCATCTGTGACGACGTGGAAAATCCTCCCATCCGGCGGTCTGAAAGCTATGCAGGTTTTCCAGTACCAGCTCGAAGCGCCCGGCACCATCCCCTCGCGCCAAGACAAACCCCATGAGCACGAGGTGATCCTCGACCCGAGCGGATCCTTCATCGTTCTCCCCGACTTGGGCGCTGATCTCCTGCGCATCTTCGCTATTAACAAGACGACCAGGATGCTGGCTGAGAGTTCGACGTATGCGGTCATACCCGGCACTGGTCCCCGTCACGGGACGTTCTTGAAGACGGAGACCGGGACGACGTATCTGTTTATTATTGCGGAGTTGGCGAATGCAATTGCGTCGTATTCGGTCAAATATACCGGGACTGGATTGGAGCTCACGCAGGTATTCCTCAGCGGCGCCTACAGGATCAACGTTGCCATCCCCGCTGGAGCAGGAGCCGCTGAAGCTATCCTTTCCGTAAGTTCTTCCTCCTCCTCAGCCGCCGAAGCCGATTTCCAATCCTCGCAATCATTGGACGTAGGTAGTTGCTAAGATGATAATGGCAGCCGGATAACAAGTACCTCCTCACCTCCTTACGCCACGTCGCCTCCTTCCAAATCCCTAACTTCGACTCCAGGAACAGCACCACCATCCCCTCCGACGCCCTCATCATATGGACCATCGACCCCGCGACGGGCAAACTGTACAACGCCCGCGCTCCCCAGCCGGCGGCATGAACCCGCGCCAATTCTCCGTTAACAAGGCCGGGACTCTGGCCGCGGTTGGACTGCAGGATGATGGACGGGTGGTGATTATTGAGAGGAAGACGGATGGAAGTTTTAGGGATTTCGTGGTACATGTTGATATTGCGGGTTCGCCGACGAGTGTGATTTGGGATGAGTAGATGCGTGCGGAGGGACGTGGGACGGAGTTGTGAAAATTTTGGGTAATGAGGGGGAATTGTGGAGTAATTGGGATGAATTAATATCCGAAGTGCTGTGGACTTTCACGTTCCGTTGTATATATTTTCGTGCGTGAAATTCTCCGGATTTTCTGCCGACTTGCGTGTGACCTGGCAGGCTTGGTCTCTAAATGCAAAGGACTTTAGGAGTTCGGACGACAGATGGTTGCAAAGATGGTTGCATGTATAGTGGAAGCGTAATGCTGAAGATATGGAATTTCCTTGTCGTCCATAAAATATATCTCGCGGGTCGTCGACGTCAAAACTAGAATGTTGGAAATGTAAGACAACTTCCCAAGAACCATTCCCACGGTATTTGTTGAAACCCGAAAATTTGCACACTCAAGGATAGCGCTGGTTAGATGATGACCCTCGCTCATTGTTTGTTCTGAATGTCGATATACCCTGGGTATTCGGATAAAGTACATCTGGATGATCTCGCCTTGATGGATTCGGTATCCCACATCTGGATATTGTACACGACAAGATTGATGCCCCGCGGTGTTTTGACTCCTTTTCAGAGATACTTCCTAATGTTTCCTTGTATTAATGGTCCAAGACCATACATCGTCGCGGAATATGGATTGGGAGTCTCAAAAACATGAAGAAGATCACGTGATCGTTCACCAGCGATGACTCGAGGAGAACCTGCTGCGTCTAGGCTTCAATGCGAACCCAAGTGACTTGAATCTTCCCGTATGGGAAGAAGTAAAGTGAGCAATGGGTTGAAAACAATAAAAGAAAATTGGCAGAGATAACGAGTAACAGAAGACTTCATTCCGCTCCTCAACAATATCCAATCAGGTGGCAACGAGATGCCCCTGGCATTTAACTGGGAGCTAGATGGGACAGATAACTTCTGTCTCTTCGTATATATATTCATTAAATTAAGGTGGAAGGGGTTCAATCCATGATAAAGAAGTGGCCAACTGCCGGAGCCCCACTACCGACTCTGCTCTTACATTCGCCCATATGAGCCCAAGAAATGTATTTCGTCGAAGAACAAATATCGGGGCTAGGACGGAGCCCGTGGGATATTCTTCTCATCGACTACCAGCCTTATGCCCTCCGTCTCGACTCTTGCGCCATATCTCGCAAAATGCCAACAAACTCGAATGTCTCAGGTGCATCAGGCGGTAATTTGATGCCTCTCTCAAGCATTGCGCAGGGGAGGCTCAGTTTCAGGTATTTCTTGTCGAAGAACTTGAATTTAAGTTCGTACGTCTTGTCGCCAATGACCTTCACTGTCTTGCGCCGGGCCCTGGTCGGGACGGCAATGGGACCATACTCACAGGTTGCCTCCGCGTTGATGTATATCATCCCGAACATCGGCCTTTCCTCTCCATCCTGGGGAGGGGGCCCGCCATGGCACTCGTCCAAGTAGTAGAAGTCGGCTCGTTGTGTTGAAAACATTGAGTAGATGAAGAACCATTCGACATGCTGAGTGGAGAACAGGTCGTATACTATACCGCGATGACCAAAGACAAAGTCAAGTGGAATCGTCTCGCCCTTCTTCTTAGCTTGCCGCCGAGTTTTCTTGAACGCGGTGTATGCGGTGTTCACCTCCTCTTCTTTGGCCTTCGAAACTTCCATTGCAGATTCCTTCTCCTTCTCTATTGTCTTTCGTTCTTGGAGCACAGATTTTTTCCGCTCTCTACGGCAGTCTTTCATTTCGTAGTAAAATTCAGCTTCAGAGCCCTCGCAAGTCTTCTCCGATTGATTATCCTCATCCTTCTCGTCTTCGAAGCCGCAATCGCATTCTGAGGCATCGCTGTCACATTCGCACTCTGGTTCGTCTTCCTCCTCACTCGGCTTGTCTGACTCTCCCAACTCAGAAAGATCCTCATCGAAGGCTTCGGGAGACACTGATCTATACTTGGTGTACAGTTGGCTGGATAGGCGCAAGTACCATGCGGGAAGCTTGGCTCGAGCTTCGTCACGACGCTGCTTTTCAATTCGTCCTGCTTGGACTCGATCGGATGGAGGGCCGTTTCGCTTCCCCATGTGGCGTTGCGTGATGAAACAAGACAGAGGTCTTCAATTGGTTTCTTGGTCGTTGGGGAGGGTAATTTCTGAGAGTGTATCACTTGGGTCGACTCTTGTTGTGAAAGGTAAGTTGGGAGACGCGTCGTTGAAGATGAATCACGCGTCATCAAAAGCAGCAGCCATAATTGGTAAAGCAGCGGCCATTCTTCAGCATTCTGCCTTGTATTTTCAACAGTGACAGGGTTATGTGTTAGCAGGACCTCGATTTCAGCTGCCTTCAAGAATCGTGTTTCGAATGCAGCTGCTTTATCTTCAAATGTACGGTTGGTGAATGGGATAGAGTCCGCTTAGATTTCCTCTATGCCACTGAATTTGTTGGCTTTTCGGGTTCGTACGCACTTCTGCTTTGTGAGGCTGAGTTATAAATGCAGGAGAGAAGAAATTTATTTGGAGACGGAGAGAGTCCCTGATTCTGAATTGTATTTGGAGAAGGAGACGTCAGGAGTAAGAGCAGAGCCAGCCCCTAATTCTGAATTGTCTTTGTTCTCCAATGGCTTAAAAGAAAAATATCGGTACCCACAAATTCTAATATATCATTTCTTCTTTTCATTCTGTTTTATAATTAAGGGGAAGGGGGGGGCTTCTTATAATTTCCCCTCTGTTAAATCAGAGCACGCGAAATGTTAAGCGGCCCCAATGAAATTAAACAAGGCTGAACTTGCTTCAAAAGCCTAATTAAGATAAAAAACATGTCGGTAAGCCTCTTCACAAGAGCAGCCTGAGCGTTCGCCTCGTGCAGAGCCTAGCTTCTTTAGTATAGTTGCGAGCCTGGTGATCGTTGCATCTTTGGTCAGAATATTCCTATAGCCGAGAACAAACACTTTATCCCACCAGGCAAGTCCTGATATCGAGGTATATCGAAAGCAGTTCAACCTTTGCGATGAGACATTTTTATCTTTCTGCTCATAGTGAAAGTCCATTTTCGAATGGTTCCCCATTCAGATCACGGCGACACGCCGACAAATATGGTCATGATTACAAAGTCTCTCGTTCAACAAGCCTACGCCGCTGACACTTTCACTCTTTACGCGGCCTCGGTACTTGATTCTAGTGGCATCGTCCGTAATCCTGCGGGTTCTAGGCTGCTCCTTGCGGCCCCGAGGATGTAGGCCACTCTAGGCATCGGTGGCTAACCCGTTGCTGGCATTTTCGGTCTTGGTCATCACCCCTATTCATGCCCCCTTGTTGGCTCATCGAGAGAAGGTTAAGCATTGGGACGCGGAGACTTTCAAGCCTAATCATGATCATTAATAGAATCGATTACGAGGAAAAAGCAGGTTGCAAGCGTGGTTGGAGGCATGGAGCCAACAGGCACGGGACGACTGTGCTACCATTGTTCGACCTCAATCTTCCTATTGTGATGAGCGATACTTAATATTAATGCGAAAATATTCGCTCCCAAGATCTCCAATAGTCACAACCTCAGCCTCAATAATTTCAGGCCCTCGTCGGATATTATCCGTTTCCAACGCTGATTGTTCTCCGACACAAAGATACTCTTCCCAGTCTCCCGCCCAGTAAAGTCTAACCCACACTGTTTCGCGAATATGATTGGGTTCGGAAGGGTCTGTCACATCCAAACTCCGGCCCCAAGCAAGATATATATCGTCCCACCCTTGGCCCACCGAGCCAGCCAAAGCCGTGCGCAGCGTCGTGCCGTCTAACTTGACATGCCCGGAAAAAGGATCATCATCGTCGTGGAGAAATGTCAAGTTTGATGGGTCCCACATTTCTTGGGAAGAAATCTCCAAAATAGAAGCGTGCAACGACGCATTTGAGCACGACGGACAGCGCAATTGAACACTTTCGACATGGCAATTCTCTACGAAAGCCTTTGTTTCAGGTGTTATCTTTGCGGTCACATAACCATCGACTTTTTGGTTCCAACGGAACAAATTCTCCCAGTGACAACGTTTCAGTCTCACAAACAAGTTAGGCCCAACCTTTTTGAGGGCCAAGTACGTGCCATCTAAGGGTAACTTCTTTTCATGGCAAAGCAGAGGGAGGAAATAACAACCATTTTCGCAGTTCATGCGTAACTTCATCTGGGAGAGAAATAGCCCATTGTTGGTTAACGAGAATGCAAAGTTGCGTTGAGCAGGTGCGGTCTGCAAAACCAAATCCCCACAATTAGAGAAGTTGCTTGGGGATTCAGCAAATAGATCGCAACAAGCAGTTTGTGTTACTGACGGACTGTTGACATCTTCTCCCTCTTCCACAGGTCGGGTTGTTTCTGGATGACCCCAGGCAAAAATAGATAGGTCATTTGACCGCTTGATAATCTCTTCCTGGAGGCGCATGAAAGCCTTCTGCCCTTCGCCATACAACAGGGGCATATTGACGTCGAATATTCCGAGGAGGCAGTATGCGATGTCTTCTGGCTTCGTCGTCTCTCTATGCGCCGCCCATGACATTTTCTTGGCCACTGACAAAGTAGGCAGAATGCTCGAATCAGCCAAGACAGCCTCGTCGATTCTTGAAATGCGGGAAACAAGTTCCAAGACATTGGTGTCCAATTTTCTCCCTATGAAATCCCATCGACAGTTGTAGAACCTTACATTACGAGGTGCAATGAGTTCTTGAAGGCACCAGCCACGCGTGAACCATTTGCATCGAGGCATGCGATTGCTGAGGCTTCTCGTTGGTGGCAAGTCTGAAAGGTATACAATACAAACCCTAGCGGCTTGGTACCATTGAAACATCGAGTTGATCGCTTCACTAAGCTCTGCACTGCTTGTCTTGTCGATGCAACAGGTATCAACCCAAGCATATTCCAGGCCGGCGTCTCGAGCAACTTCGCATGTTTTCAGGATCTTTGAATATCCGGGTTCCTGGCTTGCGGGGTGAGAAGGGTTCAGGCTTATGCTGATCATGTCTTGGTAGGAAACCTCGTGTCCGGCTGTCCATGTATGCGACAAGATGCCGTAATCCGGAATGCGAGGCCCGCCAAAAGTCTGCAACCTGAGGGTGGTGGTGTGAATTAGTCGCAGAGTCATGACGATTTCGATGGAGAACTCTGTTGGCTATGACCTTCCTGGGGTGTCGAAACATCTGGATCTGGTTTTGTATTGATGGGTTCTCGAAGAAAGCAAATAGCTTTACAACTACTCGATATGAAAAGGCTAAATTTTAGCTAGCTAGCTAGGTAGGTAGGGACGCAGAATGACAATACACGGTCTCCCTATTCCTTAATTCCAAATTCTGCCTTGCGAGGCAGTTTCGCTGGCAGTGTGGCAAGCCACGGACTGCATTGGATTAGCGTGTTCAAGGAAATCCTTACGGAAGGCCATAAGGTAAAGATGTCCCAGCGGAAATCGCAAAATCAAAAATCAAAAATCAAAAACACAAAACAACTGCGCGCGCCCACGACCCCCCTCCCCCAGCGCCCACCGCCCTCCCCCCTCAACTCTTGTACTCTTGTACTCTTATACTCTTATACTCTCGACTCTCAATATTTATTTTATTAAAATATATTAAATATTAAATATTAAAGAGACTTTAATTAAAAGAATATTTATATATATAAAAAAAATAAAAATATTTAAAGTACTCGAGAAGTATTTTAAAGTCGAGAGTTAAAGGGGGAAATGGGGGGGGGAGGGGGGGTCGTGGGCTCGCGTAGTTATTTTATATTTTTGATTTTGCGCAAACGATTGAGAGAGTAAGTAAAAGACTCGAAACTCGAGAATGTGGGGCCCGAGCCCAAGTTATTAGTAATGAAGACCCTATAATTATAGGCAGTTATTACTAAAAAATCAATGGGGTGTGGGGCCCTGTGGGGCTGTTTTGTGATTTTTGATTTTGCGTTTTCCGCTGGGACATCTTTACCTTATGGCCTTCCGTATATCCTTGATTCGTTGTAGCACACCACCGCAGAAATCATGCCGCCTTCCTTGCGACCCATTTACCTCCAATTGAAGTTGCGGAAGTGGGCGCCATTCCCCAGCCTTATTGCTGCCTAAAAGCCATCAAGAATCTTGCGGTGAACGATATCAAAGTCTTCTCCGTCCATGAGATAACTCTTGATGATTCCCCTCCTCTTGGAGAACATCTCTCGAATTGCCGCAAAGTACGTACGCCTTATGAATACGATCTATTGAACATTGTCGTATCGTTTTTCGAGTCGTATTCTCCATCTTGGTACCTAGGTTTCCAATTTTATGCGAGAATCAAACTATGGCGGGGAAACACCGAGTGTCCGAAGCCTCGCACAATCGACGCACACACCGAACACCTAAAGACAATCGGGGAAGCAGGAAGCTAGACAACATCGAAGGACCAGGGACTTCTTCCTCAACAGCATCCACATCGAAGAAGTCAAAAGAAGAAGAACCACATAAGACCCCTTCAAGTTTGAAGAAAGACGCTCGTCGCTACAATACTACAGATAACCAAATCAAATCTAGCACAAATTCTGTGTCCCCTGACAAAACTAGTCATAAGCTAGCTCTTCGGAGCAAAAGCCAAGGCAAAGAGCTGGTTGATATTGGTTCTGGCAAGGGCCCAGATTATCCGCTTGGTGGAGAAGCTGGCCAAGATGCTTGTAAACCTCCCCGTGTCCTCCTCGTTGTCGACCTAAACAGTAGGAATCCTACCGTCGCCTTCCACGCCCCTTCTCTCGGATATTTTGAATATAAATTTCTCCCGGCACTCAAGGCGATGTCAATGACCAGAGAGGCATTCCTCAAAAGCCTCAAATCTGATCTCAGCAGTTCACGGCTCAGTCAGTGTAGCTCTGACTGGACGACGGACTTTTTGTCCCATTGCCGGACTCTTCTCCGGTCGGAAATCCGCAGGCCATTGGAAGATGTAATACTGGAATTCTCATTCACCGCTCGAGGTGATGCTTCGGACCGGAGCAAGGCTATGTTGGTGGAAGCTGTTAAGGCTGCCGGGTTCAAAATCTTTACAGAGGATGCAATCCAGATTTTCCCGACGATTGAAGCAGTAACTATTGAGGCTATTCGAGAACATGTAACTAAAAGACTCCATCATTATTCCTCATATCTAGGTGGAGCACCGAAAGTCGATTACAACATCTTAGTTTTGCACTACAATGGAGACGTTGCTGAGATCCAGTCATATTCAGTTTCCTGGAAAGCCATGACAGGAAAATTCGCCGATTCTCGACTTCGACTGGAAGAAATCGCATATGGTGAGACCTTGGATTGCGGGAAGCTGGTAGACAATCAGTTTACTAGGTGGATAGAGAAACGCTTTGGAGATTCGGTAGCAAATGCTTCTACAAACAATATGGATACTAATGAAGGGCTCATCGCTGAATTTGGCGAGGTACGTCGGAACTACAAACCGGGTCAAAAGGATCGATATATTTTTCCTCTCACGACTCATGGGGCTTCTCGAAATCCCAACAGTCAGGTCTCCCAGGTCCAGATTCAAGACAGCGAAATGCTGGGCTTCTTTGAGCCAGCCATGGACTCTCTGCTACGGAGCCTAGACGACCATCATACTCGAGTTGGCGAAAAAAAGAAGAATATTGACGAAGTCATCTTTGCAGGGACAAAGGGCATCGCTCCATACGTGGAAGACCATCTGAAGGATTGGGGAATAGGGGTTGGCCTTCTCGACACCAACATCCAGGCGTTTGTCGTGACCCTGGGGCGGTACAACAGAGTTGAAGCATCGTGAGTTACCCGCGCTTGTTAGTCTGGAGATCTTATGTCTGACTTTCAAAACACGTACAGCCCAGAGATGATTGTTCGGGGAGCAATTCACGGCAACTATCCAGGTGTTGAGGTAGTCACTCGGTCTCGTGCACACTATGGTTTCCTGATTCAAACCCCGTTTGAAGATGGGGACCCAGAGTGGAGTCGTCGAGAGGAACCTTGGAGTAATATTGACCAGTGTGAGATTCGAATGAGCTGGCAGGTGCAAAAGGTAAGCAGAGACATTTTATCGAATTTTCCACTTGTTGACAGAGTTCCAGGATCAGCTTCTCGACGCCCATGCCAACGTCTCCCAAGAACTTAAAAAAGTCTTGACGACAGATGCGGAGTTGATTTCGGATTTGCCCCTTTATAAATGTGAGCTCGACATTCCGCCACGATGGGTTCGCACCCAACAAAATATCCCCAATCCAGACATGCAGCTCGTTGGATCCGTCACAGCCACCTTCACTGAAGCGGATTTCGCAGATGCAGAATATAAACTGTGTGACGATGGAGTATATAGGCGGAAATTTTCTTTCACCGCACGAGTGCTATGTGGTCACTACACACGGACGCTCCGAGTTAGGGCGATGTCTAGCGATGGGCGACGGGAGCTTGGAAGAGCAGTATTTCGATATGAGTGAAACACCTGTTAACATTCACCATTGATCGACTCGCTTGGCACATCTGTTGTGCTGAGATCAGTTATGACCGGCACTCATGGACCAGGGTTACGCATTAGTAGGGCCTACGTCCACGGGGTTATGTACGGAGAGGCGCAAACAGACTCTGGAAACAAGTTGGCGAAAGAGGGGGAATACCTACCATTGATATAACACATTATTATGCGCATTCAAATATAACAGTCTGAGTTTACTGCTGACTTGGTTCCTACCATTGGGCATAAGAGCCCATGAAGTGTGTCCTTTCGAAGAACGAATCTCGAGAAGGCGGGGCACGCGGGCAATTCTTCTCCTGCTCCTCTCGCCTCCTAATCCTATTCTCTCGTTCCTTCTTCTTGTCTCTAGCGATTCTAAAGAACTCGAACATTTCCGGAGCAGTAGCCGAGGAAGCCCGACCATTGCTGAAGACAAAATCCCGAGAGATGCTCATCTTCAGATACCCGTTTCCAAAGAATTTAAACCTTACGTCGTGCTTGCCGTCAGGCTCTTCATATGTCTTGAGTTCTAGTTCCTTATCGCTCGCACGGATTGGGACGGGGAAGGTTTCGACGCCGCAAGTGGCATCTTGATCGAGATGGATATCAGCGTAGAGTGGTTTCGCTTCCCCATGAATTCTTCTCTATTCCTCGCTAGAAGGACTTGTATCTTCCTCGTTCATATGGTAGAAGTTGACCCTCTTCGATTCGTATGTGCTGTGGAATAATCTGTCGACGTGGTCCAAGGAGAACAGTGTGAACTCTTTAGATGCAATGGAATTAAGTGGAATTGTCTTGCCCTACTTTATAGCCTGTCTGTCGTCTTGCTTTCTTGAAAGTCTGGTATGCAGCATGCACTTCTTCCTCTTTTTCTTTCTCGTATTGTCTTGTTCTTTTTCTTTTCTCTTCTACCTCCAGCAGCACCCGTTTCCTCTTTTTACGATCGTTCTTCAATTCGTAGTACTGTTCAGCTTCAGAGAGCATACTATCGCACATCTTTTCGGATGTATTATCATCATCCCTGTTATCGTCCTTGTCCACGAAACCGCAGTCGCATTCCGAGGCATCACTGTCGCATTCACATTTGACTTCCTCCTTCTCCTCCTCCTCGCTTGACTTGTCTGATTCTCCCAGCTCAGAAATATCCACGTCAAAATCTTCGGGCCTGTAATTTCTATGCTCTGTGATATCCAGATTGGAGACACGTGTGAACCATGCAGGGAGTCGGTTACGGGCCTCCTCCCGACGCTTGTTCGCGACACGGCCGTCTGTTCAATGAAGGTCCAGTTGCGCGCCCCATTTCCTGCCCATAATGTTTCCGCCAAGAAAGGATGCTGGCTCCTGATTGACGTCTTAATTTTATCAGGTCGAAGAGGTTGTTCTTTGAATTCCGTAGTGAGGTTAGATACAGACGCGTCGTTGGAGATGGATCTCGCGTCGTCAAAAGCAGCAGCCATGATTGGTAAAGCAGCGGCCATTCTTAAGCCGAGGCCGAAATTCCAGCATTTCTGTAATCCAACTGTCTCTTCTCTCACCCTGACTTTACCACCGCCACCCTATTACATAACTGCTCTCAAATGGTTTCGCCCATATTCCAGCCAGCTATCGTGAATCAGCATCGAAATGAGACTATGAACAGAACAAGAAGACAAAAAGAACCTGCGCCGCGATGCGGCAGCGACCTTAACACCGACCAACCCCTTGCACCCTCGGCACGGCAGCTTCGGACAAACTTCAGCGCGAATCAACTACTGAAATGGGCCATCTCGGCACTGCATTGATCGTGCTTTATCGCCTTCATTAGCCTCCGAGCACCGACCACAGAAAACCTTGACTGCTACAATCAGCATCGTGTGTGGTAATCACCCTGCAGCCGGAAGAGCGCTACAGCCGGTCGAGCCTCGAAGGCGCTCGTTGTCGGAACATACTGGATAAAATCCTCATGCAGTCGGTGCTGAGTGTATGATTTCAGTGGCTGTCGGACGTCGACAAGCTTTTTGCGCCGTGTGCTTTTACTGTGCAAGGCTTAGTATCGCCGTACAGCGGCTCGGCTTGTCAGCAAGGTATCGATAAAATTCACTCACGTACATCACATGGCATTCAACGCATTTTCGTGATATAGACTCGAAGGCGCAAGTGCTGTCTTCCTTTCCACACTCTCTTCCTCTTGCCACTCTCTTTCATACACCCCCCCGTTGCTTCTGAGCTCCAGAGATGACGGACACCTCACTGCACCGCGTGCACACCGTCAGCGAGCACTTCACTGCCAAAGCGGACATCCTCAGCGATGGCCGAGTCAGTATCCGCCTCAGTCATCGGGCCTCCCAACTACAAAAGTACTTCGAGCGAAGAAGGACGAAGTATCGGGGAGGTCGGACGCCCATCGGTGTCGAGCTTACCAAGAACAATGAGAAATACCAGCCAAATTTCAAGTCGGTGGTGGGGCAATTCACCGGTATCCCGCGCATGAACATTGCGATTCATATCGTGGGATCTAGAGGCGATGTTCAGCCATTTATTGCGATCGGAAAGGTCTTGAAGGAGAAGCATGGTCACCGGGTGAGGATATGTACGCATCCTGTCTTCAAGACATTTGTGGAGGAGAATGGGTTGGAGTTCTTTTCCATTGGGGGTGATCCGGCAACGTTAATGGCCTATATGGTGAAGAATCCGGGGTTGATGCCTGGTATTGAGAGTTTGAAAGCTGGGGATGTGGGAAAGAGGAGAGCGGATATCGCGGAGATCCTGGAGGGAACTTGGAGGGGTTGTGTTGAGCCTGGAGATGGGATGGGTTCGGAGAAATCGGGGCCACCGTTGACGAGAGAAGAAGCTGCGGATAGGTTATTTATTGCGGATGCGATCATTGCGAACCCACCTAGCTACGGCCACATTCATTGCGCAGAGAAGTTGGGGATTCCACTGCACATGATGTTCACGTGGGTTTTCCTCAGAGGGCTCGAGATGGGTGCTGACTTCGTTTCAGGATGCCGTGGTCGCCCACTCAATGGTTTCCTCACCCGCTTACATCAATGGACAGAAACGAGTCTGATCCAAACTTTGGCAACTACATCTCTTATACGATGATGGAGCTGCTGGCCTGGCAAGGGTATGAAAATCACCTTTCATCTCAAAGTCTAGACTAACAAGAGACCAGACTTGGGGACGTTATCAATGGGTTCCGGATGAAGACATTAAATCTGGACCCAATAAGTCCGCTGTGGGGTCACATGCTTCTCTCAAGGATGAAAGTTCCCTTCACATATACATGGTTTGTCTCCATAGGTTAGATAAGAAGGAGAGGTTTGCTAAATTACCAGGTCCTCTGCATTGATACCCAAGCCATCTGATTGGGGGTCTCACATCAACATCACCGGTTTCGCTTTCCTCAATCAGGCATCTTCTTACACTCCACCCGAGGATCTCGTTGAGTTTCTAAAAGCTGGGCCACCGCCTGTTTATATTGGGTTTGGATCAATCGTCGTTGACCACCCGGATGAGCTCACCGAAATGATATTTGCTGCAGTAAAACGAGCCGGTGTACGAGCACTTGTCTCGAAAGGCTGGGGTGGTCTTGGAGGCGATATCAAAGTACCGGAAAGCATCTTCCTCCTAGGGAACGTTCCTCACGATTGGTTGTTCCAATACGTATCTGCCGTCGTGCATCATGGAGGAGCTGGAACAACTGCGATCGGAATTGCGATGGGAAAGCCAACAGTCGTTGTTCCTTTCTTTGGTGATCAGCCATTCTGGGGTGCTATGATCCACAAAGCTGGAGCTGGGCCAGAACCTGTGCCATTTAAGAAGATGACGGAGGAGACGCTTGCAGACAGTATCACCATTGCACTGGGCGATGACGTTCAGGCAGCAGTGAAGGAGATGAGCGAGAAAATCAAGAGCGAAAATGGGGCAGAGGATGCAGCAAGTTCCTTCCACAGTTTGGTCAATATGGATTCCATGAGGTGTCTGATTTTACCTGAGAGAATAGCCACTTGGCGAATTAAGAATACGAACATCCGCCTCAGCACACTAGCAGCATCCGTACTCATCGACAACGGAATAATAAGTCTCACAAACTTGAAACTGTAAGTGTTTCTCCTGCTACTTACAAAATAGAAGTTCCTCACTGACCGCGAACAGTGTCAAACACCGCGACTGGTATGTCGACGAAGGAGCCGGAGATCCGGTCCTAGGAGCGATAGCTGTGGCATCAGGCGCTGTCACCGGTGCTATCACCGCTGTCACAACTTACTCTCGCAACATGTCTAAAACGATTCGCAAACGCCCAGCCAAAGACTCCTCCTCGACCGACTCTGCCGAAGAACCTGATCCCCCAGCACTAGCATACACCGCCTCCCTCGACTGCGTCTACACCCACAATCCCGTCACCCAAGCAAACGAACATTACAGCGAGGAGCGCCTCGAGAGTCTCGCCTTCAAAATGGCCTCCAAAACCTTACCTAACTTCATTGACCGAAATAAACATCGGAAAACCCACTCTTGGTCTCCTCTGCCCCGAACCTATTCCTCCCTCTCCCACCACTCCACACCAACCCACGAACACGGACGCGTGCACGACGCCACCCTTGAAACCGGACACTTCGCACAGCACATGGTGCGAACCGGCCTCCGCGTCCCCGTATCCTTCTTCTACAACCTCGCAAACGGCTTCCACAACGCGCCGTCCGTCTACCTCAACGACGACACCGTCCGGCGCCGCGACAACATCACCGGTCTCGGCTCCGGCGTCAAGGTCGCCTCGAAAGAAGTCGTGTTCGGCCTCTTCGACGGCGTGACTGGCCTGGTTACCCAACCGTATTATGGAACGAAAAAAGATGGGGTGGTGGGGTTTGGCAAGGGGGTAGGGAAGGGGTTTGGGGGCTTGGTGTTCAAGACGAGCGCAGCGGCGTTTGGGATGCCGGGGTATACGCTCAAGGGGGTAGAGAAGCAGTTTGAGAAGCGGTACTCGAGGGCTTTGAAGGCGAATCTGATTGCGATGCGGTTGAAGCAGGGACTTAGGCAGTTTGGGTTGGCGACAGAGGAGGAGAAGAATGAAATTTTGAAGAGGTGGGCGGATTTGGGGGTTAGTGTTTAGGGTCATGGTTTGTTGGCTGATGGGTGGTGGTGCGGTTGCATTGGGGTTGTGTATTGTGGAAGTGGAGTTCTGGTAGAGGCATGGGAAATATACCCCTTTTCACGGACCTTCTCTCGCTTCGCTGCATTTTCTCTTTCTTTTTATGTCGAGGCTCAGCTGGAACTAGGGAACTGCAATGGAAGAGAAGGTAGACGGGATGATTTGGGTGTTGAGAGTGTTGGTGGACCTCGTCATGTACGAAAGCGGTACCTACACACCGAACTTCATTTTATTCCGAGTCGACAAGCCTCATGGATAAGTGAAAGTGCAGTGCTTGCGATACCTCAACCGGAGAAACGCGATTATATAGGGCATTATTCATCAACATGCGTTGAAGAGCAAGTGCTCTCAAGTGGAGTGCTCCTGCCAAGAAGAGAAACTCTACTCGTAAAGTCATGACGTTCAATATTTTGGCGATCCCAAGCCCTTCCATTTTAGTTTGAATCTAAACTGCCACACAATCTGAATACATTCCAATTCTCCAACTTTTTTCCAGGGGCTTTTTTAGTTTCTTCCATAGGTAGTATGATCGACAGCCGCTTGTCATTGAGTTTGTGCTCGCTGTCTCGTGCTGTTGTTTCTTTCCTGATATCCATCTTTTCGAGCACTTCTTCTTGATTATTGATTTTTACGATTCGAGACTCTCGGAATGGCGACCGAAGCAAGTTTGAACTACTTCACATGCACCTTGGGAGAAGCAGCAGAGTTGATGGGGAATATTCCGCGTGACTTTGAGACAATCACCGAGTTCATTGATGTTCAAGCTCAGATCCATCGAGATAAACCCGCTGTTGGCTTCCCTTTCCCGGCTTCTGAAAACAATGAGACTCGGGGCTACAACCTCTATTGTAAGTTCGCTGTCCCTGAGAAGTGGAATGGTCAAGTGTTGATGTTGACGTCCTAAAGCATTCAATGGCTTGAAAAGAGGCTCCATCGTGGTCGCCAAGTCATTGACACATTTGGTGGTGGAGAATAAGATTATCGACGAGCAGAAGTGCGTAGGTCTGATCTGCCCAAGTTCAGAGGATTTCTTGTTCGTGTGGCTTGGCTTGATGAGAGCTGGATTCTCGGTGCTGCTCATTGCGTAAGTCAAGCATTGCATGCTCCTAGTGCGAAGACTCGCTGCTAACAATTTGCAGTCCTCAATGTCCACCTGATGCGATCGCACATCTTTGCAAGTCCTGCGAGGTGTCGACTCTGTTTTATGATGAAGTGTACCATGGCCTCGCCATTTCAGCAACGAAAAACTCCTCAAGTCTGGCTGCATGCATTTTCCCTTGGCAGACTTGGAAAACACCACTTCTCTCAATCATTCAGGACGATTCACTTAACTTGAAACATACCGTAGTGCATAAAGCAACATCTCAATCAGTTGCCTACATCCTCCACACCTCTGGCACCTCAAGTGGACTCCCAAAACCAATTCCACAAACGCATCATGCAGCAGTTGGTGTACTTCCACTCCTGAATGGTGCCTTTACAGCAACATTCACAACAACTCCACTGTACCACGGAGGCATAGCAGACTGTTTCCGAGCTTGGACATCCAACGCAATGATTTGGCTCTTTCCGGGGGGCAGAATGCCAATCACAGCACGGAATATCGTCTCGTCACTTTCAATCACTCATGAAGTAGCTTTGGAGAGCCCCTTTCCTCAGGTGAAGTATTTCTCGAGTGTACCCTATGTGCTACAAATGCTGGCTGAGGACGAAGAAGGTCTCGAATGGCTTCAAAAGATGGACATCGTAGGTGTAGGCGGTGCAGCGCTCCCCGAAAGCGTTGGCAACGACCTGATCTCCAAAGATGTAAACCTCACATCTCGCTTCGGAAGTGCAGAATGCGGATTCCTCCTTTCTTCACACAGAGATTACTCAACAGACAGAGATTGGCAATATCTTCGGGCACCAGCAAATGGTGCGTTTCTAAAATTTGAGAAGCAAGATGATGGATCAGGACTTTCTGAACTAGTGGTATTGAAAGGATGGCCACATATGGCGAAAACCAACCGGGAAGATGGAAGTTTTGCAACGAGTGATCTCTTCGAACCACACCCGGAAATCCAAGGAGCGTGGAAGTATCACAGCCGCAGTGATAGTCAGATCACCTTGATCACGGGGAAGAAGTTCGATCCAGCTCCAATGGAGGATGCTATTGTCGCTGCAGCAGCGGACGTGAGGGACTGTTTTATCTTTGGGAATGGTAGGCAGGTTCCTGGTGCGTTGTTGTTCTTGAAAGAGAATGTGGATATGACCACGCGGGTGGAGGTTGTAAAGAGGATATGGAACGCGGTCGAAGGAGTCAATAAGAATAGTCAGGATCACACGAGGATCTCGAAGGATATGTTTTTTTTGAAGAGGGATGGGAACTTAGAGAAGAGCAGCAAGGGCACGGTCTTGAGGTCAGCTGCTGAGAAGACTTTTGCAAGCGTGATTGAGACCGCTTATACGCGGACCATCTCGATTTCGAATTCTGGAAACAAGAGCACGGTAGAAATTGTCAGGGCAATAGTAATTGGCTTGCTTGGAACGACCCGATTGAGCTTCGGCGATCAGGATGATTTCTATCAGCATGGTGTCGATTCAGCAAGCTGTATGAGAATCAGAAACCAGCTGGAGAAGGTGAGTTCCTTGATTGCAACAAGGAATCTCTGACTGACCAAATGATGTCTAGCATTTCCATGTAGAAGGGAAGCCACTTCCCTGGAACATTGTTTATGATTGCGGAAGTATTGACAGGCAATCACATTTCTTCCGAATTACGTGATGGTACTGACTCGATTCAAGGTTATCGGAATATCTTGCAAGTCGGAGTGCAGAAGAGATGGAAAAGGAACTTGGGAGCAAAGAAATGCTTGAGCTTGTCCATCGATACTCCATCGTCAGGGAGTCCACCCCAATTCCTTACGACGCCCCCATATCGATCTCGGAAAGTAGAGTAGAAGGGGAGGTTGTTGTAAGTCATTCCTTTCATCATTTCTCAGCACCTACTGACGAATACTAGCTTTTGACAGGAGCGACCGGTGCACTTGGCTCCCACATTCTATCCCAGCTTCTCGCCAATCCGTCAGTGACAAGAATTTATTGTCTTTTGAGAGCCAATAGGCCCAGAGATATTGAAGAAGCAAGTGTCCAGATGAAAAGAGTTCTAGAAGCTATGAAGAAGAGGTTTCTTCTACCGACTTCACAACAGCCCTTTGAGAAACTTCAATTTTTGCCTGCAAACGTGGAAGAGGAGAATCTGGGCTGCAGTGCGAAAAGTTATGAAGAACTTAGAAACAATGTTTCTACTATCATTCATGTGAGTTACTCGACGATAATAGGAGAGATATCCGAGCTCACTAACAGTGCTTAGGCTGCATGGCCTGTGAACTTCTCACTCCCACTCCGGGCATTCGAACCCTCACTCCGGGGTCTGAGGAACTTGCTCCAGCTTTCACATTTGTCACCAAGAGAGACAAAATTCGTCTTTTGTTCCAGTACCGCCGCAATCCTTGGCCCAAATCATCCCTCAGTAATCCCTGAAGCAGTTTCTTCTTCTCCAGATGACGCTGATACTCTGGGCTACTCTAAGAGCAAATGGGTTGCTGAAATGATATGCTCTGAAATCGCTTATCCTCTGGTCAGAAGATTGAAAGTCAGGATAATGAGGATTGGGCAATTGACTGGTGACACGGAACATGGGGTGTGGAATATGAGTGAAGCTTATCCTCTTATGCTCAGCACAGTTCGAGAACTTGGTTGTTTACCAAAGCTCCAAGATGCCCTGAGCTGGCTGCCCCTTGACGTTGCAGCGAAGGTTATATGCGAGATTGCCTTTGCATTTGATGAGACGTCACTGGATTCAATGAGATGGGCGCCATGTGAGGTCTATCATGTCGTCAACAATGATTTCTCGACCTCTTTCATGGATCTTCTTGGATGGATGAAAAAGATACGGAAAGAGCCATTTGAGATTGTGGAGCCTGCGGTATGGCTAGAAAAATTGGAGTAACTCGAAAGTCATCCTGCAAAAGCTTTGATTGGGCTTTGGAAGCGAGCGTTCGAAGTCGCTGCAGAGGAGGCTACGAATCAAGTCACTGTGTTTGAAACTAGGAACGCCAAGAGAGACAGCATACAGATGAGAAGCATTCGTCCAATCGATGAGAAGCTGGTTGAGAAGATATGGAAGTGGGTTGAAGGAGAATTGGCGGAGAGCCGCTGAAGTGTATTGATAGCGAGTGTATCTATAGCGCCTATTCACGAGCAACTAAATGGGCCAATGGCTTCGGGTTGGAAGGAGAATTAGCGGAAAGTCACTGAATTGTATTCATAGCACTTCTTCACGCAGTGTTCGGCATTAGGTCGAGATTTATAGGTTGAACCTAGATTACCTATAGTAGGTTACTTACTTACGGGGGCCCATTTAGGTTAGGTTACCTACCTACGAGGGTCGTAGGTTAGGTGTAGGTTCAACTTACGATTTTCACGTGAGCTGCGCAAAATTACTTAATCTGCGAATAATTAATTAATTATTAATAAAGTATTAAATCGCCCTTGATATACTGAATTGAAGTCATATTATTTTGATTTATTATACCTCATATAAGCTAGGGTTTGCCCTAATGACGTAATTACACTTTGAAATAGTCCTTAAACTTTATTATACTCGATCAAGACCTTATTATTAGTCCTTTAATTGTAACTATCCCTTATAATATTATAATAGTACCTTGATTCCCAAATTCTTTCTCTTCCTCGTCTTTATCTATCTTATAATCGAAATCGTTATCATTAGGGATAATTCCCTAATTTCTTAAGTATAGCAAATACCGAATATTAGCCCTCCTGATACAATTTCTCTTCTTGATAATTATATTATTACCCGTGTTAAATACTCGTTCAAAAGGAACTGAACTTACAGGAATTGTTAAGTGATCCTTAGCTATTTGTTTAATAATCTTGAAGTCGTATCCTTTAGTCCTCTAGAATAAACAAATATCAGAACCTTTCTCCTTAATATAGGCCTCGGAATACTACCGGTCGACTTTAGACTGGGTAGACCTAGAGTTTTCTTATTACTCATTAAAACTAAAGAAGACATTATCCTCATCTTCATTGTCCTCTTCTTGGGAGTCCCGAATTATAGGATTGTCGATATCCCGTTGGATTATAATAGCACGAAGGTTATTAGCTCTTTTCTTATATTTATTATATGTGATTTTGAAATGGCCTCGAGCTCTCTTGATTGTAACACTCATATTACCCTTGTCTTTCCATAACTATTCGAATGCCTTTATCTTATATCTCGGATTATAGATTATTACGAGCCCACTCGATAAAGTCTGTGTTTTTAGTGACATTTTCAGGCCTCGCGAGAACCAAGTCAATGATTTTAATTCGCAATTATTAAATAATCACAAGATATCTTGTCTTTAAACCCGAGCAAATAAGAAAAAGGAAATCAAATTGAATTTTAAACACTTATTCAAGACTATTTTAATATAAATTAAAAATTCCAAAGTTCTCTTTAGGGGCTCTTTATTAACGAAATACTCTAAAAACACAGACTTTCTCGAATAGATTCATTATAATATATAAAGCGGCTAGATCCTTGATTTTACTATAATAATCATTTAGAATTGTATATATAGTGTTAATAGTAGTTTTAATAGTTTAGTTAATCCCTTTAGTTCGGATAATTGAGAGTTTTTTAAGTATTTGAAAGTAATGAAATATAATTTTATAAAGGATTAGATAATTGTTTACTTATATCTCCTTTATATACCTTTCAAAGATCTTTAAGAAGTCTTGTATTTCTTAAAGAAGAATCTACTCGCTATTATTTAAATTAAATACCTTTATAAAAGTGTCGAGTTATTGAATTATATATATAGTTTTAATTAATTCTTATAAGTTTAAAAAGGATTCGATTATAGTACTAGTTGAGTTTTATCTTACAAGTATATTAAGTGAAATAGAGTAATACTTGATATTAAGAGTCTTATATTGCCTTTTTAAAACTTTCTTGAAGTCGCGATAACGAAATATTAAGGTTAAGGAGCGAGACTTATTAAGAATAGAGTGAATAGGTGTATCAGGAATTGAGTTATTGTAACGACTGGCACTGTTATAATACTTGTCACACTTCATATATACTATAACATTAAACATTACGGCCTCAAATATACTAAATGGACAGATTATACTTAAAGGTCGAGATTCCCCTCGCCCTTTAGTTTCCTTAATTTAATATTTTCAATTACATTTGGATTTAATTAAATACTATACTTTAATCTTTATAGTAATTCTATTATTATATAATACTAAATTCACTTATACTAGTCTATAAAGATAACTAAGATATTTCCTAGTAAAGGATCCAGATTGTCCTTGAGGAATAATAATAGAATACTATTCCTGATATTCGAAATCTCCTCGAACTACAAATCTCTGGAGAGACTAGCTGGCTAGGCCCAATTCTACTAATTACTGATAGTCAATTCAGGTCTACCGATTCAAAACGAAATAGAATAATAATCAGTTCTCTGCCGACTCAAAATAAGGAATGATTAGTATTCTCCACAATCCAGTTAATCTCGGAATTTAACCCTTAACTGGAATAGATAATACTCCCGCTCTTTACAATCTAATTAATCTCGGAATTCGACCCTTAACTAGAACAGATAGTATCCCCTTAAAGTAAGATAATAATCGGCTTCCCTTTACCGATTCAAAATAATAAAGGATTTGATAATCGGTTTTAGTTTACTAATTTCAAATAAAGAAGGATTTAGTAATCGGTTTCAGTTTACTGATTTTAAATAAGGAAAGACAATTACTAATTTTAGTCTATTACTCTCGGACTAGAATCTAGTCCAGTATTCTACTATAGTGAATATCTATTATAAACTGGATATTAATAAGGCCAGACCGAGTAATACTCTCTAGAAAGATATTCCCCAGTCTACTTGCTTTAATTCCAAGGGTAAGGGATAATAACGGGATAAGACTGAGAAGAAGGAATTTAATATTACGAATTCCCAATACCGAGAGGACTATCTGATTACTATTTCAGGAGATAATAACGAGATATTATTTACTAATCTAGAAGACAAGATCTCAAAGGAATATCCGAAAGTAATAAAACAGGATTAAAAGATAAGGACCTACTAGATACTAGCTAATTACTTTATAGGAATTACTAATAAGTGGATAGAGTCCGGTTGGAATTTCTATAATTATATTAAATATCTTACTAATTAGGTTTATATACTCATTAATCGGAATAACGAGTATAAGATCCTTATTATTCACTTTCAAGAAAAGGAATAATTAATTTAAATAGAAATAACAAAATAGAAGAAAAAATAAATAGATTTATACGGAAATTGAAACGAATCTCTAGAAACTTTATAGGATAATTAAAGGGAGGTCTCTATAATCCCCTTTATCTATATAATCGAGAACTTACTCGATTATTAATAATCTATCAGGATTAAGGACCTCGTCCCTTTTACGGAAAAGGATAACTATTTTATTAAAGACTGGACTTTTAATATATAGAATAAACTGATACAAAACTCCTTTGAATTTAATAGTAATATTCTTAAGGTCACTTATATAATTCGATTAATAACTAGAGACTCTAGAGACTTTATCCGTAATAGACTATAATCCGGTTTAATTATCCCGATTATAAAGATTAAATAGATCTTCAAAATCTTCTATTAGATCTATAATAAAAGTAAGGAAATAGTCAAGTAACAAATCAAGAAGGACTATCAAAAGTTTAAGTAAAGAGATAAGCCTTTTCCTGTCTTTTGGATAGACTTTACTTATCTTATAACTAAACTAAACAAATTACTGAAAGACTAGTATAATAATCTATTAAATAGAATAAATATTAAATTATTAAAGAATCTAGAAAACAAGAAGTTTGACTTAATTAAGGACTTAATTAAATAGTATATAGAATAGGAAAATAGATTTCTCTTTATTAAAAACTAATAGAATCAAGAGAACCAATAAACTGGAATTATTCACTAATATATAGTCTCCGGTCTATAGTATATAAGTAAATTCTATAATATTCCTATTATTATATATTTAATATTTACTCGATTAAGGGAGTTATTCTATTAAGAAAACGAGAATAAGACCGAGAAATTAAATAATCTATATTATTTCTAGTATAATAAGATAGGATATTAGAAGAAGAATTACCCGGACTTGAATAAGTTTATATCTATTAAGGAAGACTAGTCTGATTTTAAAGATAATAAATAAGATCTGGATAACGAGAATATATACTAATATTTATTAGATAATAAAATCTCTAATAATAACTCGGGAAAAGTCTAGTTCTAGAACTAGAAATGACTAATCTAGAGTAATATCTTTATCGAAAATCTATTAATTTAATTTAATTTATTAATAGAAAATAGTTTCTTATTAATTATAAAGTAAATTGGAAAAGTAAAATCAAGATATTTAATACTCTAGTAAATACTGGAATGAATATCTATATTCTAATTAATCAAAATCTCATTTATTTATTAATAAATATATTATATATACTAATATATAAATTCAAGAAACTAATTCCCTTATGAGAATTTAATAGTCAGTTTAATAAAACTATTTAATAGATTATTGAACTAAACCTGAAATTTAATAAATATAAATAATTCTAATAATACTTTCTTATTATTAAACTTAATTCTCATAATCTTATACTTAATAGAAAATGATTTATAAAATATAATATTCTATTAGATTACTAATAAAATTACTTTTATTAATCAGAAGATTATAAATTAGATTAATAGAATTTAAACTAATAAAATCGACTTCTCAAAGAGAATTACTAATAAAAAGACAAATTAATAAATATACTTGTTCAAGTTCTCAAGAATATAAATATAAACCCTTAATAAGAAATTAAGAAAAAATAGTCTAAACTATTATTTAATAATCTCCAAATATAAAGGATTGAATATTAATAGTAAAAGGAGAAACTAGATTTTAATATCTTTAATACTAATAGCTAATATAATAACTCTATTTATTTAATCGAAACTATTTCATTCCAGATAAATATAAAAGAGACTAACAATTATAACAAGTTTATAACTATTAACGAGATCGATTATATTCTAGAAAAAGTTAAGTATAAACCTCTCCTTTAATGAATAATTATATTCAAATAATTAAAGAAGATTCAATTCACAGAATACTATATCCTGGTTAAAGAGATAATATATTTATTTAATAAAGAGAAATAAAATACTCTTGATAATATTATAATTTCGGATATTATTAAAATCGAGAAACTGAAAGCTATTCTATTCTCCTAATTATATAAACTAATTAATATCTTCTCGAAAAGAGTCACGGATATACTTTTCCAATCCCGGTTATTCGATTATAAATTGAGATTTAATAGACCGGAATCTTTTATAATAATAGTTTACTTATATAAAATAAATATTCCGAAATTCGAAAAGATAAGGGAATATCTAATAAAGAATTTAAAGAAGAGTTTTATTAAACTATTAGATTTCTTATATTTATTATTAGTTCTATTCGTGAAAAAGAAGAATAGAAACTTATATTTTTATATTAATTATTATTAATTTAATATTTTAATAAAGAAGGACTAGTATTCCCTATTCTTAATTACTAAAACCCTTAATTAATTAGTTAATTCGTTAATATTTACGAAATTTAATATAAGATATATTTTTAATTATATTTAAATAGAATCTAAATCTATAATATAAATAGTATTCCAAATAAGATATAGTTTTTTCAAACTGGTTATTCTTCTCTTTGGATTATATAATAGTCTAATAATATTCTAATAATATATTAATACTATTCTTATAGATTATTTAAATAATTTCTATTTAATATATATTAATAATATACTTATCTTTTTTAAAAATAAAAAAGAATACTAATAATATATTAAAATAATTTTATAAAAGTTTTAAGAGATAGGATTATAGATTAATATCTATAAATATAAATTCGAGATTATTAAAATAATCTTTCTAGATTTTATAATATCGGATTATAATATATAAGTAAATTTTATTAAAATTATTATTATCCGGAATTAAAAGATACTTTTAATAAAGAAAGAAATTTAGTTATTTCTAGAATTCTATAACTTTTATTAAAGGTTTATTTAAATATATAAATATATTTCCAGACTTCTTAATTATCTAATAGAAAAGAATAAGTTATTAAAGCTAGAATTGAATAAAGAATAGTTAAATACTTTCTATTAATTAAAGACTATATTTATATTAGTCTCTATACTTTTTTACTTTTAGTATAATCGGGAAATTAGAATTAAAACTAATTACTCGGATCTAGTCACTACGAGTATAATTTCCCAAAAGTGCCTTTAAGATAATAAATAATATCCTATTACCTTTTATTTAAAGGCTCTCTAAAGAGTAAAGATCTATTATAAGATTTATAATAAGGAACTCTTTATAATTATTCTAGTATTCAAGGAATAATAGACAGAATTTACTAGTCTATTATATTTTATAATTATTATAGATTATAAAATATTTAAATACTTTAGAATAAAGAGACTATTAAATAAATAACAAATTCGATAAATAGATATACTCTTACAATTCCATTTCCAGATTATCTATTATTCTAATAAAGAGAATACTATTATTAATATCCTATTATATAAGAATAAATTCATATTTATACAAAAAGTAATAAAGGAGACTGAAAAGATAAGAACTATTCTCTCTTCCGAGATAATCCTAATATTAATTAGAATATAAAATAATCAAGACGAGACTTTTATTAAAAATCCTATTAAAGACTTGAGAGTAATAAAGGAGATATTATAAGTAAATTATATAAATCTAGACTTTAATAAAGAATATACTAAGGCCCGGAATAATACTCCCTCTTAAGAATTGATTAATGGATTATTATTCTATAATAAGAAATTAATAATATTAGATAATTATAATAATTTAAGGACTTATTTACTTTAATAAATCTATAATACTATAATAATAGTATATTCGGGAAAGACAAAAATAAGAATATTCACGAAATATTACTACTAGTAACTAATCTGGAGAAGTAATACTAATTGATATATAGTAAATTGTCACGAATATTAATAGTCTTACAAGTCTAGGAATAAGACTCCTAGTCTACTCTATCCCCTGTCCATTCTCTTATATATATGAAATAACTTATTTATAAACTTCTATTCTCCTGGATTTACTAATAATAATTGTAATAATATCTTTATTATAGTAAATTGATTATTTAAGTAATATATTAGTCTCCCTATAAATAAGAGTATAATTATTAAAACTGCGATATTACTATATTATTAATATATCTAGAGATTCCGGGACTATCTCTTAACTATTATTAGTAACCGAGAATCTCAATTTATCTCCGATTTTATAAATGAATTATTAATATTAACTAGAACGAAATTAAAGCTATTAATCGTAGAGTATATCTAGACTAATAGACAGATAGAAATAGTTAATTAGATTATTAATACTCGCTTGAGACTATTCGTTAATCACTTTCAGGATAACTGGACCGATCTCTTACTAGTATTGAATACTATCGGAACCGCTTATTCCCATGAATCGACTGGCCTGTCCCTTTTAATAGTCGACTATAATTATAAATCACGTTTAGACTTCGATTAGATATTAGTTATAAATAAGTTCCGAATACTTAAAGAAAAGTTTAATAAATAAGAAGTATAGTAATAGGCAAAGAGGATTAATAATATTATAATATATACCAGGACTTATATAAAATAAGTATAAGAATAATAAATTAAGTAAATTAATAAGAAATAATAAATACTCGACTTTAGTCTAGAAGATAAGATTTATATAATCAAAAAGATATAAAAGATAAATAGACCTTTAAATAAACTAGACTATTTATTAACTAGTCCCTTCAAGATCTTAAATATAATAGAATACTTATATTATTTAAAGTTATTAATTTCTTATAGGATTTGACTAATCTTTTATATAAGTAAATTATAAAAGAATTCTAATAATCTACTATTTGATTAAGTTAATCCCGAATCAGAAATCGGGAAAGTTAATAGTAAACTGAAATAAAAGATTAAAAAAATATTATCTTCTTATATATTCTATAATAAATTATATTATAAAGTTAAGTAAAGAGAATAGGATTCTAATAATTAATAATATTCTATTTCTAATTTCAAGAATATTATACTTGAATTTAAATATTACTATAAATAAAATTCTAATAAAATAAGACTATTAATTAGACTAGATTCTTGAATTTATTATATTTAAAAGAATAAGTTTAATAAGGACTATAAGGATAATAATAAATTATAGTATTTAGACTTATATTATTAGAAGAGGAGAAAAAACTAATAGACCTTTTGAGGATTTTTATCGAAAATCCTAGTACTATTCCCTTTATTTTACTATTATATCCTTTATACTTATTAAGATTCCAGGTTTAATATCTTCTATAAACTCTATATTCCGCTTCGCGGCTTATATATTACGAAAGTGAATCGATAATAATTATTTACTTGAAATTATTAATTTCTATATTGAGTTTAAATCCCTACTATTTATCTTATTAATAATTATAAATCCTTTAATTTATTATAACTGATATTATATCCTGATTACTTTTAA
The DNA here is from genome assembly GCA_002865625.1 of Hyaloscypha hepaticicola. Taxonomy (NCBI): domain Eukaryota; kingdom Fungi; phylum Ascomycota; class Leotiomycetes; order Helotiales; family Hyaloscyphaceae; genus Hyaloscypha; species Hyaloscypha hepaticicola. The sequence continues at coordinate 397,397 of KZ613477.1, forward strand.
GACCTTTGAAAAGTAAATTACAAGTTTAGATTTATAATAGATTATATTCAAATGTCCTCTAGTCAAGTCTCCTTTTAGAATTTCTTTGATAATACTTCTTTTAATAATATTATTTTTATTCTTATTAAAAGTAATAGTCCGTTCTATTATATTAATAATATAAATAGAAAAGTCTTTAATAAAGAAGTCCAAATTTTAATAGACTATTATAGAATAGATATTCAAATATTAGAAATTATAATCAAAGAGATAGAATAGATAAATTATATTAATTAAGGAAATAATATAGAATACTTTCAGGTTATATTTAATAATAAACTCTTATTTAGTAAAAGTAAAAATAACTCGGAATAAGTTAATAAAAATAAAGAAATACCTGATTAAAATAAAGAGAATAGTAATTAAATACTAATAATTACTAGTCGGATCTAATAGTAAATAAACCTTATACTAGTAAATATAATTATATTTACTATTCACTTATTTTATATAAAGTATTAATCCGAGATAAAAGAGTAGAAATTAATTATTATAATTATTAAAAGTATTTATTCCTATTCCGATAATATTTATAATTTAGTTAATTTCTATATAGAATATTAAAATAAAACTATTTTAAAGAAGAAATATACCGGAATTCTTACTAGAATTATAGAGAATAGATAATACTAAAAGATAATAGAATTATAAACTATTTGTAATAATTTACGAAAATCTGATAGAAGATTAAATAAGATTAAGAAGGAATTCAAGAATAGTAATACTAAGATTACTTATCTTAAATCAGAATTAAAGAAAGTAGAATAAAAGACTAGTAAAACCAGTATTCTTATTACTAAAAAGACTATTATTAAGATTAAGAATAAGTAATAAATAGAATCTATTCTGATATTTTAATTATTCTTATTATTCGTTCTAGAAAAGAGAATAATATTAGAGATTCCAAAGTTAATATAAATATATATTATCTATTCTGAAATATTATTAGATTAGATTTATAAGATTATAAGATTAACAGAAAATGAGGATTAGTCAGAGCGGACTATTGACTAATTAATTATAATAAAGACATAACTAGAATTTAGATTCAAGTGAGGAGTTTTCATATAATAGATTATAGATTTTTAATATTAGAATATAGTTTAAATAAGGGCATTTAGATCTTTTTTACAAGGGGGATAATATAATAACTAGTGTTATTATAATACTTATTATACTTTATATATACTATAATATTAAATATTATAACTTTAAATATACTAAACAGACAGATTATACTTAAAGGTCGAGATTCCCCTCGTTTTTTAACTTCCTTAATTTAGTATTTTCAATTATATTTGGATTTAACTAAATACTATACTTTGACCTTTATAGTGATCCTACTATTACAATTATTAAGGGCCCGTTTCGCACACTTTGAATACTAGTATTTGAATCAGTATTCGAATACCAGTTTCCGAATATTATAAAAAGAGCATTTCGGTAATTTTTAAATACTGAATAACGAATACTAGTATTCAGATACTAAATATTCGTTCTATACAAAATTCTGAATATTCAAACTCTTTTCTAGAAGTGAGTTTGGATATTCACTTGTTCAAATACTCGCTTAAACCATTCTTTTTACTCTCTTTTCAGGGCCGTTCAGACTTGTTCAAAGTAATTATTATATAATTATTATAATTAAATTTTAAATCTAATTATTATAATTTATTTAATAATAAAGAAATATAAAAGTAATTATTAAATTAACTTGATTTATAAGTTAAAAGAAAAAGATTTCAGGGCTTTAATGCCCTGTAATTACAGGGAGTTGAATAAAAAAAGATAAATAAGATTGAGAAGTAAGGTTTATAAGTTAACGGAGATGATTCTGAAACTTCTGTAATTAGAATATTACTCAGTATTCGGATCTCTGCCAAACGGGCCTAAATTTAATAAATACTAGTATTCGTGAGTATTCGAATACTAGTATCGAAATACTAGTATCCGTAATAAGTATTGTAAAGAAACGGGCCCTAAGAGTAACCTTCCCGTAATTATACTCGTAAGTACTTGAATCCTTGATAAGAATGGCCTTTAGTGTTTTAAGAGCTTGATTTTCAATTAATATATAATATAAATATAAATAAAGAGAAACTCGTTAAGTTTACTTATTTGTATATTAATATTTATCACGTGATAAAGACAATAAATATCTCTCCATTTTCTTGTAAACTTAAGTTGGAATCGAGTTTAATTCTTATAGTTTATTAATTCTTATCTTTTAGTAATAATAGTCTTAAATTCATTAAGTATATTATTATTTGATAAAGTATTATTATATGTGATTGTGAAAATGGAGTTAGTAATACCGAAATCGTTTATTACTTGAATTAGGAGATTGTATATATATAATTTAAAGTGTATTGAATCTTTTAAGGGAAGAATATCAAGAATCCTTGATTTATACTCCCATTTTTCGGTAATTTAATGTATTGTAATCGCTATAAAATCCTTGAAATTTCGGGCGCTTTAATAGTCGACTATAAGTGAGATTCGGTTACTACCTTATACGTGAGTTTGGAGTTTAGCCTTCAAGTTATCTTTGCCTTCTTAAAGGTCTTCTTTAATCGTCGAACTAGAATACGAGAACTTGGAAGTTTGAGTTTACAAATATGTTTTATAAACTCTTGAAATAACAATTGATCAATTACTTGAAAAGAGAGATTGTTCTTGATGAAGAAGCTTAATAATAAGGTCTTGAACTTCTTATCCTTGATCTTAAAGTTTTAAATAGTTTTCCGAGACTTAAAGAAGTCTTTTCTACCTTTTAGATTTATTAATTTTTGTGCTTTTTTTATCTTTTCTGAATAAGGCACTTCAAGGTATTTTGTAAAGTAATAACGAGTGAAATTCCTAGTTCCTTTATATTTCCGAGGATAAACCTGATTATAATCGCAATTTGATTGTGTACAGGTAACTCTTATATTGATATTATCTTCAAGAATAACGTGACGCTCGAATAAACGCTTAAAAAAGATATAGGTATTCGTAACTAGTAAGGGAATCGACTTCAAGGGCCGTGAGTAGTGGATTCTTATTAGCGGTAGGTCGACGGTTCTCGGGCGCTTTGTAATTGGGAGACTTGGTTCTTCGTTTCCTATTGATTCTTGGTGTATTCGGCGAGAGCTTGTTTATTGGAAGAAAGATGTGAGAGAAGGTCGAATTCTTGATAATCCTGGAAGTGGGCGTCTATTAAGTCGTGATCGAGGAGTAATAATTGGTCGAGATATTGGGCTAAAGGAGATCGTTCGAGAGCTACTAGGGACGAAGGAAGTAGGCTTAATATCGATATTATTGAGGATCTCGAGAGCTTCATTAATAACTGGTTGAGAATCGTTATCAAGGCCTTCAGGGAAGAATTGACCTTGAGAGCTTGACATTTTAAGGGAGTGGCTATAAAAAGTGGATTCAGTCTTAGTAGGGGGGTATGGGGCCCGAAATAGGGGCACTTGATAATGTAAATAACCCACCAAGTGAAAGAGAGTTATAGGTGATCAGGGAGAAGATTGTAATAATTAGCAATTTTAAGAGAATATTTTAAAAAATTCAATTTGTGTGCGCTTTCAGTGAAAAATTTGCAGTGAACTGTAAATCACGTGAAAATCATAGATTGAACTTATTGTTGAAGGGTGCCTGGCAGCCTAAGGTTAACAGGGCCTGGCACCCGTTTTATTATATATCTCACTAGCAGTTCCATATATATGACCATGAATACCCTCTGTAATTTGTTTTATATAATTGATAATATACTTGATTTGCCCTAATTGAGTTCCTTTATACAATTCTTTATAATTACTATCCTTGAGTTAGAGATATAATATCTAATAGATTATAAACCCGGGTATTTAACTACTATTATAAGAATCGTGATATAGGCCATTACTATTAGTATAGGGCTAATAATGGCCCAAATCTCATTAAAATAGAGGACAATTCGACTATCAAGAAGGTCGGGATTACTAAACTGAACAGTTCAAACTACCGGATATAGATTATAATAACTAGAATTGTAATTAAAGTAAAGAATACATAGAATACTATTAAATAATCAATTCCGGAGACTAAAATATCCGAAAAGAGTATAGATAATGGAATAGTTAAAGAAAAAGTAATTATAATAAGTAAGACTAATTATATAATAAATATAAAGACTAGAACAGTTATTATAGAATATTATAAATAAGAGATACTATCTAAAATACTCTATTTACGGACTGTAAAGGAATAATAGAAGATATTTGAATATTCTTACTTATCTACAAGTAAATAGTAATTGTTTATAGCCTTTCAGAAATTTTACGAGTTTATACTAAAGCCAGAAATATCCGTGAGTTCGATTATTACTAGTCTATAAGAGACACGGATAGATATCTTTAATATCGATCCCTTATAGTAACTAATAGACAAGTCAATTAATATTATCTTATTCAATTTATTATAGGTAATTAATCCCGTTTATAGACTAATTATACTCTAGTTCGAGTTTCAAGATATTCGTAAATTTAATATAATTATTAGTTATCTAGAAAAGATAGAATAGAGATTAGTAATAATAAATATATAAAAAGAGATAATTTTATAAATTATAAATAAAAAGAATAGAAAGGGAAAAGGAAAGGAAGAGAGGAAATACTAGTATTATAAGAAGAAAGGATATATAAAGATTAAGTATTCAAGTTAACTAAAGGATATAAATAAAGATTATAAATATATAATTAAATACTTCTAATAAGAGAAAGTAAAGACCGGACTACTATTAATTCCTGGAACTAAAGATAATCTCTTACTAATTGAGAAAATACAAATTATAAATAAGTATATAGATAAAGTCTATTAGTAGATATCCGAAAGTATCTGTAATAAGTAGAAGTGACTAGTTAATTCAGATATAATTAGTTATATAATACCAGATTATATAATATTTATTAAATATACTATATTGAGTATAGGGCAGTCTATAATAGCCGTGAACGGATTAACACTATCTGGAATTGGCCGGGAACAAGTGAGAATACCTATTAGTATTAATAGATATATAAGGAATATTATTCTAATAGACATATTACACGTACTGCAAATTACTGGAAACTTGATTTCTATAACACGACTATAAGACAAGGGAATAATAATAGAGACCACTACTCTATTCGGAAAAATAGTTCTAATTATTAAGTATTAAGACTATAAAGTAAATATAGTAAGTAGAATAGGGAAGTCATATATATTAGATATACTAATAGAGTATATAATACCTATAGAGCTTATTATAGATTAATAAGAGGATATTACAGACAGATAGGAATTAGTTCCGGACTATTAAATATCTAGATATATCCGTTAATACTAGAGACTCGGATATCTTAGTTTATAATTTATTAAAAAAGTATATAAGATTATTAAGAATATACTATAATCAATCAAGTAAACAAAGGACTAATCAGTTTACGAGATTTATACTTTAATAAAGAAGATATAAGTAATTAATCGGTCCAGTTCTGAGAGGAGTATAGAATTACTAGTCTGAGTATTCTCAGACTTTTAGGGACTATATTGTGAACTAATACTTATAGGTAAAGTATATATACTTATATTTATAAATAATTATATAAGAAAGTCATAGATTATATTAATCAAGTTACGGACTATATTACTATCCGTTTTCATTTATTAGAAAGTATATATCGAAAAGTAAAGCGGTTTTAAGATTAAGATAGTATATTATAATAATATACTAGAATATAAGATAATAAAAGGATCCATTTTGTTAAAAGAAGAGATTACTCTTAAGCTTATAATAGTCTACTCGCTATAATAGAATAGAGTAATAGAGTAGTTAAATAGAATATTAGTTATAATAATCAAGTCTATATTATAATATACTAAACTATTATTAAAGTTCTAGGACTTTATAATCATTACAGTCTACTATTTGCAGAATAGAATACCAATTGGACCAGACGGAAAGTATCCGGAAAAAGTATTTACAGACTATAAAATATCTATAAGTCATATTAGAATCTTCAATTATATTATATATACTAATATTCCCAAAGAGACCCGCGGCAAGCTTGAACTAGTAATCAGAAAGATAATCTTAATTGACTATTTACTAATATTAAAGTAATATCAGTTATATAATCCAGTAATAAAGGAAATCATTATTACTCTAGTACTTATATTTATTAAAGACGAGTTCTGGAAATGACTAGATAAGCTAGAAGAGTAAGGGATAGACATTAAGAGTCTTAACCTTATAGAACCAGTCGATTTTGACCTGAATAAATTACTTGGGATATATATAGAGTATTTAAGAATAAACAGCCCGGTAACCGAAACTGGAAATAGAGAGCCTGTGATTCAAGAATAGTCACAAGAGGCAATTACAGATATTATATAATACTAAGACATTACTAATAATGATTTACGGTTCCAGGGAACTAGTGAAAAGGAGATTACGGACAGAGATATAATTATAATCAGTATAGGATTATCTATTAATATCCGTAATAATCTGTAAGAGAATAGCTCCTTACAGGCTGAGGGGATACAGGCACTATAGAGATATAGTAAATGTGAGAGATACTCTACCCGATTCTTTAAATAGGTACTTATAGTCCAAGACTGACTAGTAATATCTATATTATATAACGAGATAGTTAATAATTGGCTATATAGAGTATATTGGAGAGATACTATTAAGGAAGAGCTTCTCAAATTCCAAGTACTGGATATCTGGGAATTTGCGGACCTACCGGATAGTAAGAGACCTATTAGATCTAAATAAGTATTTATAATCAAATATACTCCTATAGGTCTACTAGACAGGTTCAAGGTAAGGTTAATTATCCAGGGCTTCTTGTAAGTATCTGGAAATGACTTTTCAGAGATATTCTCACTTATAGTCCGTTTTGAGTCTTTACGGATATTATTAACTATAATAGTATATCTCGACTGGAAGATATACTAGATAGATATTATTAGTATATATTTATAATTAGTTTTATATACTAATATATATATACGAGTACTAAAGGGATTATAAGTAATTCCCGGAAAGGTCTTATAGATAAAGAAATCGCTTTACAGACTGAAGTAATCAGGCTGTGAGTGGTATTTGGAGGCCTGTAAAGAACTAAAAGAGCTCGACTTATATCCTATCTTTACGAATACTTATATCTTTATTAATAAGGATTATAAGTTAATTATAGATTTATATATTAATAATATAATTATTCTTACGGATAATATCCAAATTATATAAGACTTCAAGACAGGAATAGTAAAGTATTGGGAAATCAAGGATCTAGGAGAGATTAAGAAGATTCTCAGTCTCGAGATTATTAGGAATAGGGCAAAACGGATAATCAAGATTATCCAGATAGTATATATAGATAAGATAATTACAGAATATAACCTTATAGATATCTATAAAGCCAAGATATTATCTGTAAGTCTTGAAATACTTGAGTCTATATCCGAAAAGGACAAGCCAATTAATATTAACTATTACTGGAAGGTTATTAGTAAACTATTATTTTTGATATACGATTCACGGCCAGATATCTGCTTTATAGTCTCACGATTAAGTAGATATGTGATAAAATCTGTTAAGAAGTATTGGAAAGGTATAATATAGATATTTAGATATATTAAGAATATTCGCGATTTTGGAATCTCCTTCTCAGGACTTGAGGAGAGATAGAAGGTTAAGGGATATATGGATTCAGACTATACCGGGGACTGTATAGACCACAAATCAATTTACAGGTCTATATTTATACTTCTAGAGGGCCCGTTAATTTGGTATTCCAGGAAGTAATAGTCTATATCTATCTCAATTATAGAAGCAGAGTATATCACTCTATACTACGGGAGTAAAGAAATAATATGGTTCAGGGAACTACTTAAGGAGCTTGGTTTTATACAGTTCCTAGAGGACTCGAGAGAGGTGCAGATATATAACGACAACCAGGGTTATATCGCCCTGGCTGAGAACCCTGAGGACTATACCCGTTCTAAGCATATCGACGTTCAATATCACTATACTAGGTAACTAGTAGAGTACGGAAAAATCAAGCTGGATTACTACCCTACCAGGGATATACTTGTGGACACCTTAACGAAGCCACTGGGCTTTCAAGCATTTAATAGATATATTCAAAGACTTGTCGGTCTGTAAGGGACTGTGAATAGGGTTATAGGAAGTATAGAATAGATTGCGGGTAGGAATGAGGTCTGCTGTTCGTCGTGAGAGGACTATTGAAGGGTGCCTGGCAGTCTAAGGTTAACAGGGCCTGGTATCCGTTTCATTGTACGTCTCACTAGTAGTTCTATATATATGGCCATGAATGCTCTCCGTAGTTTGTTCTGTACAGTTAACAATATACTTGATTTGCCCTAATTGAGTTCCTTCGTACGATTCTTTATGATTGCTATCCTTGAATTGGAGACGTGACATCCAACACTTATAAAACCTACAAACCTATAGGTTACCTACCTACAAGGGGTCATTTAAGTTAGGTTACTTACCTACGGGGGTCGTAGGTAGCGTAGGTTCAACCTAATGCCGAACACTGTCTTCACGAGCATCTAAATAGCTTCGTGGTACTAACATTACATCGACTCCACCAATTCCCTGTGAAAATCGAGATCCAGAACATCCCCGGCCAGTAGACAACGTAAAGCCACCAGAAAGGCCACGGATCCCAGATTTCGTACGTGCCGTCTTTCCAGTATAGCAAGTGGTCCCGGAATTCGAGCCAACTCGCAACCACGTCTGAGATACCGACTTTCACTTGCAATAAGTATAGGATAGGGAGTAAAATCCGGGTAATCAGATCGTGACCGATCCAGTAATATCCTGGTGTCGAAGGACTTGGCATTATGACCTCTCTCTTCTGAGAATGGGAAAAGGAAGAGGGTGAGGAGTCAGAGAGGAGGGATAAGTATGCGTCGGCGACCTCCGAGTGGAGTGAGGAGAATAGGACTGCTGCTGTGTGTGCTCGGGGGTTGCACTCGATGGGGTAGATGGTGGACATTAAGTCATCTACATCTGCATTCTTCCCCTTTCCCTCACCCTTTCCCGAAAGCCCGGACGCTGATTCGTCAAGCCCTACCGCTGAAGAGTCGACAAGGAAATCAATACTAAAATGTCCCGTGAACTCCCGTCCCATCTTCTCAGCATATATTTGCGTATACTTGAGAAAGGCTTTGAAGAGAGGGGATGAAGGGGAGAGGGGGCGATAGTGCATGAGGAGCTCGGAGGATCGGCATGCTGTGAATAAAAGGATGCGGCCGCGGATACAGAGGCTGTGGGTGCAGTATTCGGGGCCGGGGATAAACTGTTGTAAAACGAAGGACCGTGTGGGTGAGGGGGACAGAGTGGAGATGTGGGATGAGGTTTCTTGGCGGGAGGGGAGGGGGAGGAGGGTCATGTCTGCGCGGATGGTGTCATCGGTTCCGGTGAATTTGAGGATGTATTTTTTCTCGGTTTGTCCTTTTTCTTTCTCCTCTTTCTCGGGAGAAGGAGGCGGAGAAGGAGGTTGATCTTTCCGGGAAGAAGGAGAGGTTGGATAAAGGACAGCAAGTGCATCCTCAACAAAGCGAACAGGATATGTTTCTGGGACATTAAGTCCCAAATCTCGCGTCCCCTCAATAAACCTATCCTTCTCATGCAGTCTCCCCGTAATCTCCATATCAAACTGCACAGCCTTACACCCCGTCTCTCTCTCCACCACCTCTTTTGCCTCTCCATCCTCGATCGCGGACGCGACGCCGGAACAGCTGATCCAGAGATCGACGTTCTCTTTTTTAATGATGGTGAGGAGGGAGTCGATGTAGCGTTCCATTCCGACTCCGTTTTGGGAAGGGTGAGGGGACGTGAGACGGCGGAAGCGTGTGAGGGAACGGGAGAAACGGCCGCTGACGGGGAGGTACCAGGGCTCGAAGTCGGCGCCGTGGACGGTGTGGCCTGCAAGGTGGAGGGCGCGGGCGATGATGAGGCCTTTGGACATGCCGAGGCCGGTTACGAGGATGGTTTTTGGTCTGAAGGGAGACGGGGAGGTATTTAGGGTGAAGGGGGTGGTGGGGTATTTGCGACATTGGAGGGTTTGGAGGCGTTTTTGGGACAGTTGTTGGGTTTTTGGATGGAAGCGGGAGAGGAGGGTGCTGAGGATGGTGATGAGGGTCAGGAGGGGTGTGAAGAGTAGGGAGAGCAGGATGAGGGTGAGGTTTTGGAGGAGGTGGAGGAAGGTTGGCGAGGATGCGTTGAGAGGCATTTTGGCAGCTGGTAGCTGGCTGCTATGAGGAATTGAGGATTCTTTAGATAAGGAGAGAGTTTTATTTTCCCGCAAGTTTTGTGGGATGATAAGTGACTTATGAGGATAAAAGTGAGAGTTCTTATGTCACATGATTATCTGGGCATCAAGGTGCTCGAAACTGTTGTGGGACTACCTAAAACGACGATTCACGGGACAATGCATAGTGGACGTCATGACTAAGTACTAAAAATTAAGGATTGAAGACGGTGCCTGACTATCGAATTGTGGGCCACCACTCTAATATTTCCCCGGAGATTCTGTAAATAAAATTATGGTGACGTTTTTAGGTTTCATGACGTTCCGTCCTGAGCCAAAACCAAACTCCGCAATAGGAAAACGTCCGTGGAGGAGATACCAAGTCCTCTCAAGCCGGCACTTCAACACATCTCGTGATCTCAATTCCATCCTGAGATTCCAATCAGTCACAATTCAAGATGTGAAATGTGAGAAAAATGAAATGCGAGAAAAACTCACAGGAACACCCGTAGGCTCAAAGCTATTAACCAACCGACTCTCATAAACAATCTCCGGATTCCCCTTAACCTCCAAACTCAAATCCTCAATATGCCCATACTGACTCGCTGCCTTTCCCGGGAAATTCTCAGTATCCTTCTTCCTCAACTCTACCAACCACTTCCTCTTCTCCTCCACGCTCGCCCTCACATACTCCAAATACGGCGGGTTGCCAGGCTTAATCACATTATCCGCCGCCAAGATCGTCCCCTTCTGAATAAGTCCCAGGCTCTCGCACAGCTTGAGATCAGTCGTGTAAGCTGGTTTATAATGATCCAAGAACATCATATCGATCCTCGTGATCTTCCCACTGACGTGAAGGATCCGAATCCCCTCATCGCTAGGTCCAACTATCATTTCCACCACATCAGAGAGTCCTGCGATCTCAACGAGAGTTTTAATAACCGTTGCGAATTTCGGACTGCGCTCGAGGGAATAGTATTTCTTCCCGCCGGCAGAACGAAGGGCGTCCGCGAACAGGATCGTGCTGTAGCCGCAGTACCCACCTAGCTCGAGCATGGTCGCGGGCTTGACTTCACGGATTAGATCCGTTACGATTCGGCCTTTGTCCTCGCCGACGTTCATGAGGTACTTTTGCGTGCGGCCGAATTCGTCGATTGCACTCAGGACGGCGGAGGGTGAGTCCCGGACTGAGGACTCTTTGGATTTCACGAACTCGACGAGTTCTTCCTCGCGGCCGTCGTCGAACTGTGGCTTGTTAGTCGCAACTCATAGAATCATATGAGTAGTAAGGTAATGAAGGGTACGTACGAAGACATCTTCTTGTGCGGCGTAAGCTTTCTTCTCGTCGAAATGAGGCATTTTTGGTCTGTTCTGTTTCCCCTAAGTAACAAAAGAGAAGAAGAAAATTTAAAAATTATTGATGTCTTTTGGTGTTGTTACAGAAAATTAAGTATTCTGAGAATTGTCTCGTGTTGGGGGGTGACGCGAAGGATACCAAGAAATGCGGGAACGCGGGGTCCTTGCTTGGTCTGTCCGGGGGAATTTTCCTTTTCCAGCAAAAATTACTTCAACTTCACGAACTCAGCTCTGCATTTCTACCTCCCCGGAAATCACCGCGATTCGTTCCGCAATCAATCACATGATGATATGAAAATAACCTTAATTGCTGACAAGAAAGATGACACCTAGATATTGCTTCGTATTCGGGTCTGAGGAGAGTTGCATCATGACCCTATTCTGGTGTCACGAACGGGACCCGCTTGCGGGATCTAAAATAGGGCATTTATATCACGACATGGTATTGTTACAATTCGATCGTGGAAGTAGATTAAGTTTAGCCCTCGAACGCATAGATCGAGATGCTAGCGTTTCGTCCGTCACGGGTATTGACATAAAGTATATATCGTTGACCTCGTTGACTTTTCTTGCGGAACATGACCATTGGGTATTCTTGCATCGCGAAGAGTTTTTGAGCTGACTAGCTTGCTTCAGGTTGAGGGCCCCAGGAGATGCCTCCGTCTAGGTCGGACAGATCTTAGCTCGAGAACCAGTTGAATAGCAGAATTGAAAACGTGCCTATCAGTGCATGAGCTTAATTAAATGTAACTGAGATCCTGTCGCTAAGCAGAACCGTCACCGCTTGGCTCACCAGCTCTCTCTGCTAAAGTGCATGAGATTGAACCCGTCTTACTCCACACTGCCCGCCATGATCTTAAATGCTCAAAATCTGACGAAATAGCTCTGCGTCAGTGACTCCTAGCCAAAAATTTCATGCTTCGATAGAACCGGCTCTACTAGCTAGTCTTTCGAGCTCGTTCTCAAAGGTTACACTGTAAAAGATGTAGAAATATGCTGTCAAACCATCCAATATGTAATAGCGCTTGCTAATCCCAAACCGGATAATAATGAGCTCAGCATGTCAGAGGCAGAAATATTCTTAAGCCCAGCGACTTCCTGCACAACCTCACAACCATCCTTTTCCACGTCTTAGCCGTGTCTTCTCTCTTTCTCTCACTAACTCAGATTCAACATGTCAGACCTCAAAGCCACCGTCAAGGAGACGACCTCCAACACCGGGCACGCCGGCTTCCACGTCGAGGGCTACGAGAAGATCGAGTACGACTTCACGTTCATCGACGGCGTCTTCAACACCGAGAACCCCAACCTCGCAGACTGCTACAAGAAGTGGAAGCGCTGCCTCGCGGTCACGGATCAGAACATCTATAATATGTACGGGAAGCAGATGGAGCGGTACTTCGAGCACTACGGTCTCGAGCTGAAAGTGCACGAGACCAAGATTGGAGAGAAGGCGAAGACTATCCCTACCTTCCTCAGTATCGTTGACTCGATGACTGAGTTTGGTATTTATAGGAAGGTGAGTGTGTGCGCTCCACTTGGAGGAACAGGTATCTGACAAAGAGAATAGGAACCCGTGCTTGTCGTTGGAGGCGGTCTCGTGACTGACGTCGCTGGGTAAGTCTGCTCCTATCTGACTCCGTGGATAAGTAACTCGAGGTACTGACCCCCTTCTTACAGATTCGCATGTGCTGCGTACCGCCGCAACACAAACTTCATCCGAGTCCCCACCACGGTCATCGGCCTGATCGACGCATCCGTCTCCATCAAGGTCGCCGTCAACTACGGCAACTACAAGAACCGTCTGGGCGCCTACCACGCCCCGATCCACACCTTCCTCGACTTCACGTTCCTGCGCACCCTGCCCACGGCCCAGATCCGCAACGGTTTCGCGGAGCTGATCAAGATCTCGACTTGTTCCCATCTCGACACCTTTAACTTGCTGGACAAGTACTGCGAGCAGTTGATCGAGCAGAGTTTTGGCCGCGCGGATGGAAGCTCGGAGGAGCTGATCGAGGCCGCGGATAAGATCAACCGGGAGGGGATCCACGAGATGCTGAAGCTGGAGACGCCGAACTTGCATGAGATCGGACTGGATCGAGTCATTGCATATGGCCATACGTGAGCTACCCTCCCCTTTCCCAACATAACTTTCACTATTTATCCAGTTTATTCGTTTGTTCGTTCGTTTGTTTGCTGAGAAGAAGATAGCTGGTCACCACTGTACGAACTCGTCCCCGAGACGCCCCTCCGCCACGGCCACGCCATCTCCATCGACATGGCCTACTCGGCCACCCTCGCCAACTCCCGCGGTCTAATCACCGACGCCGAACACCGGCGTCTGCTAAACCTCTTCTCGCGCGCCGGCCTCTCCATGGACCACCCCCTCTTCAACGAAGAGATCCTTGCCAAAGCCACGGAAGCGATCCTGAAAACACGAGACGGCCTCCTGCGCGCCGCAGTCCCGAACCCGATCGGGCAATGCACGTTCCTGAACGATGTCAGCGCGGAGGAGATGAATGCTGCGCTGAAGCGTCATAAGAGCTTGATGAAGGAGTTCCCGAGACATGGTGCGGGCGTGGAGGCGTATGTTGATGCGAGTGATACCGGATATACGGAGAATGCGAAGGCGGAGGAGGAGAGGGTGGTTGAGGCTGCTAATAAGAAGGCGAAGTTGAATGGACATTCTACTGCTGGTGGTCATATGAATGGCCACGCGATTGGTACCAATGGAATGGTCAACAAGACTGCAAAAGTCAAGGCGTAAGAGTGGTGTTCTTTGAAAATTCGACATAAAAAGTTAGCTATAATCAATATTGCTTCAATTGGATAGTACTGCACTTGCATTGCATGATCTGTGATGTCGAACCCCAGGAAGGTATGAAAAGTGTTCTGTTTTGGGCTTGTAAGGTTTCTGCTAAGCGCTTACACACGTGACCTTGTCTGGCCCCGGCTCGAAGTCGATGTATGAGAGATGGAAGTGATAAAAATGAGAGAAAGACTAAAGCACTTGCTACAGTAGAATTCGAAATCGGCTTCAGTTGACGAACACTCAATGACTTTTATTTTTGACCCATATTTTAAGAGGCACTAACCCCTTATAGCTAGCAGAGTCCAAGTCCCAGCGTTCGCTTATTTTCCCTGCTCTGGGGTATTGCACGTGGCGTGTGGACTTCTGCCTATCACGTCCTATGCTGTATCTGTGCATATATTTATTTATTCAGCTTTACATAATGAACACAATATGAAGATGACCACAACATCCTTGCGTCGATCCGGGAAGCTATCCCAAAGCGTCAAGTATCCTCAAGAAGGAAGGTCCGGATCTAATTTTGTGTTAACTCATCTTTAGATAGGGCTCTAATAACTAGCAAACCAGAAGTTTTTATTATACTAGCCCCCTGTCTCCTATTATTAAGGGGCCCAATTTTTTAATTTTTATAGTAAAGCAAGGAATTTTTTTCTTGTTATGTTTCAGCCCCTCTCGCGAGAACGTAAGATCATTAAAGTGCACGGTCGTTACTTGCTTTCGTCGCAACGCTTTAAAAGTATATCCTCACTTAACGCACAGACCACCTCCCTCCTACACATGAAACACCCACGTAACGCCTAGCCCACAAACTCGCAAACAAGCCACGGGAGGCGACACAGTCGGAGGCCGCTATGCGGCCGACGACTCTGGCGACTGCCTAGGAAGAAGAGCGCCCAGGATCGAGGACCTAAGAACAAAACGCCCGGCAAGCACAACACCCAGCAGACACAACGCCCAGGACAAGAAACGCCAGGAACAAGAAGCGCCAGGAACAAGAACGCCAAGAACGAGGACCTAGGAACAAAACGCCCTGCAAGCAGAACGCCCTATTGTGACAGCTGGCGCCGCCACAGCACTTGCCACACTTCACATGTACCGTAACGTTGAACGTTACGGCCTCAAACATACTAAGCAGACAGATTGTGCTTAAAGGTCGAGGTTCCCCTCGCCCTTTAGCTTCCTTAGCTTAGTATTTTCAATTACATTTGGATTCAACTGAACGCTGTGCTTCGACCTTTGCAGTGATCCTGCCGTCACACCTATAAGCAAAACGCCCAGGAACGAGGACCCAGCAACAAAACGCCCCGCAAGCGAAACGCCCTTTAGCACTTTAGGGCAATAACTGCTCCCTGTAACATGGCCTGTAGTATGGCCTGTAGCATTCCCACTGCACCAGCACGCCCAGAACTCGTCCGCGCCTCTAGTTACTTTATAAGGAAGTCACGCGCGCTATCATACCCCGCGAGATCCAATGTTTCACCATACATAATCCCGTGAATATAGCAATCCCCAATGAATTCGAAAGTCTCACTATCAACGTCACCTACATCAGCCACCTTATCGCCAACTGGTAGTGACCGAGGTGTTCCTTCGTGAGAACGCCGTCGAAGAATGAACGGCGTTCGACCTCCATAAAGAATGCACACTAGATCTCCAGGTTTACAGTCCAAGCCACCCAAACCCATGTATCCCTTCTGTGTGGTGAAGAAGACCTGACCAATGCTGTGTTTCTGGATGGCGTACTGATACTCATAAGCACAGGCGTTTTGGCTTTGCTGATCCCAGTCCATCAATTCCGGAAAGTTGGAAGCTTCCTCTTTGGATGCCAAATGCCAATTGCCATATTTCATGTACCAACATAGAAACCACAAATTAATTGCATCAATATTTACGCGGTGCTTCGAGTCGTTCAAAAGGATTGCCGACAAACTTGCTCCTCCTATAAGAGTAAATGCAAAGACCCAACGCAGAGGGTCACCATTTGGGTAAGATTTAAGCTCGGAGGCTTGGCGCTCCCAGGCTGCTGGTGGTGGTGTCGAAGCTCTTTCTGATACATTTTTTGAATCGATGCAGTATATAGGGCCTACTGCAGTGATCGTATCGAACCTAATGCCGCGGACCTTCATAACATCATCAGCTTCCAGGTATTGTATTTGAGGGGCTAAGCCCCTCGACGCATTATAGAAGCCATTATGTTTATTGCTCCAATGGATTCGATCCATGTCCACCGGCGGAAGCGTCCAGTCAAGCGTCCAAGTCGGTAGCGGTTGAACGCTAGTGACTTTTTCATGCTGGCAATGTCGACAACTGCGGGCAAGATGCTGGGATTGTGTGTAGGGTTGTTCAGGACGTCTGACGTGTCCCAGTATGTCTAAGCCTCCAAGCTCTGCAATGTGATAGCGCGTGAAGCGCTTGAATGTTTCGATAACGCAGAGTTTATAGTCCGGCGGGAACTCTGTAAGCAAGTTGCCCGGCGGAATAGCTAGAAGGCAATAGACCATATCAGTTGATACGGAAGCCTTGAAGTCCCGGACTTGCATCATATGGCTAAGCCATATATAACGCCATGCGGATATTCCGGGTGCTAAATTTTGCGAAAATCGGTTACGAAGAGCGCCCAATATAAAGCGATGGGAGCATTTAAGGAAATCGTAAAAAGAAAGAACTAACGCTAGCAGCGTGCGAAATGAGTGCTCATCAAGGTCGTCGTTGCTCGAAAGCCAAGACTCTATCCACCTTTCATCAAATGCTTGCTCGAATGAAAATTCAAGGAGCCAAGGATCCCTACGCCACATTCGCCAGTGATTTATGAATAAAATACGGGTGATAGAGGGCCAGTTATAGTTACTGTGTCGTGATAGCAATCTCGCACAAGAAACTATGTCGTCCCATTGCAATATGAGTTCGCCAACCCTGACTTCTATTGCTTTCGCAAGAACGACTTCTTGAATTATCCATGCTCTTTCGAACCAGGCACGTTCAAAGAATGCCGATAGTGCACCAATATGATCTTCATCTTGGTTGGGAGCCGTTGGGTCCAAGGCCACTACCCCCGGTATAACAAGCGGTTTGCGGTCACGAGCCATGGATCTACTCAAACGCGCAATGTACGGTAGCGTCTCCGTAATTACAGTTTTGGCGTTTGGAGTCTCTTCGACTTCCCCTAACCAGATGATAACTTTTCGTGCTGCTCCATAAATATCGGACATTATGCGAACTTGTTGGCCTCTTTCATCGTCGTCATCTTGGTTAATGCATATTGCATCGACCCAAATTAGCCTAGGCTCTTCTGGGTCTCGCAGCCTCTTGAGTGCTCTGCAGAGGTTTGGCGTCACGGGAAAGTCAGTGCTGTTGCATTTGATCTGCTTCGTTTTTTTTTCACCACCCCAGGTGTAGGAAAGGGCATCATAACTAGGCCAGCGGCCTACAGAATAAATGAATGATTGGCATATCGGCTCCTCCGTCTCCCCAGGCTGAAGTAGCAGTAGTCTGATAGATTTCGGACCAGGCAATGGGGCGTATAAGGTACATTTGGTAAGTCGATGGAACCGTATCCAATCTTGAATCTGGTATGAAATCCAGGGAATAGCCACTTGTATGGTAAAGGCCAATGGAATACTGAGTATAACGACTCTTCCAGCATTCGGCAGTCCGATCTTATAGGCTATTCGAGCGACCTCTTTCCAAGAAAATTCATATCTGGGAGTGTTTGGCTGTATGCAGCTCAGACACGAGGTGAGGACGATGGTTGTGACTGCCAACTGACTGGTGGCATAGAGGGCTTGTCGAAGAGAAACACCCGAGATCGACTCCATTTGTAAATCTGGTAAGGGTAAGTGACCTTTACAGTGAAGCTGGTCGTCGAGCGAGACGGCATCAAAGACTACTCCTATGATGGGCGTGGTCGAACGTTGTTTCCCTACGCCTATAGAGAGAGACCAACGAGGCAGTGGTAAGCTGATGGTCGAACAAGATGATATCGAAGTCGATCGGAGAACGAGGGGAAAAGGCACGCTGAAGTTGCTAAGCAGGCGAGAAAATGGAGGTTGCTGCCTGGACATCGACAGGATACTGAACGCGACGCGCGATGATTTTGGTGGGGTGGTGAGTGCTGGTGGTGGTTTTGCGGACCTTAGTCATCCAAATTATAAACCACCAGGGATGGGTGGTACTGTAGGTGTATTGGTTGCGGCAGAGAAACAGCATGCTTAGTCAGACTGAATACAGTCATATGCGATATAAGCGCTTTTTTGAAAATTTACCGAAAAATCAGCACTTACCTCGTTTTTTCCACCTAAAAATACCATTTTTGTTATAACAGTCTAAACCCATTACCAATTCTCTCCCAAAATACCCATTTTGAGACTATTCGTAATCGTAACTGATCAATCACGTTCCAGAGCCTAAAATCTGTCAAGATACCATCCCGAAAGCGTAAAACGACAGCCAAAGCTATAGCTAATATAATAGCCAATATTACAGCTAAAGTAATAGCTAAAGTAACAGCTACTACCGCCAAGGCAAAGACTACCAGAGCTCGAAATAAGGCCACTACTACTCGAATCGATCAAATCCTTCAATCCTCATCACCTCCGACTGCTGGCCCTACTGGCCCTTCGGGCCCTTCGGAGACTATAGGCTCGAATTCAGTAATAGAGCTTGTAATAGCTCGAGCAGGTAAGATAAAGGAGGTGAAGGTTATTAATAGATAATATAATTATAATCCGATTCTATTTACTATAAAGGGTTATCTCGATTCTCGTAAACCTTATATTAAATACTTATTTATAATTGATTTCAATAGTATTACTAGATTGAGATGGGATTTCTAGTAGGAATATATATAATATCGGATTAATATATAAATTAAGATAGATCTTATAATATATCCAGGAAAGTAAAGAGATCCTTTAAATTGGAAAATAGAATATGGGAATAGGATAAATCCTGATTATTAGTATATGGATATTACGGGATATCAAGATTTCAAGGAGATATTATTGAATAGGAAGCCTTAAACGGTTTGGATAATAATATATATTCGATATAGTATTAAATTCAATCCTAACAAAACTCCTTTACTAGAAGAGAAGATAATAATAATAATATCGAAGACTGAAAAGTGTATTCATTTAATTAATATAACAGGCAAAAACCTCTCTACCGATTCGAATTCCTTCAATTCCCAAAGTAATAACTATACTCGATTATCGAAATCCGAATTAACTCGAAACTTGAAAAAGAAGGTTTAAAGGAAGCTTATAAGGCTTAAAGCAAAAAAGGAATAAACTCGATTAAGGACTCATATAATTATTATCTCTCGATAGTGTAATAAACTCGAATTTGCAATAACATCTCTAATAGAATATTACTTGTAAGAGTATAAAATTCAATAATAATAGTATTATACATATACGCAATCACTATACTATAACCTCTATAAAATCTATTGGGAATATCCAATAATATTAAAGTATTTTATTATTAGGAAAACGGATTTGATAATATAGGCAAAGGAGGCCGAGAATAATATATTAGATGAGAATATCGAAAACCCTCTATATAATATATAATCGAAATGGATATAAAACAAGAATATAATAATAGAAATAAAATATTAAAATACGATTTTGATAATTCCTTTAATAAGTTTCAATACTATATTATCTGGAATATCAATTCTCGGGAATCCGAATTATTCTAATATATATATAATACTCTCTCTATAATTTATTAATAATTCAGGGTCTATTACTAGTCTTTTCCAATTAAATATTACTTCGAAATAATAAGAAGAGAGTATTAATCTTTCAGTTTATAAATAATATTAGGATTTTAATAATATTAAAAATTTATTAAACTAGATAATACTCTTTATATATCCATTAATACTAATTTATCCTTTTTCTATAATTAATAAAAGTATAAATAGTTATAATCTTTGAGAAGCTTTTAATAAATACTATTTAAATATAATTAATATATAATATTATTCTTTTATTATTCAGATAATCTCGAATTATATTAAATATAATTACTATTCTGAAGACTTTCTTATTTTTGATCTTAAATAATATTAAAAACTAGTAATATCTTATAATATATAATATAGGATTAAGAATATAATTACTCTTTTTTATCATTTATATAAAAAGGATTTTATAATTATAAAAATAAAGAATATTATATTAATATTTACTTTCTTAAAAGAGTTTATAATATTAATAATAGAAGAAGATATTAAACTCAAGAATAAATTAGAAAATATAGAAAAAGAGAATATTAAACTAGTAGATTTAGAGAAAGAAAAGAGAATAAAAGAGAAATTATTATCTCGATTAATTAAAAAGAAATTAATTTAAAGATTATTATTTCCAGAAAATTATAAAGATTTAAAGAGAATATAATAAGAAAAAAGATTAAAAGAGAACTCTTTACTAATACTAATTTAAATAAATAATAGAATAATTTTATTTTCTTTAATTTCCGAATCTGAATGGAATATAGAAAAGTAGTCTAAAGAACTAGTAATACAAATAGAGAATAATAATAGAGAGAATAAATAAGATTCTATTTAATAACTTTATATCTTTTAAATAGAAAATAAATAATAATATATATTAAGAATCTAAAAATATAATTTTGGATTTAATTAATCTATAATATGAAATATAATTAATTTTTAAACTTATATTATACTAATATAATAATATTAAATGAGAGATTATAAGCGATTTATATAATAATATTAATATTTTATAAATCGAATAAGTATAAATAGAGTTTATTTAATAAATTTAAAATTATATAATTGATTATATTCAATATCACTAAACCTTATTTTTATTTTATAATTATATAAAGTACTTCGAATACTCTTCGAGAATAACTTATATAATTACGTGTACTTGTTTTATATAAATAATATATCACTCCATTTTTAATAATTAATTAAATAATAATTATTAATCCAATTTACTAAATCTAAAAATTATAAATACTTTCAATTATCTTTTTACTTTAAACCAAGTCTATATATTCTATTATAATTGATATAAAAGTTATAATAAAACACACTTAAACCTAAATATTAAATACACGTGAGGATTAAAAACAATTTCAAGTTCTCTAAAAGTATATAGAATTTTACATTCTACTAATACCTTAATTACTATTAATACACACCCTTTAATAATTGATATTATAATACAAATCACTTCAAGTATATATAGAATCATTTATAAGAACACTAGAATAATATTAGCCAAAGCTAATTCTTTAAAATCTAGATATATTAGACGACTATTCAATTATATATCTCTTTAATATCAATAATATTTACAAGTTTATTTTACGAGATCCTCTATCTATAAACATATTAACTAGTATATTATTATAAGATATTAGAGGAAGTAGTTACCGAGTGTGACGGCAGGATCACTATAAAGGTCGAAGTACAACGTTCAGTTAAATCCAAATGTAATTGAAAATATTAAGTTAAGGAAACTAAAAGGCGAGGGGAACCTCGACCTTTAAACACAATCTGTCCGCTTAATATATTTGAGGCCGTAATATTCAATATTACGGTATATATAAAGTGTAACAGCCGTCACATTACCCCCCCCGTAAAAGAAATCTAAATGCCCTCATTTAGACTATATCCTGATATCGAAAACCCATAATCCGCTATATAAAAACTCCTCACTTGAATCTAAGTTCTAGCCGCGTCTCCGCTATAATCAACTAGCTAATAGCCCGCTCTGACCAATCCTCGTTTTCTGTCAATCTCATAATCTTATAAGCCTAATCCAATAATACTTCGGAATAGGCAATATATATTTGTATCGACTTTGGGGCCTCTAATATCACTCTCTTTTCTAGAACGGGTAATAAGAGTAACTGAAATGTCAGGACGGGTTCTACTCGTTACTTGCCCTTGGCCTTGGTGATAGCCTTCTTGATAACGAGAATACTGGTTTTACCGGCCTTTTGTTCTATTTTCTTCAATTCCGACTCAAGATAAGCAATCTTGATATTACTACTCTTAAATTCCTTCTCGATCTTATTTAATCTTCTATCGGATTTTCGCAGATTATTACGGGTAGTTTATAGTTCTATTACCTTTTAGTACTATCCATTCTCTATAGCTCTGGCGAGGATTCCGGTATATTTCTTCTTCAGGACAGTCTTGTTTTGGTATTCTATACAGAAATCGACCAAATCGTAAATATTATCGGGACAGGGACAAGTGCCTTTAGTAATTATAATAATCAATTTCTACTCTTTTATCTCGGACTAATACTTTGTATAAAGTAAGCGAGTGACGGGTATAGCTATATTTGCCAGTACAGGGTTTACTTACTACTGGGTCCGGCTAGTAGTTATTAGTACTTGATCGCTATTCTCCTCACCTTGACCGGGCATTTCTTTATCTTTAGTAGCTTGTTCCGGGTCGTTTTCACTTTTGCTAAATAAGAGTTCATTATCAGATATAACCTGAAAGCACTCTGTGTCGTTTCCTTGATTAGTATAGCCTATCTGCTCTATCTCTTCGGCCGTGATTTCTGGTATTTGAGTGTCTATTCTACGGCAGTCTGCCAGGGCTTGGACTTCTTCGTTAGAGACTCTTCTATTTATACTATTAATATAATAGGGCGGGCCGTTGCCTTTAATAAGAGTGAAAGTGATACTGTCGAAAGAAGTATTATCGAAGAGGTTCTGAAGGGAGACTTGACCGGAGGATATTTGAGTACAGTCTACTGTAAATTTAAGTTTATAATTTGCTTTTCGAAGATCCTAAAGGCGATCAGGGCATAATATCGGTTATAATAAACTGAAGGATTTATGATTATTAATAAGGTAAATAGTGGAAATCTAAACTCGATATAAGGGTTAATAATTTCAAGTGAATAATTATTATCAACTTACTTTTATAACACGTGAACCGCGAAGCGGGGTATAGAGCTTATAGGAGACATCGAGCCTGGGATCTTAACGAGTATAAAGGATATAATAGTGAAATAAAGGGAATAATACTAGGATTTTCGACAAAAATCCTCAAAAGGTCTATTAGTTTTTTCTTCTCCTCTAATAATATAAGTCTAGATGCCGTGACTTATTATCATTCTTATAGTCCTCGTTGAACTTATCCTCTTGGATATAATAAATCCAAGAATCTAGTCTGACCGGTAGTCCTGTTTTATTGGGATTTTACTTATAATAATGTCTAAATTCAAGTATAATATTCTTGAAATTAGAAACAGAATACTATTAATTATTAAGGTCCTATCCTCTTCACTCGACTTTATAGTACAGTTTGCCATGGAATATACGAGAAGATAGTATTTTTTTAATCTCCTATTCCAGTTTACTATTAACTTCCCCGACTTCTGGTTCGGGATTAACTTAACCAGGTAGTAGATTATCAGAATCCTTTTATAATCTATCTGTATAAAAGATTAGCCAAATCCTATAAGAGGTCGGTAACTTCAGGCAATACAAGTATCCTATTATATTTAAGATCTCGAAGGGACTAGCTAGTGAATAGTCTAATTTATCTGAAAGTCTGTCCGTCTTTCATATCTTTTTGATCATATAGATCTTATCTTCTAGACTGAAGTCGAGTACCTGTCATTTCTTATTAACTTGCTTGACCTGTCATTCTTGTACTTATTTTATACAGGTCCTGGCATATATCACGGCATTATCGATTCTCTTTGCCCATTACTATACTTCTTGTCTATTAAGCTTTTCCCTGGATGTCCGGAACTTACTTGCAGCCAATATCCAATCGAAGTCTAGACATGACTCATAGCCATAGTCGACTATTAAAAGGGACAGGCCGGTCGATTCATAAGAATAAGCGACTCCGACAGTGTCCAATACTGATAAGAGATCGGCCCAGTTGTCCTGAAAGTGATTAACGAATAGCCTCAAGCGGATATCAATAATCTGATTAACTATTTCTATCTATCCGTCGGTCTGGATATACTCTATAATTAACAGCTTTAGCTTCATTCTAGTTAACATCGACAGTTTATTTATAAAGTCGGAGATAAACTAAAGTCCTCGGTCACTGGTAATAGTCAAGGAACAGTCCCGGAATCTCCAGATATATTAATAGTATAGTAACACCGCAATCTTGGCAATCACGCTCTTACTCGTAAGGAGACTAATATACCGCTTGGATAATCGATCCACCACGACAAAGACATTATCACAGCCATTACTAGTGGATCCAGGAGAATAGAAGTCCATGGACAAGTCGTCCCACGTGTATAAGGGAACGGGCAGGGGGTGGAGCAGACCAGGAGTCTTGTCCCTAGACTTGTGAGACTACTAGTATTCGTGATAATTCACTACGTATCAGTCAGTATCACTTCTCCAGATTGGCCACCAGTAGTAACATTTCGTGAATATCCTCATTTTTGTCTTTCCCGGATATACCATTACTATAATATCATGGATCTGTCGAAGTAAACGAGTCCTCAAGTTATTATAACTGTCTGGTATTACTAATTTCTTATCATAGAGCAGTAATCCGTCGGTCAATTCCCAAGAGAGAGTGTTATTCCGGGCCTTGGCACATTCTTCGTCGAGGTCTGGATCCGTACAGTTTGCTTATAATATCTCCTCTATTACCCTCAAGTCTTCAATAGGGTTTTTAGCAAAAGCCTCGTCTTGGCCGTCTTGCGTTCCGATTAATACCAGAGTTACCTCGGGAGGGAAGACAGTTCTCATCTTTTCGGCCTCCTTTACTACTTTTTATATAGACATAAACTCGTCCTTACACGACAGGATGTCGGCAATAGCATTCTCCTTACTAGAGCAGTAGATAATCTGGAAGTGGAATTATGAGAGTATACCTATCTATCGAATTTATTATTCATTTAATAGTCTCTTCATTCCGAAGTATTCAAGTACTTTATAGTCCGTAATAATCACAAAATACAGTAGACTAGCGAGTTCTGCCCGCTATTCCTTGAGTACTAGAATAACCGAAAGGAGCTCCTTATCGTGAATCTCGTAATGGGTCTCTGCTCCTTGGAGGGCCTTTGAATAAAAGACAACGGGGTGCCACTCGTCGTCTTGAGGGCACTTTTGGGAAATCATACCCGCGACGACTAGATCCGAGCAGTCGGTCTCGACTCTAGTTTCCCGGTTATACTGAAAATAAAAAAGTATAGGGGCTAATATAAACGCGGCCTTTAATCGACAGAAAGTATCTAACTGTTCCTTGTTCAGTTCCAGCTTCGACAACTCGTCCTTTCCCATCAGACGGTTAAAGGGCCTGGAGATATATCCGTATACTTGAATAAACCTTCGGTAGAAGTTACAGAATCCTAGAAACGACTGAACTTCCTTCTTTATCGAGAGCGTCTTCCAGTTCCGGATAATAGCAATCTTGACAGGGTCTACCTATATACTATAATCCGATATTACAAAATCTAGGAAGGTCATTTTGGTAATCTCGAACTCACATTTACGGATATCAATCTGTAATCCTGTCTCTTAAAGCTTTCGTAAAACCGTTTTGACATATTGTCGGTATTTTTTTTTATTTTTGGAGAAGATAAGCATATTATTAACGTATACTAAACAGAAGTTATCCAGACAATCCATAAGAATAGTGTTAATATACTATTAGAATATCGCCGGACTATTATATAATCCGAAAGGGAGGATAACCGGTTCGAAAAAGCCGTACCTCGTTCGGAACACTACCCATACTGTAGATTCAGGTTCTATTCGAATATAGTTAAAAGCATATCTCACGTCAAGCTTCGTGAATACCGACGAATTGACTAGTCGGTCGAGGATCTCAGTGATCAAGGATAGGGAATACCGGTCCTTCTTCATTAAAGTATTGAATTAACAGTAATCAATACAAAAATATAAACTTCTATCCTTCTTTTTCACGAATAGGACTGGTAATGAGTATAAGGAATCTGACAGCTTAATGAAACCCTTCTTCAAGTTCTCCACTAGATATTCCCTTATCTTTTCGAGTTCCGGGATACTTATTTTATATAGATAGGCCATTATTATAAAGGGCTCCGGCCCGTCGAATCTCAGTTTATAATCGAACAACCGGGATTAGGAAAGCGTATCCGCAGCTCTTTTCGAGAAGACACCGATTAGTTTATATAGCCAGGAGGGTAGGGCGGCCTTCAGTTTCTCGATTTCGATAGTATCCGAAATCGTAATATTATCGAGAATATCTTATTCCTCTTCATCGAGTGAATATATCACCTCCTTGACCAGGGTATAATATCCTGCAGATTGAGTCTTCTTTAATTATTTGAATATAACTATCCGTTAAAAAAGAGATTTATACTTGACTTTTTCTAGAATATAGTCGATCTCATTAATAGTCATAGACCCGCTATAACTATCGGCCTCTTTTACACTTATCTGGAACGAAGCAGTTCCGACTAGACAGATAGAGTTATTATATTGGCCGTTAGTGTTAAAGGCATCGAGGTCTAGTTCCTCCTTTCACTATTAATATTCAGCCCTTCGTATTTGGAGATTACCAAGTGGCAGTTTAGACTGTCTTTTCTTAATTTCTTATCGAGGGTTTGTGTTTATATTCTTGAGAACTTGAACGGGTATCCTTATTAATTCGTCTTTTTATTAGCAATTCTCCTTGAGAAGTCGGTCTTATCAGTTCGAATCCCACTAGTCCGATTTGTAATCTTCTAGTTAGTGAAGGCAGTTCTGTCGGCAATCCGGTAGAATATTATACTTTGCGAGTCACTTTCTATTAAGTATAAGATTATAAGAGCTAAGTTCGGTAACGAGAAAGTATTATCGGGATTATTTATACTTATTGAATTCCAGGTTCAGTTCAATAATCTATTGGATGGCCTTACTGGACTGGCTATCAAATCCTCGCAAGGGGATCGGTTTCTTGAGTTTGTGTACTAGTATATATAATACATTTGTTAATAGGCGAATGAGATTTTGGTTGATTAGAGTATAGGCATTCATTCCGGTATCTACTAGAGTACTAAATGTCTTGGTCTTACTTCCCCAGTTTACCTTACAGTCGACGAGAAGCTATCTTCCGCCGATAAACTGAGTTAAGTCAATAGATCCTCGGTGGAGATATTACTCTAGATTAGCCACTTTTAGTCCTAGAGCTAGGCTTTTCCCGAGTCATTATCGGAGATTTCATCGTCTGACGAGTATCGGTATATATCCTCGTTATCCAAGTCTCGTCTGTCGTCTCCAAGGTCGGACTGGTCTTCCTTAATGGGTATAAACTTATTCAAGTCCGGGCAGTTCTTCTTCTAATATCCCATCTTACCGCACTGGAAGTAGTATAGGTCGTCTGATTTCTCGGCTTTGTTCTCGTTTTCTCGACGGAGTGACTCCCTTAATCGAGCGAACATTGAGTATATAGTGGCGGGAATATCACGGGATCTACTTATATACTATGGGCCGGAGATTACATATTAGCGGATAGTTCCAGCTTATTAGTTCTCCCGGTTCTATCGGTTTTTAATAAGAAGAAGTCTGTTTTCCTATTCCATATACTACTCGGTCAAGTCCCTAGTTAAGTCGAATTTCTTATCTCCTAGACTCTTTAACAATTTAATATTCATCCTATCTAACAGATCGTTATACTAGTCCTCCGGCGATTTGCTTAACTTAGTTACAAGGCGAGTAAAGTCTGTCCAAAAGGCAGGGAAAGGCTTGTCCCTTTACTTGAACTTTCGGTAATCCTCCTTGACTCGCTACTTGACCATTTCCTTACTCTCGCCATAGGTCTAATAAAGGATTTTGAAGATCTGTTTAACCTTCACGATCGGGACAATCGAACCGGATTATAGTCCGTTACGGATAAAGTCTCTAGAGTCTCCAGCCACCAGTCGAGCCATATAGGTGACCTTGAGGGTATTACTATTAAACTCAGAGGAGTTTTGTGTCAATTTATTCCGTATATCAAAGGTCCAGTCTTCGATGAGGTAATTATCCTTTCCCGTAAAGGGAATAGAGTCCTTGATCCTAATAGATTATTAATAACCGAGCAAGTTCTCAACTATATAGGTAAAGGGGGCCGTAAAGACCTCCCTTTAATTATCCCGTAAAGCTTCTGGAAATTCGTCTCGATTTCCGTATAAATCTGTTCATTTTTTCTTCTATTTTATTACCTTCACTTAAACTAGTTATTCCTTTTCTTAAAAACAGATAATAAGGACCTTATACTTGTTATTCCGATTAATAAGTATACGGACCTGGTTAATAAAATATTTAATATAATTATGGAAACTCCAACCGGACTCTATCTACTCGTTAGTAATTCCTATAAAGTAATCAGCCAATATCTAATAGACCCTTATCTTTCGATCCTGTTTTATTACCTTCGGGTATTCCTTTGAGACCTTATCTTCCAGGTCAACAAGTAATACCTCGTTATTGTCTCCTGAGATAGTAGCCAGATAGTCCTCTCGGTACTGGAAATTCGTAATATCGAATTCCTCCTTCTCAATCTTATTCCGTTATTATTCCTTGCCCTTGGGATCAAGGCAAATAGACTGGGAAATATCTTCCTGGAGAGTATTACTCGGTCCGGTCTTGTTAATATCCGGCTTGTAATAGATATTTACTATAGTAAAGTACTGGACTAGATTCTAGTCCGAGAATAATAGATTAAAACTAGTAATTATTCTTCCTTATTTAAAATCAGTAGACTGAAACCGATTATCAAGTCCTTCCTTATTTGAAATCGGTAGACTAAAACCGATTATCAAATCCTTTATTATTTTGAATCAATAAAGGGGAGCCGATTATTATCTTACTTTGAGGGGATATTATCTATTCCAGTTAAGGGTCGAACTCCGAGATTAACTAGATCGTGGAGAGCGGGAGTATTGTCTGCTCCAGTTAAGGGTCGAACTCCGAGATTAACTGGATCGTGGAGAATACTAATCATTCCTTATTTTAAGTCAATAGAGGACTGACTATTATCCTGTTTCGTTTTGAGTCGGTAGACCTGAACTGACTATCGGCGATTAGTAGAACTGGGCCTAGCTAATTAATCTCTCCAGAGATTTATAGTTCGAGGAGATTTCGAATATTAAAGATAGTATTCTATTATTATTCCTCAAGGACAATCTGGGTCCTTTACTAGAAAGTATCTTAGTTATCTCTATAGACCGGTATGAATAAGTTTAGTATTATATAATAATAGGATTACTATAAAGGTCAAAGTATAATATTTAATTAAATCCAAATATAATTGAAAATACTAAATTAAGGAAACTAAAGGGCAAGGGGAACCTTGACCTTTAAATACAATCTGTCTGCTTAGTATATTTAAGGCCATAATGTTCAATATTACAGTATATATAAAGTGTAACAGCCGTTATACCGGGAATAGATTCTTGATATTAATCGGATATTAATTAATATTTATTTAAGAGCAGGAAAGACTATAAGATATTATATTATAGTAAGAGGATAAAAATGGAAATAAACAGATATTATAAGGGATATTATAATTAGATATTAATAGGATTTAACAAATTAATAGATAATCTAAACTTTATAATTATTATTTAACGAATCGATATTATACTAATAGTTTTTAAAGTATCTCCTTATTCTCTTCCTGGCATCCTCTTTATAGTCTATCTCTTGAATTATCTATTCCAGAAATAACTGAAACCTATTATAATCTATTTTCCTATTCTTATAATAATAATAAATAATAGCTTTAAAGTCCTTGAAACTCTCCTCAATTGGATTAAATATAGGATAATATAGTGAGAGATATTTAATAGTAATATTTTATAAAGTATATATCTCTTTGACTCGGGGATTATAATAGATTAAATAATTATCTATAATAATAATATTACAAATATCTATCTCTCCAAAAGGATTATAAATCGGTAAAAGATAAAACTCTAATTATTTCTCGAATAAAGTAATTATAATTAATCCCTGAAAAGTGATTATTTAAAAGTAATCATTAAGAGTATATACAGGAAGTATAGACTAATATTCTAATTATTTTAATCATCTCTTTACCCGTACTCATATACCAATTGGAGACTATCCGTAATATCTCTTTTCTATTTTCTCATTTAATATAGATTTGTTAATAAAAATAAATTATTTACTTTTCCATTTTATTAATTTATTCCTTTAAGTTTATATTAATTACTTATTCTATTAAAATATAATATAATTGATCTTCTTCTAGAATAATCTTATCTTCTTATATATATATAATATTTATAATTAAGAGAATTTAATATCGAAAATATTATATATTTTATCTATAACTTTGTCTTAATAGAGATTATTATCTTAATCGAGAAGTTATAAAATAAAATATATAACTTTATTATTAATAGTTGATTTATATCCCAATTATATTCTTATATTATAATACTCTACTACTCCTATCTCAAGAAGGATACTATTTCGATATTATAAAACTATATTATATATTATATAGAATACTTTTATAATAGTCTTAAGGTTAGACTTGACTATTCGAGTAGTCCTGATTATATTTTATATTACTTTCACTTTCCAGGACTCCAATTAGAGTACTATAAACTGTGAAAATATTAGTTCAAGTATTAATAATATTAATAGATTATATATTATATGATTAAGAGTGAAGATTATAGTGAGTTTGGACTATTATAGCAAAAATGGTATTTTTAGGTGAAAAAAACAAGATAAGTGTTGATTTTTCAGTAAATTTTCAAAAAAGCGCTTATATCGCATATGATTGTAGACGCTCGATAAAGCGGAGTTGAGACTCAGCCAGACAGTAACAGGCTCGCTGTGGACAAAAAAAGCCGTAGTAATTAGCGGCCGCTTGCTCAGTGATATCCGTATCAAAATTCAGGGCATTATGACCAATCCTCACTTTGCAACCGTATCAGTATAGTGTAACGCAATATAATCTTCTAAAACTCGGATATATTAATATAGTGTTTCTGAATTATATGATTATATTTTTGGCTTATTTTTTTGAAGTTTGTTGCGTTGAACAAGTGCCAGTGGAAAACACTGAGTTTTGGTGCGATTACTAATTCCCGTACTGCGGCTTTTTTTGTCCACCGCGAGCCAGGGCAAAGCTAATTGCACAAGCGACTGTATTGTACAAATCACGTATAGGAAGTCAAGACATACAAGCGAAATTATACCCCTCACTTCGATCTCTTATAATTTAATAATATAATACTCAATTATAGTCTAAATTATATAAAATTGAAGCTTATCTAATACTTAATCGAGTCTCTCTTGTTTTTAAGTATTTGGATAATATGGCAAGATATACTTTCTATCAAAGCTACTAAGGTTTCCTTTCTAATTTTATTCCATTCTTAATATAATATATATTCCATTTTCTTAATAGTTCTAATCCTATATCTTTGTATAGAGATAGTATCCTTTAATTACTTTCAAAGATTCTCAATTGGAGATAGATCTAGTAATTGGGTAGGCTAAGGGAAGAGCTTGACTTTATAGAGAGTCTTATATACTATAGGGATTTTAGCGAAATGATATTTGGCTCTATCTTCCTGTATTATTATTCCCTTATTATATTTCCTGACTATCCTTTTATAGAAAGGTATGAAATGAGGTTTAAGGACCTCTTCTATATACCGGGTCTGGTTTATTCAGGCCCCTTTTAGTAGTATAATAAACGGTCCCAATTCAGTGCCTATAAAGTAATTCTAAACCCCTATACTAGTCCTTCCATTCTTGAAAGTTAGTTTCAAGTTTTTAGGTAAGTATTCTTTACTAGAAGTGTATATTATCCACTAAGACCTGTTATTATATCCAATCTCAAATGTTAACTCGTTAGACTAGCAGATTAAGTACTATTATATATACTTGTTATCTCTTCCAAACCTCACATATACTCTCTTATACTTGCCAGATAGATATGGCTTCTTGTAGGCGCGTCGGCGGGCTTTTCTGTGCTTCTTGAGAGTCTTCCGGACTATAGTACGAGATAGCTTTTGGCCAGATTTGGAAGGTATTATAAGATATACTAAATTTGCGTATATATTATTGACTATAGTTCTCAAGAGATATTATTCGCCTTTAGAGGTAAGCTTCGGAGGCTTCCCAGGTCGTTTTGTATTGGTAAACTTGTTTTCGCTAGTTCTAGCTTTGATATATTGTATAATACCGGTAATAGTTAATTTGGTAAGGTCTTCCAGATATACAATCTCAGACAAGGTTTTGCCGGCCCTATACCAGGTCCAGACAGTAGAATGCTTTTCTGGTATGGTTTTGCGCCTTGCTGTGACCGGTTCAGAAGGCATTTTGTGGATAAATAGAGAAGGAGATACGCGGAGACGCGTTTAAGAGGGTAGGTAGGCCAGGGGATTACCCCTTTTGGAATTATAATTTCGCTTAAAATCGTGTCTTGACTTCCTACACGTGATTGTACCTTTCATACCACTATCATTGCAAAAAGCACAAAGTAGATGTCACAATCAAGGACACAGGATCTCAGTCGAATTGGTGGGGCTGTTGGCACATGGCTAATTCATTAAGTCAGCAACTCATCCGCCGACATCGACTATTCCTCACCTCAGGCAGTAGTTCACAGTTTCCGCGTGATATCCAGAACAGGGAAGTAAGGTAAGTGAATGCAGGGTGTAAATTGAAGTTAGCTTTTCTGGTAATAGTGTGTGGCTCAAAAATAAATCATTGAGCATTCAAAACTAAAGTCAATTTCGAACTTTACTATAATATATAATCAAAATGTATGACATAATAATCGAAGAACTTTCCCGTGACCACAATTATCACGTCCCATAAGTGGCTGTGTGAGAGAAATTTCATTAAACTCATGCTTAACTATCATCCTAAACTATCATTCATCTTTCCTTTTCATCCCAATTCCTTATCCACTACCAGGCCCATTCAACCCAACCGCCGTGCTATTCAGCGAAAACTGATAGCTCGCCTGCAATACATAAGGATCATCCCCAGGCCCATAAATCTGCTTCTTGCTCCTCCCCCACTCCGGCTGATTAATAGCATCAATCCAATCCTCGACCTCCATAACAATACACCCGTACTGTGGAATCGTCCGCGGTCGATCCGTCACATTGAACAATCCCTGCGTGCTCTTAAGCGCCATGCTCCCATTCTGCCCTCCGCAGCTGTAGACCTGGAACGCGTCCTGGTCCGTGAAGACGTCGACTTGGATCCCGGACCAGGCGCTGCGGAGGCGAGCCACGGGCCCTTTCTCGCGCCAGTCGTAGGGCCCGTCTTGGGCCCGGTTGGTCAGGTAGCAGGTATCGTAGCCGGTGCAGTTGAAGCCGCAGTTGCCTAGCAGATCGGGGTTCGTGAAGTTGGCGCCGATTTGTTTTGGGGAGGACCAGAAGTCGTTGAGGGAGTATTGCTGGTTGGAGAGGATGTCGCCGGTGGGGATTAGGATGTTGTCTGTGCCTACGCGTTGGCCGGCGTAAGGCATCCACAGGGAGTGGTTGAGGGCGAGGGCGGTCTCGTTGTTGGCGAAACCGTCGAGGTTCCAGTATACCTGCATTCGTTAGCTCTCGTCCTTACTTTTATTCTTCTTCCTTGCTTTCGGGAAGTTGATATGTGAGGGCAGGGTAGGAATGTGGAGGATACTCACATGGCTACTCAACATAATCGGCGTCTTCTTCGTCGTCGCCAAGGCAACCATCTTGAAATCCCATGACATGTTACCAAGACTGTAGGTAACATAACTGACCACCTCTCCCGGGAATCCCTGATCACCATCGGGATCCGTGAGACTGAAAGTAATGCTGCTGCTCGTATGCGCGACCACGGTCCAGTTCCTCCAATCCCAACCGTCTGGGCCACCGTGAAGCGTATCTGCTCCCTGAGGTGCTTCAGGGGTTGGGTTCTCATTAGGAAGAACGTGATACGTTGTCCCATCAATCACGAAGCTGCTGTTCTTGATCCGGTTTGCGTAGCGACCTGGGATACCACCGAAGTGAGGATGTTGGCGGTCCTACGATCATCAGCTTTCTCCTCCCCAAAGCAATCCCTCCCTTTCCCTTTCTCACTAATTGGGGCTACTTACAATACCGTAATAGCTAGCATTGTCAAAGCCTCCCACAATGTCTCGTTCAATGCCATTGGTGTCATTGATGAACAGATTCGAGATACTGGCTCCGTAGGGGATGAAATTGGCACGGATGCCTACGCCCTGAATGACATATTTGCCATTTTTGTCTGGGCCCGCGTTGCTCCCTGCAATTGACGTATTTCCCACCGTGCCCGTCAATGTCTCGCCTGGGATCTGGGCGAGCGTTGCCGTTGCACAGAGCAGTGCGCTTAGAACAATTGAGTTCCGCATCTCGTCTGGTATTTGTCCTGAGTCTTGCGAGCTCAATTAAAGTCCACCAGATTGATAGGGGAAAACAAGTAGAGAGAAGGAGGTAAGAGCAGGAGAAAAGTAGCTCGGGACCAGATTGTGCGAGGAGGGGTAGCTCTTAAGTAGCTCGAGCTACAGCATCTCACCCTGCCTGCTCCCAGGAACCAGCCCACACCCCTCCTCCTAGCTGCAGCTCAATCCCTCTTTATTCGCACGCGAAAGAATGAGCCCCGGATGACAGGCCCAGCTGATGCGACTCTTGACCCGGGCGGTCAGAAAGGACCGAAGCTCGTACAGTACTTCCCCGCCTTGTGCTCCTGCGCAACCTTTCTTACTCCAGACTTCGGACTTCCCTCCCTACCTCTCAATCCCAAGGATCACCCAAAGCTCAGCCAAAATCCCATTCACACTTATCCCATCCTGAGCCAAGCAAAAAGAATGACCTCCAAAAAAGCAATAAAATGATCTCCAGGCACGACTCTCCCACCTAGCGTTCACGCAAAAGACCCTGTCAACAAAAAGTTTGGCATCTGACAATGAAGATCCATCCGAATGACGTTGAAAACCCGAGAGACCGCCAGGGCCGCCTAGCGGAAGAGGCGTTGATTGGCGCGTCTGTGGCGCATGTCCACCCCTGACCCTCCAACCCCCCCGCAAACCTACTTTCATCCCATGCAGTCAGTCTCTTCCCTTCCTCGCTTCAACCCCGCACGCACGCAAGAAAGAAACGTTTCTTTTCGTTCCCCGACATCCCTACCCCTATCCCATCCCCCAAGTAAGGTTAAAGTAAACCTTCCCAGTAACCTTCACAATGCAAGAGATACTTGGCAAGCTTTTCCCCCGGCGTGTTCGCGGTCTTACTATTCGCGCGCATGGTGATCGCAGGGGCTTGGTTCTTTTACCGAGCGCGTGTCTGAAATGTTTACTCGGAGCGGAGAATGTGTGGGGAAGGGAAAGGGTACATGCTTGTGTGCTAGGCTGGGAGTCAGTTGACCCGAGGGATGGTAAAATCAAGATTGGAAGAAGAGGATAGATGACAGGTCAGGGGACCTTGCACATATATAGGTATGCTGCACGAAGCACAGCATCGTGCCAATGGGTGCCGAGTCACAAACCAGAACTGAGTTCTTGTGCGAATATCTCGTATAAAGAGGAGGACATGGGGATCAAGCCACATTCAAATCCGGAAGATATATTCTCCGTACTTGGACTTCTTTCGAGGTATCACCATGCATGGAAACATTCTATCCCCCCTCGCCTCAACCCCTTACCTACACACCGCCCCATCATCAAAGTAAAGCGAAGCGATCATAATCTCACATATTCATGCAATCTATACCACCCTCAAAGTTTAGCCACTCATCGCCTGATTCACGCATCAATGAGGTTCTCCTCCCCACCATTCGCTCTGTTCTCCTCACTATTATCCTTTGTGTCCTTGTTCGCCCGTCCCTTCCCCTTACGATCCGCAGATCTCGCATAGAATTCCGATAAAATCTTGGCTGGAATACGGTTGAGGAGTTCCTTCGGGTAGATACGTAGTAGACTCCATGCCTGATCGAGAGATTCATAGATGGTTCTCGACTCGTATGCGGATTGCGAGATGAATGTTCGTTCGAACTTCTCCAGGAATTCAAGGGAGAGCTTGTCCTCGGAGGATAAAGCTTCCTCACCGACAACTGCTTTCATTGAGGCGGCGTCACGACCGATAGCGTATTTGGCGTACAGCTGGTTGGAAACATCACCATGATCCTTTCGTGTGTGTCCTTCGCCGATGGCGGACTTCATAAGACGGGAGAGCGAGGGCAAAACGTTGATCGGTGGGTAGATACCACGGTTGGAAAGTTGACGATCGACGAAGATTTGTCCCTCAGTAATGTAACCAGTCAAATCGGGAATCGGGTGAGTGATATCGTCGTTAGGCATAGTCAGGATAGGAATTTGTGTGATGGATCCGTTTCGTCCTTCAACACGACCGGCACGTTCATAGATGGTCGACAAATCCGTGTACATGTAACCGGGGTAACCACGACGGCCGGGCACTTCTTCACGAGCGGCTGAGACCTCGCGAAGAGCATCGCAGTATGCTGTCAAATCAGTAAGAATGACTAAGACGTGCTTTTCCAGTTGGTAGGCATAGTATTCGGCGGTGGTAAGAGCGAGACGAGGAGTAATAATACGTTCAATCCTGGACTGAATTAGCATTGTCCACATTCCGGCGGAAGTCTGCACTTACGTTGGGTCGTTGGCCAAGTTCAGGAACAGAGTGACACGTTCCAAACTTCCATTCTCCTCGAAATCTCTGGTGAAGAAACGAGCAGTCTCCAAGTTGACACCCATTGCTGCAAAGACAATTGAGAAATTCTCCTCGTGTCCATCGTGTGTACCCTTATTCGTGACACCTTGCTTCTGCACCAAACCAGCTTGCCGACAAATCTGAGCAGCAATTTCGTTATGAGGGAGACCGGCGGCAGAGAAGATGGGAATCTTTTGTCCACGGGCAATCGAGTTCATCGTATCAATGGCAGAGATACCGGTCGAGATCATTTCTTCGGGGTAGACCTGTATATTTCAGCATGCTGTGTATGTTCGTAGGAGGACTCGACTCACTCGAGAGTAAGGGTTGATGGGACTTCCATTGATGTCCAAATAATCCTCCGCGAGGACCTTAGGTCCTTTATCGATAGCTCTTCCTGATCCATCGAAGATACGCCCCAGCATGTCTTCCGAGACGCCGAGCTTCAAACTCTGGCCCGTGAATTCGACTTTCGTCTATCTGCCATCAGCTCTTGTGCTCACTTCTGCCTTATTATATATGCCATACCTTCTTCACATCAATGCCAGACGTGCCTTCGAATACCTAATCACAGTCAGTCCTACCACCCAACTAGCCCAACGTCCAGACACCATACCTGCACAACAGCTCGATCACCTGTCCCATTCATCAGAAAATGGCCAATTGACCCATTGTAGCATGCACTCACCTCTAGCCTCCAAAACCTGTCCAGACCTCTCGGAGCCATCTGGCAGCGTCAAAGTAACAATCTCATTGTATCTAGGGAATTTGACCTATATCCCATCAGCACAACTTCTTCATCTTCTCCCTCCCTCCTTTCTTAGTTCCAAGGATTGGGACTATCACTCACATTCTCCAAAATCACCAAAGGCCCATTGACACCCCCGATAGTGTTATACCGGAGCCTGGGCGTAACGCTGTACGATGACGATTCCCGCGGGTCTCCCATGGCTGCGGCAACTCTCAATCAACTAGATGTGATAGAGGAAAAGAGCTTGTTTAGTGTTCTACGCTGATGGCAGAGCTGGCGCGAGCTGTTGTTGAGAGGTGCAGCGATAGAGGAGGTTGGAGCTCAAGGTTGCTTTTGCAGGGTGGAGCTTTTGGAGCTTCGCGGCGGAAGATTGGAAGCTGCGATAAGCGAGGGAGGTTTTGACCAATTACTGCGGCCTTTTTGGTTTTGGCGCTAGTTAGTAATATCGGCCGCCTTGTGCTGCTGGTGGGGGCCTCGCCCTCGCCTTGCCTTCCTCACTCAGACACTCACTCTTCACATGGATCCTACCTTCTGGAGCACTGTTCATCTTGTTCGCTCCAAGACATGACGTAAACTCATCGCTACGTTACCTGAGTGGATGAGCTTCAAGGCTCTCAAAAACACCTTCGACTCGTGCTACAAGGCGGCTATGCCTGAGCTGTACCCCGTGGAAGCTCAACAGATAGTATTCTAGCTGCTCTCTTGAAGCGGTTGAATTGCCAATATTTATTCGCGAAGACGCCTCAGCAACTCCTTGAAACTTCATTGACGTAACTAGACAGATATCTCTTTGACATCTTCAGATTATGCGCCTCGATCCTGCACCGCCAGCCTTGTGAGGCTTTTCGATGGGCAGAATCACGGCCCCAGGCTGCCACATCATCACACGACGCACTACGAAACCTACTCACACGACTTCTCATGCGGACAATTCATGAGTTTTAGTTTGAGTTGGGATGCTTGCTACTCTTGTGAAATGACCGTGGTATTCACACACAGGCACTTCATCTCTAGATCCACCTCAACATGGATCCGGCTACAGCCTTGGGCGTTGCCTCCAGCATTGTTCAGCTTGTCTCATTTACCGGCGATCTGATCTCGAAAGGCAATGAGATCTGTAAATCTGTTAATGGTGCTCTATCAGAGAACCGTGAACTGGAGACAATCGCTGCAAGCCTCCAGGAGCTTTCGAGCGAACTGCCATGGACACTTTTCAACGATTCGAAGAGGAGCTTATCGAAGACCGAGAAGCAGATGCAAGACCTTTCCCACGGTTGCAAGACACTATCCACGCAACTTCTGGATGCCGTGAAAGCATTGAAAATCAGTGGATCTCCTACGAGATGGAAGAGCTTTCGTCAAGCATTGTTGATCGTGTGGCAAGAACCGAAGATCATTGCGTTGGAAACACGATTGGAGCGGTACAGACGGCAACTTGATACTGTGCTTCTCATCTCTCTCAAGGAGAGCATCGAAAGCATCTCAGAAGGCACCAATAAACATGAGCGAATCAGCTCACGCGTTCTCGGGAAGAATCCTACAGATGAGTGGAAAGCAGAACTTATCGATAGCTTGTACACGGAAAACTGGCAATCAAAGAGAGAGCAAGACCTGGCTATCTTCTCGGCCAAGCTTTCTGCCGGTTCAAAGCAAGAAAAAGAGTTTACCGATCAATCGCGAATTCTTGAGAAACTTCGATTCAAGAATATGGAAGATCGTGCTGAAGGAATAGCAGCAACACATGCCAATACTTTCAACTGGATATTCATTGACGAGGAGGACTCGGCTCATGATTACCGCAATGTTCCCAAATTCGGAACGAGCGTAAAAAATGAGGTATCCAAATCCGGCGACATTCCCTGGGACAACTTCGTAAAGTGGCTACAAGAGGACTCGGCCCTCTATTGGATCACTGGCAAACCTGGGTCTGGTAAATCGACGTTGATGAAATACCTCCACAATGATCCTCGAATCCCAGCCTTATTACAGCATTGGAGTGGCGAATTACCACTGACAATCGCGGGATTCTTCTTCTGGAACTCGGGAACGGAAATGCAAATGTCAAAACTAGGTCTACTTCAGACGCTCCTTCACTGTGCCCTCGGCAATGACTGCAAGCTCATCCCGACTTTATTTCCAGAGAGGTGGAGGTCGTATATGCTGCTTGGTGGGAGTCATCACCCTTGGTCGATGAGCGAGCTTCTTCGTGCTTTCAAGATCCTTATATCAGACTCTTCCAGGGCCTTCTTTTTCTTGATTGATGGATTGGACGAATTTGATGGCGAGGGTGCCGAGCTGGCGGACTTCATCCAGGATGCCGTGTTATTGAGAACAAATGTCAAGATATGCGTGGCAAGCAGACCCTGGCTCGTCTTTGAGGACGCCTTCCAACGACTGCCCTCTCTTCGACTTGAAGTTCTCACATCTGCGGACATATACCTGTTCGTCACCGAAAAGCTATGTGGTAATCGCATGTTTCTCGAACTGCAGAAACTTCAACCGCAAGAGGCCGAATGTCTCATTTCTGAGGTCACTGCAAAGCCATCTGGTGTCTTTCTCTGGGTTCGCCTTGTTGTAGCATCTCTCTTGGAAGGACTACGGGATGGCGATAGCATTCAGGATTTGCGGGAGAGGTTACTGGAACTTCCGTCAGATCTCGAGAGATTATTTTCGAAGATTTTGGATCAACTCAACCCGGCCTATTTTCGACAAGCGTCAATCTATCTCCAACTAGTGGGCACAGCACACAAAATCCCACTATCACTATTAGATTTGTCACTTGCAGAGGATGAATTCCAAAGAACGACTTCTTTTCAAATTCAGCCCATGTCGCCCGATGAGGTCTCATTTCGGACTGAGACTATGCGACGACGGCTCAGCAGCCGATGTAAAGGTCTTCTCGAAGTGACGTGGTCAGGTGAGACTGGCATCTTTATTGTGCAGTACTTGCATAGGACAGTGAAAGACTACTTGCGCCGGGCCGACATCTGGAGGCATATAATTTCGGGGGCCGAGCCTTTCAATCCAGACTTGATACTAGCTGGCACATTTCTGCACGCGATGAAGGTCATGACACTTTCACGGGACACGTTTAAGACCTTCTGGAAATACTTCAAACTTTGTCTCGATCATTCTCTTTCTTTGGACTCGATAGAAACTCATCTTGAATTCGTCGATGAGTTGAAGCGAACAGGAGATACCTTATTTGCTAGTCAAGCAAGGGCATATCACTGGACAGCAACTTATCGCAAAAGCTTCTATAGGTACAGGAGTGGTCCCAGAGGCGGCGACGACGGAAAGTTCTTTAATTCATTTTTCGACTTCGCCTTCGCATATCCGCTACATTCATATGTGCAACGCGAGCTAGCTGCGGGCCATCCCCTCGATTCACGAATTATCGATAAATTAGATCGATCAATGCTCTCTCATGCGACTGTGCACTCAGATATTAAGATGTTAAACATTGTTTTCGATGCCGGCAGTGATCCGAACCACGGCGATGCCCCGGACTGTACTCCGTGGCATGAAGTATTGAATCTCATGGAATATTGCGTGGGCGAGCTCGATTATTGGGCCGAGGTAGCTGGCCTTTTCCTCGACCATGGAGCAGATCCCTACGCTCGCTCTATAGGCTCGAAGACACTTGTCACTGATATAATCAAGCAAAAGTTCGGTGTTTCGGACCCGATAAAAACTAAGGAGCTGCTGGAAAAAGTGGAGGCAGCAAAGAGAATGTCCGGGAAGTCAAATAATAACAGGGACCCGCTGGAAAAAGTGGAGGCAGCAAAGAATATTTGCAACAAGTCAAATAAAAAGAGAAAGTTGAGAACGTTCTGGTGCTTTTGGTAAAGATAAGGACGCGACACCAACCAAACTTAACATGCTCAACAAGAGAACTTTGAATTCAGTTCTAGCCACCAAAATCGACACTCGCGACTACACCTCCGACTTCGATGTCTAGCAACAACCACCATTTACGGGCAACTGACTGTCAGACATGACAAAGCCCTTTTCGCCAAACTCATCACATATCGCCTGTTAATCATTTTCGTGATCTGTAATACCGCTAGGAAGAGAAGCACCCCAAGTGGGTGAGAAATGAGAGAAGTAGTCTTGCCGTTCCTATCCCCTCTAGCAAATCGCGTGCCTTGTTCAATATTGCGCGTTTAATTGACAAGTTGTCACAACTGACATGCATAGCGCCAGCAGAGGCTGTACTCGAATTAGCTATCGACTATCTTGGAGGCATCCTCCTGTTTGTCTAGATATACGCTATATGCATTCCTTTGACGTTTTGCGTCATGTATTTGGAGATTTTGAGCGGTTCTGCGGGTGTTGGTATCCTCTAGATATGTAGTAATCTGAACGCACATCAGATACTGAACAAAGCCAATAATAGTCTGTAATGGCCGAGTCGTGAATTCGTTTGTGGCCTGTATCCAAACTATCTAGCTCACTGTCTTCTGTCCTCCCACAAAAGCCGATTCCAAGAGCTCAAAGGTGCACATATCATGCAAAGCTATACATGCATGTGCCCAGTCTATCTTTCCAGTTTTCTCTTCGCCATCAACGCCTTCCCAACACTACTATCATTACCCTTCCCAATCTCCCCGTTAATCCATTCCCCCACCTCACAAAGCGTATCTAAATCAACCCCGGTCTCCATGCCCAAGCTCTCAAAAAAGTACACCAAATCCTCGGTACTCACATTCCCCGTCGCGCCTGGACTATACGGACAGCCTCCCAACCCCCCCACACTCGCATCAAACCTTCGAATCCCATGCTCCAAACTAACCGCGCTATTAACCAAAGCCTGTCCATACGTATCATGGAAATGCATCGTGATATCCTCATTCCTAATCCCCGCCGCCTGCATCGCATTTAACAATGCCGCTGTCCGTGGCGCGGTGCCCATGCCGGTCGTATCACCGAGATCAATCTCATCTGCGCCCATCTCCATCAGATCACACGCTATCTCCGCCACCTTCCGCGGATCTACATCGTACCCTTCAAACGGGCACCCCAGCACCACAGAAATATATGCTCTAACCCTCAACCCATGTGCTTTCGCTCCCGTAATCACTTCCCGGAATCGCTCGAGCGAGGTAGCGATGTTGCAGTTGAGGTTCTTCTCAGAGAAAGATTCGGTTGCGGCGGCGAAGACGGACATCTCGATGAATGGCGGGTTAGAGGTAGGCTCAGCTGCGGATTCATTCGGGATGCCGGATTCGTCTGGTTCGTAGGGTGTGGATTGGGGAGAGAAGGTTTGGTACGAAGTTGGATGGGCCCTTAATATCGAAACTGCGTTGTCGAGACCGCGGGAATTTGGGGCCAGGAAGGAGTAGGCAATTGGGTTTAGGGAGTTTGGGGGATATTTTAGGATATATTCGAGTATTTCGTTCGAGTCTGCCATCTAAATACAATCTTAACACTTGTCATGAATTGGGGGGAGGTGGGGGGAAAGTACCTGCGGCACCCATTTCGGCGATACGAAGGATCCAGCTTCGATGTCTGTCAGCCCAGTCTTTGATAGCCGCTCAATCAACTCTATCTTCGTCGTCAAAGGTATGATCTTCTTCTCATTCTGCAAACCATCGCGGGGTCCGACCTCGACGACCTTGACGAAGTTGTTGGTGGCCTGATGTTGGTGGTTATGGTTTGCGGCTGGCTCAGCAGCTGTAGCTAGGCCTCGCAGATGTCGAATCCGCAGATTGGTATGGCAGCGTCGAAGTACAGGTCGTAAGAGCGACATCTTGAAGGCGCATGTTCGTGATGAATGGCGCGGTGGTGAGAGGTTTGAAGAGCGTGCGGTTACAGTCGGTGGAGGTGGGAATGCGGGGAAGCTCCTGCACGGACCACATTTTCGGCGATTGAAAATAGGGGCTTAAATGGCCTCCTCAAAAAGCCACTGTTTTCCTCCATCTTCAACTT
Organism: Hyaloscypha hepaticicola; assembly: GCA_002865625.1. NCBI lineage: Eukaryota > Fungi > Ascomycota > Leotiomycetes > Helotiales > Hyaloscyphaceae > Hyaloscypha > Hyaloscypha hepaticicola. Next base: position 441,245 of record KZ613477.1, read on the forward strand.
CATCATCGCCACTTCTTCCTTTTAAGCAACCTCACAGGGCAAAGTCAGTTCAAGTGAGATCTGAACTGTACGTCTCATACAGTCTCTTTGCGAGCAATAGGCCTCAGGATCATTATCTCCAAGAAGGAGCACACGAGGGTCTCTCGTCGAAAGGTTCGTTTGGATATCTTATGCAGATCTTCCGGGCCCTCTTCGGAAATAGAGACCTCCTATCTCATACAATATTACAGTCATTTGCCTTTCAATCCATTTTGGGGAGATTTTCCTGCGACAGCACGGCAGCACGAGTACAGAGCAAGGCTCCCGAAGAACAGATCTTTCCCCAAATCCCGCATGTCCTTCATCTCTTCCACTCGTTCATTCAAGAAATCAACCACGGCCTCCTCGTCCCTTCAAACTTCTTGTTTAGTCTCCGATAGTGCAAATATAACCCGAGACTCAAAACTGTACCGAGCGCCAAGAACCTTGCATTGATGCCATGACCAAACCCAGCAACGGTTTATCCAGCGCATTATAGATTCACACTCCCATAATCTGTCCAGGTCCTGTGAAAGCGATGTTCAGATCTGATGCAAGAGAACCGGCTGTAGTAGAGGGCACGGTGTCTGAGACCCAAGCATAGAGGGGTGGAAGACAGGCGAAGACGCCGCACGTGCTGAGAATGAGGAAGGCGTAGCGGGAAAACATCGCGCCCCTCGAGCTCGAAAAAATGCATATGGCCCATCCAAGCGTTGGGCTGTGCAGAGTCATCGGTGTCCCGGATCAGCGGTATGAGGAGCAAATTGCTGCGTTTGTGGAGTTTAGTTGGCAGGGGCCAGCCTGTGCCTAGAGATGACGAGCTGAGAGCTTTGGAGAGAGAGAGAGGCTGGCGCACTTCAAGCAGCTGAAATATATTTGGTGTTTGGGCCAGTAGAAGTAGTTTATGATGTGCCCTAAGACCGCGAGTAGGAAGCTGAGGAAGCCTGATTTGAGGGTTATTGGGAAAGGGATTCTTGGAGAGGTCGTTGTTGCTTGTCAGATATCTGCGCGGTTGCAAGCTTGCTCAACAGGATTAGGATTTCTCGATGACGGTAATGCTTAACCAATTCGTCTGTTTTACTGGTTGTCTGTCTTCTCGGGAGTCGTACATAGAAGGATAGTTCTTGCCAATTATAGTAGACTCGTACACATTCCCTTACTTTCTCGCTAAGCAAAAAAAGGAGCTCGCTTAAGGTGACTCTGCCTTTCCATCCTCTCCCTCACGCCATTCAACTCTCCTTCCCTTGGCCTACCCACCCAAAAAGAAATGCAAAAAATAATTGCTTTGGAGTTGACTGGAATCGAACCCGTGATCTCATCGAGTCAATCTACTGGGAACGATTTCCGCTGCCGTGGTCACCCGAAGAGTCCCGTAAACAGCGAATTCTCTCCCAGGTCGATCGTCTGCTATCGGAGCCCTTTACCATTAAGCTACAACCCCTATCGTTTTGAATTATTTTGCTTATTTTGGGTTATGAAAATTAGGCTAGAGCAGGGGTGAATGTGAGAGTTGCTCAGCACGGTCGAGGATGGAGGAAAGAAAAAAACGTGAAAAGAGAATATTCTCTCTAAAAGGCGGCAAGGCCACAACGCTCAAAAAAAATTGATTTGGAGTTGGCTGGATTCGAACCAGCAGTCTCACCGAGTATGCAAATACCATATACGTATGCCAATACGTATGCCAATCGCATAGATGCAAATCTATGTGAAGGACCGAGTATGCAAATACTGGTAGTACTTTCAGTGCGCTTTACCATTAAGCTACAACCCCTGAAGTTTTAAAAGAGATCGCTTATTTTGGATTATAGGTATTGGTGTATGGAATGCAAAATGCACTTTTAATAAGAGAGGTTTCTGATCCATGAGTCACTTAATGAGAAGCGTGAGGTTTACCAAAAAGTCACAGAATCAGAAGTGCAACAGGGCCAAAAGCCATGCTCTCCATTACCTCATTCTAGTTACTTAATCCCCAAAGTTCCCATATATGAGCCTCTATAATCAGTAGCCACAATGGTTTTGTGTTCCGTCAGCATATGGCCACAGTGGTGGCAATGGATTATTAGCTTTAATCCACCAGCAACATGTATCAGCGCGATGGCCACAGCAGGTGCAGACGGGGTTAACGCTGGCGTCTTGGCTTGGTAGGGGCATAGGGGTCGGGGTAGGCCAGGCATATTCTTCTTCCCAACCAATAAGCTATATACTAAAAAATCGACCCCATCGTTTTCGGTGAAAAAGAAACTTATTGATGTGAGGTGGCGCATAGTGGCTTTACACATGCTAACCCGTAATTCTTTTCTTAGCCAATAATACTTGAGGCTCTCGCTATTCGCTACATACTAACGGGGCTGAGCATTTGTACGGGGGGCTGTGAAGCCTGAGAGGCGGTGATTGTTCTGCTTAGCCAATCAGCTATGTGTTACAGAGCCGACCCTGTGGTTTTCGGTGAAAAGCTATACCCAGTGGGTGGAGGCTGTGCAAACGGCACGAATCAATGCTAAGCCGTAAATTATTCATAGCCAATAATATGTCTGGCTCCCGCTTTACCACGCCGAGTAACGTGACAGAGCAGTGAGCAGATATCCCGGGGCTACCTTCGCAGCGAATTTCTGTTCAGCCAGTAAGGTGCACGTTATAGCATCGGCCCCAGACTTTTTCGACCTTCTCTTAGAAACGCGACTCGCGATCGGGGGCCGCAAAAAACGTTTATGCTAAGCCGTAAACTAGTCTGAGCCAATAATAGGGAAGGCTCCCCCCGCTTTTACGCCGAGTAGTGGGCCTGTGTGGATTTGTGAGCGCCACTGTATTGTACCTGCACTGTATCTCATATCAACTACAAAGTTTAGAGTAGCAGAAGGTTGTGAGGACTTACGTAACAGCACCGGAAGTCGTTAGGGCCCAAGAAAGGCATGGTTGTTTATGGATGTACTTGCGGTTGCTGTGTATGGTAGTTATATGTTCTGAGCTCTCCTTGGTATTTGGTTTTGGGTTGTATTAAGACTTGATCTAGTTTTAAACTTGGTCGTGGTTAAGGAAGCTTTTGACACTGCAAATTTGTTTATTGTTAAGGAAAGAAAGCTTCGACCGGATGGTTTTATTTAGACCTGGGGATCAGAATTGATGGAGACCGCGAATCATCACCATATATGTACCTCTATTGGAACTGGAGGCCAGTTTTTTTTAAACAATCACGCAAATTGTGAAGATTATTCGAACTGGTGAGTTTTGTGAATAACAGTGAGAAGTTTCGGAAACGGATACTCTGGGCTTAGGATTATTTTCAAATTCAGGCTTTCTATGGGAAGGTATCTAGTCTAGATGATCCTCTATCCTATATTTCTCAATTGTTTCCCCTAGTCTGGAACAATGGGTGCTGAATATTGACGAAGGGCTCTTTAAAGCCATCGGCAATGTTTACAATTTTCATGCCCGCATAGTAGGCAGTAAGGATGAACGGTCGCGTCTTGGAGGGTGCCGCTGCACTATCTCGTATATTAGACTTGATGCGTCAAATGGGTTAAGAGATTTACCTGACAGCAACGAAAGAGGAGTTGGCCAATGAAAGGCATGCTTGTTTATGGATATACTTGCGGTGCTGTGTACGGTAGTTATATGTTCGGAGTTCTCCTTGATGTTTTGTTTTAGTTTGTGTTAAGACTTGATCTGATTTCGAATTTGGTCGCCGCGAGAGAGACTTGTAACACTAGAGATTTGTTTATTGTGAGAGAGCAGACTTGAACAGAGTTTGGGGTTTTATTTATACATGGGCATCGGAACTTGTGAATGATCGAAATCGAAGAAACCGCGAATCATGGCCATATATATACCTCTATTAGAACTGAAGGCTAGTATTAAAAAGTAGCACAAAGGGTGACGATTATTCGAACTGATGAGTTTGTGAATAATATTGAGCAGTTTCAGAAATCTCCGGAGTTGAGATTAGTTTAAAAGCCAGGCTTCCCATATAAGGTATCTAGTCTAGATAATCATTTGTCCTATAGTACTCTTCATTCACCGTAGTCTAGAACTACGGGCGCTGAATATGAGGATCGCCATCTTAAACCCATTTACAATTTTTACAATTTTTATGCCCGCATGCGTTGCAGTTCGGAAACCGAGTCGCGTCCTGGAGCCAGCTGCGGCACTGTCTCTTGTATTAGACTTTTTGCAGGAAACGGGCCAAGAGACTTACTCGACAGAAACAGAAGTGGATTGGGCCAAGCCAAGGCATTCTCTAATGTGTGGCCCGCGTTGAAGCCTTTGACTTTTTTCATGTGTGTTCACGACCTAATTTTTGGTTTGAGTTTTTGTAAAAATGCTGGGGGTTGAAGTTTTAATGCATGTATGCAGTTGATATAAAACGGAGAACGTGAGAGGCATTAAAAAGATTTTCAGGATCCTTATATAGTAGGGCGGGGCTAGAAACTGTGAACATTCAAGTCCTTGCGGAGTGGGTTATTGTTTATGTTTGTGTTGTCTTTCTATGCTATTGAATGTCCGGTTTACGTCTAGTAACTTCTATTACTACTCTGTTATTGTTTAAGATTACCTCGCATCTGTAAATATTTCTCGAAAAACTTCTTGCCTTTTTTTTTCCTTGTCATGCACCGATCAAAAGTCAACTCAACTATCTCAGGGCTTCAAAGCAATCAAATCTCAACCGGTATCGAAGCTCTTGCAAGATAAATAAAATTCAACATGCCTTGGTTGGGCTAGAACAACTTCCGCTGTTGTAGAGTAATGTTCCACATGCTTCCTAGTCGATGTATTCTAACAAAGTAATAGTGCTTCTACAGCCGGCCTGGCTATTTACCGCCGTGGCAAGACCACTCTACAAACCCTAACTGCCTAGTATGTGGCCACTCAGCCTGTAGGACCTGCATCTGGCAGAGGCCTCCGCCGCGACCGCGACCACAACCTTGACCGACAACGTAGGTTATTGGAAAAGAGTGGACTGGAAACCTAGAGTGAGGTGATAGTTAGATAGTTTTAATATTAGCATGGCTTTCCAATATACCAAAAGATCAGTTCCAGAATGCTTTTAAGAGGCTTGGCTTCTCTTCTCTAATATTACACTTATAGTAACGCTTCCACCTTCTCACGACTTGGCCTCATGATATGTCGCTTTCTTTTTAGTAGTTTCGAGACTGATAACATTTTGCCTTACATTGCATTCGCATTTTGCAAATCAAATCACGGCTGGAGTAGTTGGGATGTAGGAAACAGGTTTGAGAGGCTTTTGAGTTTTATCTATTCCCTGAAGTTTTCTTCCATCACTGGCTCGGACATGCCACCCCATATCCCGCCGTCCTACCAAGAATGCAAAGATTTCGTAACCATACTCCAACCAAATCTACGGAAACGCGCTTTCACCCGTTTTGAATCAACCTTTGGCTATTAATTAATAGCCATAGCCTTATGCAAATAGGGGGCTGCTAGCCCCAACACAACCAATCCTGCGATCGAGAGTGCTACTATAGCGGCTAAGCCCGGATACCAAATGCCTCTCTTCATAAGTGCTCTTGAAGGGAGTGCATGGTGTTGGCTACTGTGATCCTTTGGAGAAAGGAGACTGGAATTCGTATCAAGCCGTGAGGGAGAGATCACCGAAGCGGTAACGGTAGCTGCCTGTAGACTGACCAGGATGGAGAAGGCGAGGGCAAGCGTAAAGATAAGTGTCAAGCTTGGGGTTGCGCTTGAGAATTTCATGATGTACAGGGTAGAGATAAGTGTCTGTATAAATCCTCTTGAGGCTACCTTCGATGATTGGGTGTAACAGATACGAAGTAAGGGTTATGAATTTGGAGCGTTTGACAGATGTGAGAGAGGAAATGAGATGAACAAGATCGAAATGGAGAGGTGTTTTTAAGGGGGAAACTGATAGAACCTATGAATCAAAACAGTCAGAAGGCCTGGGGTATTCCCCAAATTCCAAACTAATGACTGAATGAGACGAGATTATGCGCCTTTCACATCATTTCCGACTTGTAGCTAGGTGAGAATCACTGTCCTCTCTGTAAATGACTGAAATTTGAATCTACTCTTGAAAGTGCACGGAACCAACTTTCCTGACATTCCTTTCTTAATTTTTATACTTGAGCCTCTATACTGAAGAATGGCGTAAACGGACCATGTGGGGTTTCAGCGCATTCACGCTTCGCACTGTGTTCTAGACATGCACTTCCCGAGGAGCAACCAAATGGTAGCCAGCCTCCAATAAGATCCATTCAACTTTTCGAAGCATTCACGACGCCACGGCTGGAGCCAGTGAACATCACAATTCCGGGGATTCCCTTTCCTTCCCTCCCCCTCATGAAGGTCAGCACGTGATCGACATTTTTCCAAACTTGAGAAGTCCTTTTTTTTTCTAGTTACCTATCAGAAACCTTTCATCAGCATTTTCCTCGACCTTGTGCCAAATTCAGTTTTCGTTGTCCAATCAAACCCCATTCAATATTCACTTCTCGCAAGTCGTGACTCCCGGAATCAAGCCCGAGGCAAGAAACATGTCATCCAGAACGGTATGAGCATCGCCATTCTCCTCAAACTCCCTCATGTTGATCCGATCTGCAAACATCTAGGATCAACTTGCATAGTATTGGATGAATGCTTCCTCGTTTTATTTCCCTTTTCCTGGAGACGTGAGACTGAGTATGGATGAATAAGCTTGAAAACCTTGGAGGGACATCTAGCTCAGGCTTCCAAGGTCTACGATTCTGACAGTTACAGTTACAGGGGTGCAATACACATAAGGTGAAGCTTGAAAAGTGAGTATATTATAATATCTGAAGAAGTTATCTAAGGAGCCAAGTGGGCGACTACTCGGGGAGCTTATATCCCACTGGAACAGTCTAATCCCTATTGGGAACGGCTAGTACTAAAGGAGAGAGACCCGTGATATCCAACTAATAAACCCCTTCAGGTTTTATCCTAAAAGGCAAGACCTGGAATCTAAAAAATCATTCCCAATTAAATAATCTCGTTTAATTCTATATTTTGAATAGTATATAAATCTATTACTTTTTCGAAAATATCTAAAAATCAAAGTAAGATATTAAACTGGAAAAGTTATAAATAGAAATCTATAAATATAACTATTCAGGTATTCCAGTTTCTTAAAATCTATAAGAATCCACGGATCTTCAGAAAACTGGAATTATCTAAAGTAATATTTATAAGAGTTCAGGAATATAGTAAATTGAGTCTATATTTAAAGAAATAATAATAAAAATAGATATAATAATAAAAATTATCTAATAGTGAAAAATACTATATAAAATGATTATAATAGTGAAAATTCATTAAATTATATAATAGAAAATCAATAAAATGAATAAAAGTAATAAAGTCTATTATTCCAAGTCCTTGGACTTAGAATTTAAATTCTCGTAATCCTCCAGATCAGGTGAGATTAGGTATTTAATATTAATTATATTAATTATCTTAATAAAATTATTATACTTTTGAATAGTAAATGATTTTGTTAATCTATTAATTATTATTTCGGATATAGACTTCTATTTAATATAGATTTTCCCTTAATCAATCTCCTGATATATTTATAACTATTAAATATTAATATACTTAAATTTAATAATAAGTTTAGGGAAATCCTTAATCAGGAACTCAATTGTCTAAAGGTTATTATATAATATAATAAGAGTCTAATTAATATCAAAGTTAATATTATCGAAGAATTATCTCTATTAAAGGATCTATAATATTAGATAAGTAATAGTAAATAATTCAATCTCAATAATTAATATAATAATAATTAATTAGAAACAGTTCAACCAGTCAAATATATTACTAAATAGTTTAAAGACTATACCTTTAGTATTCCGGCGACTTTATATATTATTAGCGAAAGCGGTATTATTAACTACTATAAAGGCAGGCTCTATAGGAGGGCCTTTAGGGTTATTAGCGGCACTGAACACGAGGACAAGGATAGTAATATTATTATATTCTAATATAAGATATTTAGTATCTTCTAGATAATTAATATAATAGTAACCGGCCGCCAGGTATTATAGACTAGGATTCTTGAGATTCTGGACTAGTATTTTTATATAAAAAGTAATATCCGAGTATATAATTAATACGGGATATATCAGGGAGTTAATAAACTGGAAATATTAAAGGATCTATTCTATTATAGTATTACTAGTATATAAATCAGGAGAAGGTATTATTATAAGAGTCTTGGGCCTATAAACTAATAAACTAGAATATTGGAATTAATTATAGAATTTTATAATATAAGTATTTTAGTATAATTATATTTTATAAACCTTTCGGTCACGGATTACTCGAATATCCAAAAACCATTTTAGTTTATTTATTTTATATATTTTAAATACTTTAAGGAATTCTATTCGGAATCTATTATAGAATAATTAATTTAAAGAATAATAAAGAATTATAATATTATTAATATAAAAGAAAATAATTAGTTTATTACTTATAAATAGATAAGAATAGTCGAGAATAGGAGAAAGGCCGAGTTTATAAAAGTATTTATATATAAGATTATATTATAATAATAAGGATTTAAATAGATTATATAGAGTATAGATTAGTTATAAATAATAATCAGATATATAAAATCTATTAGGATAATATATATATATATATTCTTATTCAAGAAAGTATTATAAAAGGTATTTATAATATTAAACTATTAGATATCCAAATTAAAATAAATTATAATAGTTATAAGTATTCTAAATACTCTTATAATAAATATAATTATATATATATTTTATAAATAGTTCTTTTAAAGGTCTTTATAAATTACAAGTTTGACTTTACACTTTATAAGAAAGTTGTCTTTATCTCTTTTATAAATAAAAACCTATATTAGAGAAAGAATAAAGGAAGTTATATCTGAAATCAATATTATTTTAAAAGTGCCTTTATTCTAAAGAGTCTTATACTCGACTTTTTACTTTTACTTAAATTAAGTTTCGTATAAATAACTATTCAATTTATAGTATTTCTTGAATAGAATAGACAAGTCACGAATTTGTAACTTTAATTCCTTATATATTATTTTTATTAAAAATAATATATAATACTTTGAGATTAATTCTTTTATAAGATTCCAAAATAATAATTCAATTATAAAAACTATTTTATAATTATACTTCCCTTTAATAATATTTAAAGGTATAATACTTCTATTAGTTCCTTTATATACTTCCTATTTAAGTAATACGAATTTATAAAGCGATTTAATAGATAATAGTTTTAAGATTATTAAAGATTAATCTTAAAGAGAATTATATGAATTTAAGGAATTATTTAATATAATTAATTTTAGACTTAGTATTAAACTTATTTTAATAGTTAATAAATCTAATTGACTAATTATTATTACTTATAATAAAGAGACTCTAAGTGAACTCTCTATAGATTAATTTAATAATATAATAGTCGAAAGTTATTCAAACTCAGGAGTCTCTTTAGATATAAGAAGTAATATTATTAATATCTTTAAACTGAAAGTATTATCTATTATAATTATATTATTATAGGATTTAAGAGTTATTTCAAATAAATATAAAGGTAATAGTATCTTCTAATTATTAATAGTCTTTTTAATATCAGAAATAAGAATTTCAAGAATCTGGATTATATTAACCGGTACTTTCGACTAGTTATTATTTGGATTATATTATTTTATAATATTAAAGACAATATTATAGATTAATATAATTATCTTTAATTTAAGTATCCAGATTCTGTAAATATTACTTCTATTATATTTAATATAATATCCGATATATATATAGTAATTCAAATACTATTTGTATTTCGGAGTGTTTTTAATAAAAGAATAAACTCGATAATTATATAAAATAAAGTGATTTAGACTAGACTTGGAAATTGGATTATTAAGATATTATTTAATAAAACTAATAAATATAAATTAGTCAAGGGAATATATAAGAAATCTATTAAATAAATAAACAATTATAGAATATATTTCAGATTATAAAATCTCAAAGAGATTTACTAATATTCTTATATTATAATCACGGTCTATAATCACTCCTCTAGATCTTTTAATATTTCTATTTTAAATTTATATATATAATAATAAATTCTCTATAATTAAATTATACTCGATTTTAAATTTATTAAAATACTAAATAGTTATTTTATTATTTCTATAAAATATTTATATTTTGAGTCTATAATATCTTTTAATATATTTTAGTATATATTCAAAATAAGAAAAAAGATATTATTTCCTTATATTCAATAGATAATATATAAAATATATATAATTTATAAGATAAATAAAGTAAAGTATATAATTTTCATTATCTAATCTGTTATTTATATTAATTAGATCCTAGTATAACTTCCAGAATAGTATAGGATAATAGAATATAGAATAATAATAAAGTATACTTTTAATATTATTAAGATAATATTCTTTATATTTTAGATCCGATAATAAAGATATTATAATTTTAATATTTTAATAAATAGTTTTAAGCTTTTTCAAAACTTTAGAATATAAATAATCTATAATTTCATATTACTAATCTAATATACTCTTCTTAATAAACCTGGAAACACGTGAGGAATAGACCTTGAAATTGACTAATAGTATTATAAAGGAACTCTCCGATTTTAACTATTCTGAAATTGAATTTTCAGTATATTCAAGGATCTATTATTCAAATTATATAGAGATATCCATTTAATAATAATAATCCCCTTAATTATTCTTTTATATTAGAATATTCGAGTAATTATTCCAGAAAATCCCTTATTAGTTCAGGAATTTAAAAGATATTATAAATATATAAAATAATGGAATATATATTATATTTCAGAATATAATAATTTAACTATTCGGAAATCCTTTAATCTGAATAATTACTCTTATTATTCTATATAATTTAATAGATATTATAATATTATTAGTAAAAATAGTATTTTCCTTATCTTTTCGGAAAGACTAAAATAAGTTGGAATTAAAGTATAATCTAATATTCCCGATATTATAAATAGAATCTGAATTTAAAATAATACTATTCTCAAAGGAATAGTCAATTCCTATCGAGATTTTAATATTATTAAAGGTATTAAAGACTCCTGTTCTAATTGGCCGAATTGAGATATTATAAATTATTATATTAATTATCAGATCCTCTTCTCCCTATTTCTTATTTCTAATTGACTTCGAGATTCCAGATAATTCTATAATAATAGGATTTGATATTATCGAATTTCGTATCTATTCCTGAAAATATCGAATCGCGAATAGTTATCTGTTTATCTATTTTATACCGGCTAGTACTTTATTAACCTTTTTCTGAATATTGGAATTAGAATACTATCTGACTAGTTAATATTCCGGAATCAGATAACTATAATTAGTAAAGAGATAGATTCTATTATAAAGATAGGATAGTTTCGTTATAGGATTACTATTCGAATCCATTCCTTAAAAGGAGATCACGAATATTCTATAGCGGGCTGATAAGGACTATCTAGATACTCGAAGGTATATTAATTCTCTTAATTCCTGAATTATATCTCGGAATTTGGGTTTTCGTGAATCCTCTTCTATAAAGCGGAGTAGTTAATAGTCCCAGTTATATAAGAAACTGGAATTGATATTAACTATTATAGTAATGAGAGTATAATGAGTATAAAGTCCCTGAACTTCGGATAGCTTATACTTAACTACTTCGTTATAGGCCGATTCGAGTTCTGATAATCACATTATAACTGCTATTCTATATTTTGGTTATTGAATTATATACTACCAGGCCCTGGTAATCTCGTTTTGGTATACTTTGTCTAAAGGGGCAAAGTATTATTTGAGCTTTTCGAGTATCTCTTGAATAGTATTATACTCTCGGGTATATTACAGATTCCCACAATTAATTATCTACTGAACCTTAGCTCGGAACTTGTTCATAGCCTTGACCTTCGAATTATAGGTCTTGAACTTGTGAAAGTAAACACTCTAGAGTATTTGTAGGTGGTTTTATTCTAATGAATTGAGGGAAGTAAAAGTAATAATCTCCGACTCGTCTGTAAACGGGATGTTATTCAGGGTATTGGTCTGTGTGGAACTGGGTATAGTAACTGTCTTAATAGTCGCAAGTGTCGGTTCAATGGGTTCCTTAAGCGTTTTCAGGTTAGCTAGAGAAACGGACGGGTTAATAAAGTCCCAAAGGTCTCCTATTACTATCCGGATTACCTCAATCCATAGTAACTAATCCTTCTCCTCCTCTAGTATAACGAGAGTAATAGTAATTACTTTCGAAGATATAGTTATAGTTATAGTAATTTCAGTAAGTGTTAATAATACACGAAGCTTATTCGACAGTCTAGTCATTCAAGGGGATCTATTTGTGCGGAGACAAGATATAGGAACTGTTTTCGATTCGAAATAAGTCTATTTGAAGGCGAATAACAGTATAGTCACGTTTTCGGTTCGAAATAAGTCAATTCGATACCGAATAACGGTAAGAAGTCACTATAATTACAAGTTCGTTATAATGGAAGCTCGTAAATATGGGATTTAGAATAAGGCCGGGCTTATAACTGACAGTTATAGTTACAGGAGTGCAATACACATGAGGTGAAGCTTGAAAAGTGAGTATATTATAATATCTGAAGAAGTTGTCTAAGGAGCCAAGTGGGCGACTGCTCGGGGAGCTTATATCCCACTGGAACAGTCTAATCCCCATTGGGAACGGCTAGTACTAAAGGAGAGAGGCCCGTGATATCCAACTGACAGATTCAAAACGCGGAAGCACGCTTCCATCCCTCCCTGTCAACGCGGCTAATTAACCTCGGCTCGAACATGGCTTCGGGGAACGACTCCTTGACGACCCGCCAGCCACTGGTTTTTTGTTTTACGATCTGATAAGCTACACGCAAACAGGGGTTGCGTTGCCGATCTCTCGGGTGCGTCGTGTGGGGAGATTCCCCAGGGTCTGAAGATCGGGCCGGTAGTGTGTCCAGTTAAAATCTAGCAAACAAACATAGAAAGACTGGGTTATGCAGACACGAGGTCCACGGCACAACCAACTCTCCCTACAATGGCAGGGCAGATTGGACCTCATTCAAAGATGACCAGCCGCCTTTTACGTACCGACAAAGACCGTCCTCATTCCGGCAGAACTCTCGAGTCATTCTTCCTCTATTTTTGTAATCCGATCACATGGTTGCTCCTGGCTCTACGAACTTGTACACATCTTAATGCATAATTCAAAACTTACCGAATACACTCAACCGGCCCGAAACCCAAAAGCACACTAGTCTTGGCTCCTTCTTTCTTGCAAGAATTAGGGAAAAAGTTTTGATTGGTCCCTATTGTATGGAAACGAAACACGGGAGTAGCGGGAAATCCGTGGCTTCTCTACGGCCCCGTCAAAAACCTGCCCGGCTCCGCAAGAGATTGCGCCGACTCTCTCGGCTTGGCCCGAATGCAACCCTTGGAACAGGCCCAGCTGTAGCCTGTAGGAAAGCCTTCCGGTGGCCAAGGGAAAATGCTGAACACTCGCTCTCTCCGGCGAACTTGTTCAATTGATTGCATGTAAAGGCCCCCTAGTCTTTCAGTGACGTTTTGCATTGCGAAATGGCTGAAAATAATGTACGAAATACTGTGACGGAGGTCTTGAGATTTCGCGTAGATCCTCTAAGAAAGGGGACTTGATGCATGCTGTAGCTGTGGGAGATCTTATTTTCGAGGGCAGATTGCACATGTACCTTGGTCACGTTCCCCCGAGTGGGAAAAGAAATCAGCCAATCCTGACTCGGTAGCTTGTGATTACTTTTTCGCATGGTCGTATCCGTTACGTTGTGAGAAGTACTGAGGTTGCACATCATCCAACCAAATGGCAGTTTAAGACTCCGTTAAGACTCCGTTAAGACTCCGTTAAGACTCCTTATGGGAAGGCACACACGTACGTGTGACCATGTTTTTTCCTTTTGGAGGAGGGCGGGCGCCGAATGGCTTTTCCTACTGTAGGGTTTAGCGAGCGCCACCTTACTCGTTACTCGTTACTCGTTACTCGTTACTCGTTACAGCTGTTTCCCAAGCCCAGGGCCTAAGCGCATACCCCAAGCCCGCCAATGCGGGTGCCCCATAAAGGTGCCATCGTCCTCTCATCCCGGGGTCTTTCTCTGGCCAGACACTATGGGGAATCGACCGCTGTTGAATCTTGCTTGCTTACCAGCCTCCATCAGAGCAATTTCGTTTTCTCTCCAGTCGCCAAAATGTCCGCAAATCGAGGTCCCCCAAATCTAGATTCTATAGCAGTTAGTGTGATCCTCTGTGCGACCATCCCAGGAGCGATAGCAACACTCACTGTTATCCTCCGTCTCATCATTCGCTCAAGGATGTTGAATTTCCTGGGGAAAGATGACTTGTGCATTGTGATTGCGCTGGTGAGACCTCGCACTTCGGGACCCTGTCATAGCCCAAGCTCTATCTCACGCACTAATTGCCATTGCGCAGTTCTTCTCAATATGCTGCAGTATTGCGACTTGTTTCGGTGAGTGCGCCCAATTAAGACCAAAGCATTGTGGACGGAATTGAGAATTGGTAGAAACAAGATTTGCCTTGCGTCAAAGCGAATCTTCCCTCTCTGGACAAGACGTCAACGATTCTCTCGTCGTATGTCTCGCAGCTTTTCTGGACGCTTCCTGAGAACTAATTCCATTTAGCCGTTGTACATCAGCATGGTGACTTATGGCCAAGGCCTGACGTTCACCAAAATCTCCATCCTCCTGCTCTACCTCCGCCTCTTCGACAGCTCTCGAACTCGCTACGGCTGCTACGTCCTCTTGGGAATAGTCATCCCCTACGGGGCATGGCTTTTCTTCTGCAGCGTGTTCCCCTGCTATCCCATCGCACGCTTCTGGGATAGCAGTATTCCAGGGCATTGTATGTCAACCCCACCAATGTGGTATACGAACGCTTCCATCAACATCGCGACGGACCTGGCTATATTTGCTTTACCGCTGAAAACGATTCATGATTTGCGTTTGCCCAAAGGGCAAAAGATCAGTCTCTACATTGTGTTTACGTTCGGTTTTGCGTATGTGTAACTCTAGATCTCAAATCACCCTCATTTATGCTCCCAATCCAGGAGACTTGCTAAACAATATTTCTCCAGCGTCTGCGTTATCTCCATAGTCCGCGTCCCTGCGCTCATTGGAGCAGCCATGCATCCCGACCCAACATGGGACAATGTCTGCTTGGCGAAATGGTCTTCCATCGAGCTCAACACCGCGATATTTTGTGCCTCCATAAGCACCTTCAAACCCTTGGTTTCGCGATTTTTACCAAAAATCCTCCCATCGAACGACTCTTCCGACCTGGTTCAGTTTGAAACAGGGGGTGACATTGAAGGAACGAGAGGTGTGCTGGAGACGATTGGTGAGACTACGAGTCGGAGTACAAACACGGCATCGCAGAGTGATACGGATAGGATTTATAAAGAAGAGAATTTTGGGGTGCATGAAGTGGAAAAGAGAGTTATGGGGGAAATGGAAGAGAAGGCTGTGGTTCCAATGGCGTGGGAGTTGAACGATAGAGGCGTATAATTTTTTCGGTCACTTGGTTTTAGGGTGAAATTTTGGAATTACATTGGGAGGTTTGGTGTTAGGAATGATGGGCGCTACTATTGATAGATCAGACTCGCAAGACTGGGGGCGTATTGGGATTACTATAGCATTTTGGGATTCGTATGTCACATAATCAAAAGTACTAGAATTGTTGCGTTGAGCTAGCTATAATTTCATAGGTTTCGCCAACGTCTCTCAGACCCAGATGATTGCGTCTCGGCAAAGTCAAGACCCACCAAAGCGAGAAAGACGCATTTCCAATTCCTCCTGGATATCCCGCAAATCCTCAGACTTTCCCCTACAGAGGTCCTCCAGTCTAAGAAGCAGCACGTGACAGTGAAGAGTTGGTCTTCGAACCGCTTGATCTTGATCCGTCCGTCAGCGAGTTTCTCGCTCCAATGCTTCTTGTACAGCAGCCACATTGAACAGCTTCTCCTCGAGTTCCTGATTCTTCTCTTTCAAGGAGTACTTGTCCTGATACAGTTCTCGAATATTCTTCTCATCACTCTTCCGAGCTTGCTCAGACAAGGCTTTCTCATTCCTCAGATCTTGTAGCTCCTTCTCCAAACGCTTGATACGTTCATCTCTTGCAAGCGTGGCACCCTGTACAGCCTTTCGGATGCGATCCTGCTCGATCTGCTGGTTTGTACGACTCGAGAGCAGGCTGGACTGTGCCTCCTCCAATTGCTTTCGAAGATTGATAACCTCAGCTTCCCGCTCAGCCTGTCCGGTCTGAAGTTCTTCTGAATGCTTATGTAGTTGGTTGAGCTCACTCTGGGTTCTATCAGCATCGGAAACCGAGGATTCGAGTTCAATGGCCTTCAAAGCCAACGCAGACTTGGTTGCCGATAATTCTGCTGTGAGTTGCTCGACCTTCTTTTGCTGGCTCTTCTTGTATTGATCAAAATCAGCTGCTGCCTTCTTGACTTGATGCAAAAGATTCGAAACATCGCCCTCCTTTTTGGTCAATTCCTGCATATGCTTTGCCCTATCTTGATCACGGCCATCCTGGGAGAACCTCAGTGCTTTAGATTCTGCAGCTAGCTTCTTCTTCATCTCGGCGACCTGGGCGCGCAGAGGAACGTTCATCTTGACAGCATTGTCTTTGACAGATTCCATTTCTGCAATTCCTCCCAAAATAAGATTGAAGACGCCTATCATATCGCCGTCTGACATATTCTTGTGATTATATTAGCTTTGAAACTGCACAGGACACACTTCGAGATTGTCTTTGATAGAGCAGATACTGAACAGATTGTTCCAGACCGATAAGGCACACTCAAAGTAGAAGGTAAAAGGGTCTTTGCATACCTCATATTTCTTCTGCAAGTGAGGTAACCATTGCATGGCAGCCGCGCAAAGCCATTCCGTGTTGTACTTGTCATTGTCTTTCTTCGCGATGGCTAACTGAAGGTCTTTGTTCTCTGCGACGAGACTGTCTTTCTTCCTGCTCAACTCTTCGATCCCTTCTTGAATCCGATCAAAGAGTTCTTCGGCCTCGATCCTTGTAGTGAGCCCAGCACCAGCAGGAATGTGTTTGAGAGCTTGCTCGGCGAATCTCTCGACTACCTCTATGTGGCGCAGTAAAGTGTTGCGGAAGGCCTTCGCTTCGTCGCGCCACTCCTCGTCGGTCATCAGCACCTCTTGGTCAACCTATTTCTGTGAGACAAGTGTTCCTCATTCTTGGAATAAAAGATACTTACCACCAATTTTTGGAGAGGTTCGCCCTTTTTGAAGTGATGAGTTTCGGCCTTTGTCTCGGCAAGTGGTATACGTAGAATGAATCCCGGCTTGGACCCCGTAGTTGCCCTTGTACTGGGTGTGAAGCGTTCAATGAACTCATTAAGATCTGTCCGGAAACTTCTAGGATCTTTCAGAAGTTCTTCGAGTCCAGGATCTCTCAGAAGTTCGTCAAGTTCTTCTGAACCACCTCCCTCGCGCCTCGCAGCGTTCGCCTTCAATTTGATATGGCCAATGGTCTCCAAGACAGGTTCAGGGCCTTTGAGGATGGCTTTCTTTTCAGCAGATGTCATAAGACGGAGACAATGACCCTTTTGCCCTTTTCCTAAGGACTCATAGCTGATAGTGATATTACGTGGAAAGGTTCCAACGATCTTTCTTAGGGCTCCAACCACATTAGCCTTCAATACAGCATCGGTGTGTTCTCTCTTTGCTCTAGCGAGCTCACTCAACGCTGTACGTTGCGGGTGGAGAGCGTCAGCTTCAGACACGGCTATCGAATTACTCTGTTCTAAAAGGCCAGCACAGAGCTGTTGCGCTCGAACCACGTCGTCGTACGGAATGGTAAGGCCTTGTTTTGTGGGGCTAGGGGCGTCTTTCTCCACTTCCCGGATGAATCTTTGGATGAAGTTGAAGGAGATACGAATTTCTTCTGAGCAGGGCTGCAGTCGTCGGGAACTAACATCTGTCGGCGGAACGGCATCCGCAATGACATCGCCTTCCTTGGCTTGCTTCGCAGTTTTGCCCTTCTTTCCTCTCGCCATG
Organism: Hyaloscypha hepaticicola; assembly: GCA_002865625.1. Taxonomy (NCBI): domain Eukaryota; kingdom Fungi; phylum Ascomycota; class Leotiomycetes; order Helotiales; family Hyaloscyphaceae; genus Hyaloscypha; species Hyaloscypha hepaticicola. The sequence goes on from KZ613477.1 coordinate 459,380, forward strand.
ATCGATATTCGTGTATGTCAAACGAGGTGGTGGGAGAATGAGGATGAGGAATTAACGCCGTTGTTGGCGAGAGGTTACGGATTCAAGTCCGGCAGGAGGCGAGGAGTTGATGTCACTGCAGGAAAATCTCCATCATGCTCGCCATCGAGTAAATACATTTTGAAAGGTGAACCGTAGTTTTTCAAACTGTCAGGAGTGAATAAATCTGTAATGGGGCCCAAAAACATGCGAAACGTGGGTTTGAATGGAACACATCGACTTTTTTTTTAGTCAACGTAAAAACACAATCTTGGAGGGAGAAGGATCTAACAATCTCCATCATTGAAAAAATTATAAGCAGGTGTAACTCAATGGAGGATAACTCGAGGAAATTTTATAGACATCTAGCTCGAATTGAGGCATTGGAATTCAGCATGTTGTTCCTTCACAGCGGCACTTGCCACAACAACCACTGATTTCAGAAGGTTTCCATCACTTGACAAATCTCCAATCATCTCCGATCATTTCTGCATCAACTGCGAGACTGCGACTGACAACTTGGAAGTCAATGCCTACTTGTGATCAAGTCCGTGGCCATGGAGATGGTCAAGCTACGATGGGGGAGAAGTAAGTGAGTTGAGAAAGTGGTGAAGCGTGAAAAGTCGTGATGCTAATTTGACATTGGTGTGCGGTTATCACAGCGGGGTCAACCTCCAAAAAAAGTTCACTACAACCTTACGCAAACACCATCAACACAAGATGGAAGACGATCGAGCACAGGTCGACCTTGGAGTTGCCGTGGATGTGGAGGAGAGGCTAGAGGAAGCTGCAGTCCAACGACAACCCAAGAAGCGCTTTGTGGGCAGAAGGACAGCAGAAGCAGCTTCCGGCTCTGGAACAATTGGCAACCAGGAGCACAACGGGGCTATTGAGGGTAAAATGATCTCTGTTCTCGCTCTATCGATGTGTTTACTAATGCCTCGAAGTATCAAAACCAAGACGGACGCCTAGAACTCTCAATCAGGTTTCTTTTGAAATCCTCAACGATCCGGACATCAACGCTGCCATCGCCCTCCTCCCTCCAAACTACTCGTTCGAAATCCACAAGACTATTCACCGAATACGAACGAATGGCTCAAAGAAAGTTGCGCTGCAGATGCCAGAGGGTCTTCTCCTTTTCGCTACCACAATATCCGATATCCTCATACAATTCTGTCCTGGCATCGAGACAGTTATAATGGGAGACGTCACATACGGCGCATGCTGCATTGACGACTATACTGCAAGGGCTCTAGGTTGCGATCTCCTGGTACACTATGCTCACTCATGCTTGATACCTGTGGATGTCACAAAAATCAAGACGTTGTATGTGTTCGTGGATATAAGCATCGACACCACGCATCTATTATCTACACTGGAGAAGAACTTCCCATCTGGAAAGACAATAGCCATGGTGGGGACGATACAATTCAATGCCACATTACACGGAGTTCGAGCACCATTGGAGAAGGCAGGATATAATGTGCTCATTCCGCAAATTGCCCCATTGAGCAAGGGAGAAATTCTTGGATGCACATCACCACGGCTTGCCTCGACAGATGGGGTGGATATTATCCTATACCTTGGCGATGGAAGATTTCATCTGGAAAGCGCCATGATACACAACCCTTCCATTCCAGCATACCGCTACGATCCGTACTCGAGAAAGCTGACGCGAGAGAGTTACGACCACAAAGAGATGCACACACTGAGAAGAGAAGCCATCTCCACTGCGAAGTCGGCGAAGAAATGGGGCCTGATACTTGGCTCCCTCGGTCGCCAAGGCAATCCACATACCATGTCAATGATCGAGAAGAAGCTTGAAGATCAAGGTATACTGTACATCAATCTTCTGTTGAGTGAAATCTTTCCCGGAAAACTTGCGATGATGGACGATGTCGAATGCTGGGTGCAGGTTGCGTGTCCTAGGCTCAGCATCGATTGGGGTTATGCCTTTCCAAGGCCGTTGCTCACGCCATATGAGGCTTTGATTGTATTAGGTGCCAGAGAGGATTGGGCGAAAGCGAACGATGATGTGTATCCAATGGACTATTATGGAAAGGAGGGTCTCGGGAGGACGAAGGTTGCCGCCCTGATTCCAGCAAAGGTTTGAACGATATGCAATGAGGCACGGAGACCTGCCAGACCAAAACCTCTGCTGGGATGGGGGCGATGATTCGACGACCTCTGTGATAGCCTCGAGGAGAACTCGGCCATGTTTATTCGGTGTTCGTTGATACATTTCACTTGCGATAGCTTCGGTCTTTGAGGCAGACGGACTATTGGCTGCACACGAATCGAAACCCCCTTAAAGTCGCATTGTGGGCTGTTTTCACGCAGCTGCTTGCTTTTGAGTGAAATAGGACCGGTTCGCGCCTTGAAGTACAGCGCCGAGATCCAGTAATTGGAGAAGTCTTTTGTAGGGACACAGCTGGTGCAGGTGAATTGTGTCGCCATGTCGGTGCCGAGGGTGGCATCCAGGGAGTTTCCACCGACGAACTGATGGAGACAGGGAGATCCTGTGGTAATGCCAGGGTTCACTATTCTGAGCGAGCATGATTTGTTAGAAAATTTCGACTTGAGTACTTCCAGAGCTTACGGGTCAATGTGGTTGACGGCGAGCTGTGAGCTGGAGAACTAAAGCGTCGCACCTGCGGCAATGACCACAGGCGTGGTAGCCAGCGCCGCCACTGCAACGAGAGATGACAATGCGTCTTGATTTGGTTTCCTCAAAAAGACACTAGACTATTTCTTTGAATCTCGAAACACTGATGTTATCAAAATAACCTTCAAAATGACGATACTCTCAAAGACAAACAACTTCAACTCACCCATGCTATGAATAGGGAAAGCAGAGTCTCTTCAACCCTTATGTTCCCATCTCATCGATGGGAAAACCCCCAACCGGGCACTGTCAGTTGGCACCTCACTCCCATGCCGATACCTTCGATTCCAATGGAAACATTTTCAGCCCAACAATCCAACATTCCATGATTCGAGAGCATAGAGTTTTCCAATCTTTTTACATTGGTCTCGTTTGACGTCTACACCAATGAGGGAGTCTGGGACGAGTGCCGATATATGGTGGATACAGCCAAGCGGGGTACAGCATAACGGCAGCTCCAGACTGGAGTGACAGGCTGTAAGATAAGTCGGTCGGTCGGTCATCAGCTGAGGACATATTCGAACTGATTGACTTACGTGATTACTAAGCAAAGTCTTCAACCCAACAGTCGTTGCACTTACTCTTTGCGCACGGGCCCAAAACACCAAAATCAGAGAATCATGAGAATGAGCATTTAATTATATTATAATTCCAATCACCATTTGTTCCCTCTAATAGGCTTCCCACCTGATCTAATTAACTGCGCGCACCTTCTAGGCATATCGGCGATACGGTCACGTATCTCCTCTATAGTAATCTTGTCCCATTCTTCTTGTAAAGCTTCTTTCATCTCTTCCTCCGAATCAAAGATTCTACGCCGTAAGCGTTGCTTGATTATAGACCAAATACCCTCGATAGGGTTCAAATCAGGGTTTTGTGCAGGATGGACCAGGTTTTGAATATTATGAGCCTCCTTATACTCCTCCGCAAGGCCTCGTTTCCTCATACCGTGAGAAGGGTCCCCATCTTCTTGAAGAAGCCACGGTTTATCGTCAATTAACCTCATAGATTCGACGGCTTGGACGTAGATAGGTAGGAGGCGATCAACGTAATATTTCTGGGTCATTGCATTGCCCTTAACCTTCACTTCTACGTCGTGAGGCTTCCCTGCTTCCCACTCTCGTACGCGTTAAAGGTATTCGTCTTCTGTTTCAGTCGTTGGTCGCCGGCGAGGCTTTCCAGGATAAGGAGGACGCTCGACTTTGTCTTCTTCGTCATTATAAAACTCCAATTTCTCTACTTTCCCCCACCAAGAGATCCACGCTGCGATGTGAAAGCGGACACCTTTGAGCGGAGGCCTTTCTTTAATATTCTCTGGCTCATCGCGCTTCCTCCTCTCTCTCGTTACTCTCCCTTGAGCTTGCGACGTTGGATCAACGTGTGCTTTATCTGTATAAACAATATGGTTGAAGAAACCGAAGAGAGGGTTATAGTTGTGCTCGGTGCCGTATATGACTCTCTCTATCTTATTCTTTTGAGAGATCTCCTTCTTAACGAAGGCACAAACGTATCGTCCACCCCTATTCGTATACCGCTTCATTATCTTTTGTAATTAACGCTTTTTGACTGGCAGTTTGTGGTATTCGATTTGAGCTTCGTAAGGCTGTTTTCGGACTGGGTTTCGGGAGGGAGAATAAAGCATCTTGCAAGTCGCCTTTGTAATCTTTGACTTATATCCAAGTATAAAAGACCTCGGCCGGGTCCTTCTCTTTGCTTCTACGCCTAAACTAGCGTATTGTTTCTTCCAATATCGAGCTATAGACTCAACAATGTGATAATCCTTCGCAATACTGCGTAACGATTTGGTTCCGCCATTGGGAGCGAGTGTATCAAAGAACTTGCACTTCCTTCGAGTTGTAGCTTCGCAATTAGCAAGAGGTTCGGGCGAGGGAGTTCGAAAGGGGTTATTGCGCGTTGGTGGTGCCATAATTAACTGATGAAGGAGTTATTGTTGTGTTGGAAGACTCGCGATTTTGGCGTTCTGGGCCCGTGCGCAAAGAGTAAGTGCAACGACTGTTGAACCACCAGAACTGACTTACTGACTAAGGTCGACCGATAAGCGGCTGATTAAAGTGCAAGGATAATTTTTGTATATAAAAAATTATCCCTTCGTCCGGCGAGACATTGCCAGGCGCTAGCAAGGGTCCTTAACGAGTGGTAAGCGAATGGATTACTGAGAAATTAGTAATCCAGGTACACGCATTTTGTCTAAGCGAGAATACCCTTGCTAGCGCCTGGCAATGTCTCGCCGGACGAAGGGATAGTGAAAAGTACATCTTCAAATCTAGCCACAACTCACTCCCTTTTATATACCTTACTATATACTAGTACTAGAGTGTTATTAAAAGGGATTTCAAAGAGTTTTCAGCGTTTTTATAAATATTCCTACAAGTTACACTTACTCCTCTTGATCCTGAATTTCAAGGGCAAAATAAAGGGGGTTTGGCCTAAGCGACTAGGCAAAAATTCCCTCACCTTGCATAACAGGTGCATATTATGCATAAACTATGTATAAAATCACAGGGCTTCAACTTATAAGCGGCTGATCAGTTAAGGATATTACGAACTGATGGACTTACTTAATTTTTAACCTCAACTGACTGACTGATAACTGACATACTAAAAATTTCGTAAGCGCTGACTGACAGCCGCTGACTTATCTTACAGCCTGCTGGAAGTCTGTTGTAAGCGCGAGTGATTCATAACCGACTGACTTGAGTCATGCGCGCCAAAGAGATTTTTGAAAATCTCAAAGTGCAAGTGTATGACAGCTTCGCTACTTTATTTTGAGCTCCAAGTGATACACAGGCTTCATATCGTGAACAAAGGGATGGACTTTGATAAGCACCTCCGCGGAGGCAACACTGAAGGGTGCGCATCACGTGACATACCCCAACTAATTGGAAGATACCTCGCTTTAAGTGGGAAAGAACTCGGGCCCGTCAAGTTAAGCCACAATGGTGTGCTGTCGCTGAAGCATAAATTCAGTGTCTTGATTGGTGTGTTTTCTCGAAAGCGATACCCAAAGGAGGGCGGCCGCCGGCTCAGAGAGAACCCGGAACGGGGTAGGATTGCCGAAGACGTGGAGCATGGCAACGCATGGCAACCCGCTTCTTGCCTTAGCGGGGTACGTAGTCCAAATCGATGGAGATCTAGACTTCAAAATCTTGAATTTGAGCTCTTGTCTGCCAATAAAATACCTTAGCCCCATGGCCTCTTATCATTAGGCTAAAGTCTGGCCAGCTCCGCCAAGCCTACCTACTGTATACTTGAGCGGGCCGTTGAAGTAGATCGCCATGTCGCTGGTAAGGCTCTGTGCTCTCAACTTTCAATGCCCAATATTTTTACCTCATCTAACTGTGTGATAATGCCTCTTGAACCTTGCAAACTCTAACGAAGACATAACTTACGCCGCTGAGTTCGGAATTACATACCTATCACGCGACCGTTTTAAAATATCCACCATGCTCACGCTTATCAGCGCCACACCTTCGCCATATGCGCGCAAAAATCGGATAGCGATGATCGAAAAGGGCATTCCGTTCGATCTTCAAACCGAGATTCCCTGGCATAGCGCAACCGAAACACCAAAATACAACCCTTTGGAGAAACTGCCCATCCTCATCTTCGATGATGGAAGACCACCGATCTACGAATCGTGGTATATCCAAGAATACATCGTTCGGAAATACCAAGGCACTGGACCAGATCTGATGCCTAAGGAGTTGGATGATCAACTGATCGTGAAGAAGATTCAGGTTTTGGCGGATGGCGCTTGCGATGCGATGGGTCTTGTGTTCTTTGAGACGGCGAGGGGAGAGTTGATGAGTAAGGAGTGGTTTGACAGACAGATGCGGAAGGTCAATGGAGTGATCAAGGCCATGGATGAGTTGGTGCGCGAGAACAAGGGGAGGAAATTTCTGGTCTGTGACGAATTTTCCGTCGCGGATATTGCGGTGGGTGCGATGCTAGGAATGATGAATATGGTGGAGACGAAGTATGGCTTGATTCATTGGAAGGAACAGTACCCTGAGTTGAGGAAGTACTGGGAAATGCTGGAGAGCAGAGAGAGTTTCAAGGAGACCCAACCTGTTATGTTTGAGCTTACGGAGAAGGTTGCGTAGGAGGTGACAGTTCGCATTGTATATTACGAATTTGATTGAGCGCGATTGTTTCTTTTTGGATGGATCTTCAGCCAGTATTCGAGTTGTTTTAGTGAACATTGCGCAATCTTGTTAGTCAGTTACTTCAGCGCCATAGTTTCAATTCCATAGTCAAATCAAACTACTGATTGTACCGAAAAATCCCACCATTTTTGAGACCTCATCACTCACAGCGCAATAAAGCAAACGTTGAAGCGCAATGTTCAATCACATAGAAGCTCCGACCCTCTGAAGATCTCATACTGTCGCGTACGGCAAATAATCTGACCGTTTATGACTTCTACTCATCTCAGCAGCGAAATAGCAAACATTACTGCAAAATTCAAGAAAGAAAGCAGGAGATGCCTTCGATGTAGCACGCTGCAAACCATACTTGTTCGCTCAGCGCACTTGCATGGAGAGAAGATCTGACGCTACCTAGCTCGAGTATCGCCGCCAAGGTAGTCCTGCGAATATCATCGCTCATTTCGGTTGAAGTTGCACACTACGTCGCCTATCAATGCCCTATCTTAGCCCCGGATACCGTGAGGATGAAATACATCCCCAGCTCAAAGATACGAAGTCCTCTCTAATACAAGAGATGCGTCAATAACGAGAATCGCAACAACAAAAGCGCAGACTCAAGAAGATTTTCCATTGCCGGACGCTTTTCGGAATTTTCTCAAATATTATTAGTGTAATAAACTCAGCGCAAAATTAGAGAAACAGTAGTGTTTTAACCGAGGATACCACGAGCTGCCGAGAACCAAGTCGCATTCCTTCCTCAGACTCCTCAAATAAATGTAAAAGGAATTGAGGTGAGTTATATATACGAGAATCGAATATTCTGAAGGATTCTTGAACATTGGAAATGCGAAGAGGCACGTATCTACTGTTTACCGAAGCAAACTAGCTTCGGACTGAGAATGATGGAATAATATTGGAAAATGGAGCAGTACACTGAAGGGGCGTATTAACAATGGAGGAGAGAGAATTAGTCCTATAAAGGCTAGCAAAGCTCTTGGAATATATATAACGATATCTGAGGCATTCCGTCGGCAGTGAGGTTACAGTTCTGAATGAGACATCATGGGTGAGAAGTCCTCGCCCCTGTTGCACTTCAGAAAGGCGAAGGTTTTTCAAAGGTGGACTAAGACAAAATCGCTATATTAAAGTCCCCAATAAAGAATTGTTTATAGTTGACATTTTCGAGATTGGAACAGGGAAGTCGTGTAGGATGGCGATTGCCATAAAAATGTGGTAGAGAAGGATAGTCGAAAGTCGGCCTACAACGTTCTACACGCAATTGGGTCAATTAAACTCCAGCCGTTATACGCCATTGAGCACAAAATACTCTACCTGACGATGAAATTTAAAGGTAATGGGTTTAAGAATTAATTGGCTGTTAAAACCTTCAGGGGCCGAATCCTCATCGAGACGTCGTAAGCGAAGTGCTTTGCTCGCTAAAACAGGGGTCGTTTACCGAAGCTGACCTCTTCCAGATGGCTAGGTACCTATCTTTCTGTTCTTTTCTACTCTCTCGAGGCGGAGAAGTATTATTGTATCTCTATTTTTAGATGTTCTATATATCAATCGAGAGGTCCTGTTCCTATCGTTGCAAAGGTTGCCCTCTTAGCTTCATCATCGTCATAGGTTGCGCAAGCCCGGCGTCAATCTCCGCTTATCGCAAAACAAGCTTTTGCCAAGCTTCGGGCACTCCCATTTGCTCCACCATCACACCCCCCACTCAATATACGCCCCGCTCCAGTGAAACATTATCTTCTACTTATTTTTTATCAACAAATTAAAAACACAGTGCCGCCCATATTTTATATCGTAACTAAATACGGAATTCCAGAAGCAAGATGGCAACAGGGGCGAAAGATTCAGACGAACAGCCTATGCGATCAGACTCAAGAGATCAGCCAGTTACAGCAAGCGATAAAGCTGGGGAACGAAACAGTGCGAACGAGGTAGTGGACGATGTAGATAAGAACGATATGAATGCCTGGGAGGCAGAAAAGGCCGGCGAAGGCTACTTCGTGCCTCTACGCATTTGGTGTGCGTCTGTTATCCGTTCAGCTGCCACCAGCGTTGCCTGGTTCGTGCATATTACTAAGCAAGGAACACCAAAATTGATCACTAAAGATCCCTATATTTTAGCGACGATGTCGCTAAAGTTCAGGGCACAGATCACTAAATTACAGGGAGACGCCCCTAAAGCCTTGCAACACGGTATTTGGTTGGTTCGCTTAGCAAAATGCACGGACCAGGCAACGCTGGTGGCAGCTGAACGGATATTTCCGATAAGTGCTGGCTCATTTGGCCCGATGGCGTCTGCTTTTGCTATTTGCGCTATGGCAGAAAGTTGGAAGGTTGAAAATTTGACCAAAGTCGCCGACAATATGCTGGTAGGAACTGATATAGAAGAACCCAAATGGTAAGAACCTGTTTCGACTGCGGTCTTCTTGATTGGCCAGCCCACTTCGCTCCTTTTACTCTTGTTGATTTCGCAATACAAGATATGGTTGAGCTAATTTGTTCCGTACAGGCTTCTGGTGCTGAAAGTAATTTCCCTCGCACGCTCCCTTATCGCAAATATATCCCTGCTTCTGTCCTTCGCCAATAGGCTACCCTTCAGCCTGTCCCAAATTGTCACCATTCTGTCCTTTTTCGGCTCTTCCATCATCTCTATTGTTGCCACCGCTCTTACAAAAACCAATGCGTGGCCATCTCCGCAAGGATCCAGCCTTTCTGCGTCCTTCTACTTTGCTTGCATTTCGGCTGGCCTCTCACTCATCCTCTCCATCCTTCTCATCTTTACTTTCATTTTCGCCAGAATTCGACATGAGTTTCCGGCAGATCTCTCTCAAACTCTCACATTACCTCAAAGAACACCTATGGGGCAATCACTAGGTTCTATCGTGTATCTGGTTTCTGGTGCGGCAATTTTCTCGGCCATTGAAGGTTGGCGCTTTGCGGATGGCATTTACTGGGCAACGGTAACACTTCTCACCATCGGATTCGGCGACATTGTGCCAACCAACCATACTGGAAGGAGTCTGATCATCTTTTATGCAACAACAGGAATCGTTTCGATAGGATTGGTGATTGGGTCGATCGGAACTCTCGTCCTGGATCGTGGCGCCAAGAAGATCTTCGCCAGAATGACCGTAAATGCCAGAGAGAAGAAGCTCCGTGCTGCTATCCAGAATATGCCTGATACCTCCACCTCAAAGCCGACGACGCAGTCCCCACTTGAAAATACGACGTCGCAGTCGACTGATGAACATCCGCACCTTGCGAACGAGAAGGCAGAGTTCGCTCTCATGCGCGAGGTCCAGGCAGATGTGTCTAGCTCGCAGCAAAAGCGGCTGTTCATAATATCTTCGGTTGCCATCTCTATGCTCTGGTTCTTGGGTGCTCTTGTATTCTGGAGCACAGAGAAAGCTTCTCAATCTTGGTCGTAAGCAGAACTTGCAGATGCCACCTAATGACTAGCTGACACTAACCTACAGATATTTTGACGCCCTATATTTCTGCTTCATCTCACTCCTCACCATTGGTTATGGAGATTTCGAAGTACAGTCAGCAGCCGGGAAGGCAGCATTCGTTTTCTGGGCCTTTCTTGCAGTGCCAACTATGACGATTCTCGTTGCATCTATGGGTGCGACTTTCTTAATTGCCGTTAAAGCTCTGATTCACAAAATTGATGCGTTTGTGGTTCTTCCACACGAGAGCGGTCACCCGGATTCATATCTTAACAAGATGTATAAGATGGGGAAGTTGAAGGCAAAAGCGAAGTTTGGACATCGATTGGGATGGAGCGAGCATAAAGATGGACGAGAGCGTCATCATCATCCCGAGCACGGCGAGGGTGTACGAAATCCAGACACAGGCGGTGAGTCCTCAATCCCACCCCAATATCCATTTCGAGCCATTTTTATTGTACCAAGGAAATTCTAATGACAATACTGTACCAGTTGTTCATCACGACCATCGCAAAATCCACCGGAATCTTCCCCACGAGGAACAACTTACTCATCAAGACCTCCTCTATCAACTAGCCCGTGAGATCCGGCAACTTCTCGCCAAAGTCTCCGACTCCAAGGGTTTAAAGTACAGCTACGAAGAATGGACGAAGTTCATTCACTTACTTAATTACGATGCATCGAAGAAAGACCATATCTCTGTTGCTAGCTGGTCTTGGCTTGATGATTCGTCGCCGTTGTTTAGGGGTAAGAATGAGACGGAGTGGATCGTGGAGAGGCTGAGTTTGAGGCTTGAGGAGGAGTTGAAGAGAGATACGAATGAGAGAGATGAGGGGATGTGTATTACAGAATCAGAAACGTGAGGGTACAGGTAGTCCCGCACCGCAAATTTCGACATGCGCGCTTTCCATTTCCATCTTTGGACCTGAGCAGTCGCTCCTCTGACCTGAGCTGAGCCCTGAGCCCTGAGTCCTGAGCACGTTGGTGAGTCAGCTGGATTATGCTCAGGAGATACTCTTCTGGTCTGCTCGAGAATTGGTTAAAGTTTCTATATGATCTTAATAGATGTGTTACTGCCAGTCAATCTAAAACACAATTACCCCTTTGCTTACAGCAATACCGACATGAGAATTTTCTATTTCCGCCATTGGACGTGAGTGAGCCGTTGCTGCTGTAGCCTGACTTATAGGGGAGCAGACCTAACCCAGGCTGTGTAGAGTGAAGAGGGAGGGCTGGAGCCTAAGCTAGTGAGCCGGGGGACTGTTTTGACTCCTCGGTTACAACTGCTGTCGAAGGGTGGCGTGGTGGGAGCCCATTTGAGCCATGTCCTGTGCTCAGCCACCACGAGCACCACGCTAAAATTGCTATAATAATGCGCGAATCTTTCAACCTCGGGTTTCCTTTTCATCCTTTCCAAACGCCATAAATATGGCTAACTAGAACTCTTATGCTTACTAGTTATGAATTACTGGAACTAATCTCAGCAGGCTTTTTTACTTGCAGGTTCCAAAGAAACACATACTTGTTATCTGGAATTAACACGATACGAACAGTGATAGCCAAACTGCCTTCCATCTCTATAGGCAGAAGTGTGCAGAGGAGGACGCACTTAACACTCGCCCTTGAGTCATGGTGCAAGTTTCCTCAGCAAAGGAAAGAAAGAGACTTCCACGTCATGATGCCTCCTCTTCCAATGGAACAACACGAGTAAGAGAAAATTCCGTATCTTCCGGTCAAAGTCGTGTACTCCTCTCATTGTAGCCACCAGACATCAACTAGATTTCGCACTGCCCGCTACCGTAAGTACAACCTTGTTACACGTCAAACGCTAACATTACAATCAAGGCTGAATGCGACGTGTGTATGGAAATTTTGCGTCTCTTGGAATCTGGTGGGAATGACTTGCATTCCTTCATGGGCAGCTTCAAGGACGTAATAACCTCGACAAAATGTGGTATACATCCTAGAATGTTCCGCCCTTATTTCGACATAGATTTGGAAAATGCTCATATCTCTGAGTTTCAAGCTTCTGCAAGGTGCCGCAGTTCGGTAAATTTATTCGCAAAGAGAGTCAACGGTCGCAAATTATTTTCTGCTTGGTCACTGTATCTTGCCTTCGACACCGACCGTAGGGACCCGACCAGGAGGGGCAAGATTCTCAATCCACACTGGATTGAGAAAAATATCATTCGAGACTGGAAACGTGACTGCGATGGCAGAAATAACAAAGGCTGTCAGATTTGTCCTGCCGCCCGTCGACTTACATCGGTTTCCCCAAGTTGGCTCCTTGATACTTGGCGTCTGTGTCTGACCCCAGGAGTTGCCAATGCTCCTTACGTCGCTTTGAGCTACGTTTGGGGAAAGGAACCTTTCTTCAAGACTACAAGACAAAATCTACCTCGGCTAGAACTTGACCAGGCTTTCTTCGAATCTCGCAAGAGACTTGGAATACCCAAAGTCATTGAAGATGCAATCAAGGCTTTTGGGTCTCTTAGAGGAACGATATCTATGGGTTGATGTTATCTGTATAGTTCAAGATGACGACGAAGCAAGGCATGACCAGATCAAAAACATGGCTTCAATATTTACCAATGCGACTGTCACTATCATAGCAATGCAGGGAGCTGATGCTAACTATGGTTTGCGTGGACTGAGAGATATATCCGAGCCGAGAAATCTTGTCCAAGAAGTTTTTACGCTTGAGAAAGGATCCAGCGTCATCAGTACTCAGCAACAAAACGAAGGTCGAAACCCATGGTCCCAACGGGGTTGGACATTCCAAGAACAAATATTTGCTCGAAGACAACTGGTGTTCTCCGCCGACAGAGTTCAATGGAACTGTGCATGTGGCTGACAGTTGCAGTTACAGAGATGCGGTAAGCATGAGGTGAAGCGTGAAAAGTGAGTATATTGTAATATCTGAAGAAGTTGTCTAAGGAGCCAAGTTGGCGACTGCTCGGGGAGCTTGTATCCCACTGGAACAGCCTAATCCCCATTGGGAACGGCTAGTACGAAAGGAGAGAGGCCCGTGATATCCAACTGACAGTGGCACCTTTCGCGAAGACATGACGCCACCCCCAGCTCCAGAACTCATTCTCCAACGCACGCAGACGCAGTACAAGGATCGTGTATTCTCCACTTCTCTTCCTGATTTTAGTGGCTATGCAGAGCTTGTGTCCCAGTACAATGACAGACAATTCACGTTCCCAGAAGATGCTCTGGATGCTCTTTTCGGTATAACCTCTGTACTCAGCCATAAGTTTTACGGTGGATTCATTTGCGGGTTACCCGCTCTATTCTTCGACATGGCGCTCATTTGGCAACCAGAGGATACATGTGAACGGAGGATCCCTTCCAAGCCCCTAAGTTCAACCGAGATGGGCCTGCCGAGCCGGTCATGGGTGGGTTGGAAAGGCAAGCTCGACACATGGGTCTGGGTGGCCGTCCTGAGTACGAAAGCTTTGAGGGCCATGAGACCATCAGCAAGCCGCGAACAATTCCTCTCGTTCAATGGTACAGCCGTTCATGGAACAAGATGAATTTAGCTGCCATTAAGGAACCTTTAAAGTTTCAGGTGCTGAAGAAACGAGGGCTCGAGGGTGTTGGTAATCTTCCCCCTGGCTGGACGCGGATTGACTATCATGGTGTGGCGTACGAGCCGGAACTCCAAACTCGATACATCTACAAACACGACTGTGATCCTACCACTGAATTTTGGTACCCGATACCCTTATGTGAAACTCAACACAGTCTTCCGCGGCCCCGCGGTACGGATAAATTGCTATGCTGCCGTACACAGAGGACATGGGCTTTCTTGGGCCAGGGCCTATACAGTTTGGCAAGTCATCATCCTAGTATTTCTATTCGCAACACCAGAGGGACTTGGATTGGAGAGCTCCGGTGGCATGATAACAAAAGATCGACGCAAAATCCTTCTCAGAGGCCTCCTAGCTCCGAGATGGGTGAGTTGTGCGAGTTAGTTGCTATTTCCCGGGGATATTTCTACGAGGAGTGGGAATTCTCGCTGTTTGAAATAGGTGAATGGAATCACAAGGAACGTCCCAGAGAATCTGAAAAGTACGAGTACTATAATGTGCTTTGGGTCGAGTGGCGAGATGGGATAGCGTACAGGAAATGTCAGTTGGGCAAATCACATGACTTAGGCCCTTCTGGGACCAGGGTCCCAGGGCCTATATATAGAGCTTAGCACCCCCCCTCTTAGACCTGCAATCGAGTCCATTTTCGCAACTGACAGGAAAGCTTGCGGACGAGCCATGAAAAGCGCATGGGGATGTCAAGAACTTGAATGGGTTGATTTGGTACTCGGATGAATATAAGGTATCTTCTCACTGAAGGTATTCAGTACTGGAGACAATCAAACCCTATAGCATAAGTCTTCTATTCTCGGGATTATGTGAACAGTATGGTAGAGCAGTGCATTAACCAGCCACAGAACAGACGACCCACCGTCGTTAGAAACCGACAAGTTCTGGTGCTTTGGCTGATCTTAACTTTGCCGCCGCGTGTGAGTAGACCTGAGCTCAAGCTGAGATAGACTTTAGTTAACTTGAGCAAAGGGGGCGCTGTCCACGCGAGATATAGGGTTGAGTAGAGTAAACCTTCCGATGGGACCGTGGGGGAACAGATAGAACGTACTAGGATTTTTGTTTGGATAAACTTCTTGAAAACTGGAGTTTGTAATTTTAATCATCATTATGAACGACATAATTTAAAAGAAGGGCAGCACGAATTTCGTCCACCTTTCGTAGAAGCTTACCTACCTAGGCTACCTACCTTACAAGCCTAGAACGGTGGGTCTATGCTCCACAGGGCATTTTCCGCATTTTCCGCACCCCTAATTTTTTCCCTCAATTTCACCATCACAATGGCTCTAAAGGCACCCTCTACGCCTCCCCTGGACAACTGGTATTAAAAGAAAGGCTTTGAAATTGCGACGAAACACAAGGAGGCGATACGCCAATTGCATTAGTTTGGAAAGGTGCCGATTTGCATACTTATATTACGATACAAGGGGCTAGAAGAGAGCTTAATTCGCAAGATCCTCAATTACCCTTACCCAGAACGACGACGTCCTAATCGACAGGGCCCTACCTTCCTCTTATTTAATCAAGAAATCGATAAAATAATTATATATTGCTCACAACGGTAAGAGACACGTATAATGAATTGGGGGAAGGTACGGGAGGAGCTTGGTTTGGCGTATTCTCTACAAACACTCAAGGATAGATTACACCAAAGGGGTTATTATCGCTATATTACGTGTTAAAAGCCGTATTTGACACTAGTACAAGTTACAGCACGATATCTCTAGGCAATGGCACACCTCTTCTAGATAATAAAGTGGTTAAAGGTCCTTTAATTAAATGAGGTTACCTTCCTTGTAAGGGGACGATTTGCGAAAGCCAAGGTAATGAGGAATATTAAGAAGGGGGAGTCAAAGAGATATTGCGAAGATTGTATTCAATATTAATTCTATTGTGGATATATAACGCTTATTAACACTTGAGGAGTAATTGGATAGGGGTATAAGAGTCCCCTTATCTTCGTTAATAATACAAGCAAGAAGGGAGCTTTTAAACAAGTCGATTATCTTACACAAGTCCTTCAATACTTATAGCCAATCCTGGAGGCCTTTACACTTATTACCCACCAATTACGACTAGCGGTAAAGCCCTTGTTCATGGAAGACAGTAATTCAGCTCACGGACAGAAGTTAATAACGAATTGCTATGCGAGATATCATACAAAACACGGTATTATCCTTATACCTCATCCTTCTATAAGCCCAGATATGAATCCAATAGAAAAGTGCTAGCGCTGGATCAAACAAGCACTTCATCGACGGCAGCATCAACCTACGACTGAGGCAGAGATGAGGCAGGCAGTTCTGGAAGAGTGGGAGGCAATACCACAAGAATGGATAAATAAGCTGATTTTAAAGCAAGAGCATTGGGTCATAGTTTTATTACAGTGCCATGGCTGGTCTACACCTAATTAAAAGCTGCTTTATACTCTATAATTGATGAATGTGATTAAAAATGCCCTGTGGAGCACAGACCCACCGTTCTAGGCTCGTTACGTTCAGGGGTGAAATCATGTGACTTTTTTGCATTGCATTTTTGCGCCACCCAATATTTTACCCCTTTCGATCGCCATTTCAGGGCTGAGTCTTGCTTTTTGCAACCCAGCCAATTGTTATTGATTAAATGTCTCTCAGTAGCATGCAAATTTCCACAATTTTTACATTGGGCGGCTACTCGTTGCGCTGTCACCAGCTTTGCACTTCATGATCAATTGTGCGAGAAAAACTTCAGCAAATTAGAAAGATTAAACTCTGTTTTTGAGTCTCTACCCGTCCGTACCTCCCACCTGCTTAGCGCAGGTGTTTGAGATGCTTTCAGGGGGCGGGGTTACTGGGCCCCGCAGTTTAGCAGTTACTCGCTAAAATAGGGGTGCTAAGCGACAACGACATCCCACCAATAATGCTCAGTCCTACCATTGCTGGCTTTCATAATGTCAGCTTGTAAAGCTGGCATTCAGCAACTGAATTAGAACATTTGGTCACTGCGATTTGTGAACTTCAAAAGGATGAGCGTGATAGAGGTTTCACCCCTTACCCCTATTCCTTCGCTTGCCGAAGTTTTCCCGCCGACCCCGCCAATATTTGAGGCTGTTTCACCTTGAACCTCAACTTCTCTTCCTCTCCTGAAACAGGCACTATGATCGTTCGGAGCTCAATTGGAATCCAAAACTCGTATTGACGTATAATTTTCGTATCTCGCTGCCAGATTAAATACTCTCCCCGGCTATTGTAGTGCTTATCCTCAAAGGTGGGATAAGTGGGATTGACCCGCTGATGTAGCATTTCGCACGGTGCCCTCAGCTCAAATCCTACGAACGTTTCAAACGGTCCACTTTTGTACCTTTTTAGTTTTGAAGCATAAACCATGGTGTGTAAATGAATATTTGTTGCTTTCTTGCCTCATTTCGAGAGATGCAAAGATGGCTCGGACCGTTCGTAATCTCAGAATTGGCGTGGATGTCGGCGGGTAAGTCTCATTATAAAATTGTTCAATTCTCCAGCATACTTCCAATTAAAACAGTACAAACACCGATGGAGTAATACTTGACCCCACGCGCTCCTCAGAACCAGGAAGAGGCATCGTGGCATGGCACAAAGCCTCGACAACCGGCAACCCAAGCAATGGGATCAATAATGCCATCACAAAAATGTTCTCAAACTCCAAGATCCACCCTGATGAAGTTGCAAGTGTCACAATTGGTACGACCCACTTCATTAACGCAGTAGTAGAAAGAGATGCAGCAAGACTTGCCAAAGTAGCGGTCGTTCGACTTTGTGGGCCGTTCTCGAAAGGTGTTCCTCCTTGTATTGACTGGCCTGCAAAATTAAGAGAGTTGATCTTGGGGTACTATTGTTTTGTTGATGGAGGACTGGGGGTTGACGGAAATTTGATTTCTGAGATTGATGAGGACCAGATTCGAGAGCAGGCCAAAATTATCAAATCGAAAGGCATTAAGAGCATTGTTGTCAACAGTGTATTCAGCCCCATTGACGTGCTCTATAAGCAAGAAGAGTCTGCTGCCGAGGTTATCAGAGAGCTGTATCCGGAAGCTGATGTCGTCATCTCGAAGGAAGTTGCGAATCTTGGGTTCCTGGAGAGAGAGAATGCAGCCATTCTAAACGCATCGATACTTCCCTTCGCACGAAGAACGATCGCTTCATTCCAAAGTGCAATATCACGCCTCAAGCTTCAATGTCCAGTTTTCATCACTCAGAATGATGGAACAATCTTGCTTGCGAGTGCCGCTTCCAAGCTTCCGATCCGAACGTTCTCGAGCGGACCGACAAATAGTATGAGAGGAGCTGCTTTCCTGACCCAGAACGAGATCAACGAAGCTATGATGATTGTTGATATTGGAGGTACAACAACTGATGTTGGTCTTCTTCTGGCAAATGGCTTTCCTCGTCAGGCTGCAGCATTTAGCGAGATCTCTGGAGTGAGAACTAATTTCTCTTATTCTGATGTGAGAAGTATTGGTCTCGGCGGTGGCTCGATTGTGAGAAGGTGGGAAGATGGAAGCTTGACTGTTGGCCCGGACAGCGTCGGTTATCAGCTACCGGAAAAAGCTGTCATCTTTGGAGGCGATGTACCGACAGCTACGGATTATACGGTTTTGGACGACTCTAAGTTAGACATTGGGGATCGATCTCGGGTACCCCGGGATGTCTTGGACAAGAATCTGTCAGAATTCAAAGCGGTAGTCAAGAACATGCTTGAAAGAGCAATTGACACGATGAAGACTTCAGCCGATGATATTCCCGTGCTGCTTGTAGGAGGAGGAGCCATAATGGCGCCTGATGAACTTGTAGGAGCAAGCAAAGTAGTGAAGCCAGAGTGGTCTGGCGTTGCGAATGCCATTGGAGCTGCAACGGCGCGAGTTAGTGGAATAATCGATACCATTGAGAGCACAGATACAATGACACCAACTCGGGTTATGGAGGAGGTTTCAAAAAGAGCAATTCAGAAGGCTATCGAGAACGGTGCAAAGGCCGAGACGGTTCAGGTTGTTGAGATGGATCATCTGCCATTACAAGTGAGGTTACCTTGTTGAGAAACAGCAAGCTCAAATCTAATATTTCTCTCAGTACATTGCAAACAAATCGCGATTCGTCGTCAAAGCAGTGGGAGATTTTGATTTCACACGAGAAACACTCTCGGAAGCTCCAAATTTGGTGGGAAGATTGGAATTAGACGACATGACCGAGTTCAAAAAGGTGTCATCGTCAACCAAGGACCCATATAAGGAAGATTCAGAGGTTGATGAGGTTGATATTCAATCCTATAAGCCGAACATCCAAGCTCGAGACTGGATCATCTCCGAAATCGACCTTGCATGGATCACAACAGGTTGCTATATTCTAGGGACCGGAGGCGGCGGCTCGCCGTACGGACACATGCTTCGACTTCGGGAAATCATGCGAAATGGAGGAATTGTCCGTGTTATATCACCTGATGATCTGAAAGATGACGATCTCGTTGGCTGTGGTGGAGGTAAAGGGTCGCCAACGGTGTCAATGGAGAAACTTGCTGGCGATGAGTACGGTACACCCATCGAAATGAAACCCTACGCCACTGATGTTAGATAGAATGATGCAATCGCAAACTGAACTGTATAAATACATGAAAGTCAAGCCGAATGCAGTGATTGCACTTGAAATAGGTGGCGGAAATGGTCTCCAAGGAATGATCCTTGGTGCATCAACAAACATGAACATTCCGACAGTCGATGGAGATTGGATGGGGCGTGCCTATCCAGTCGCATGGCAGACTACACCTGTTATTTTTGAAAAGAAGCCTGTGTTCTTACCTTCCACAATATGTGATGGAAATGGAAGTGTTATGGTTGTTCCTTCCTCATCTGCCCGCAAGAGACGAACACTAATCGATCACAGTTCATGACGCAAGCAAAATCAGAATTGATGGTAGAGAGAGCATTTAGAGCAGCACTCTCTCAAATGGGTTCCCATGTTGGCTGTGCAAAAGGACCTGTCACCGGGAAGAATACCAAGAGTTGGGTTGTCGAGCACACGATCTCGCTGTCATGGCGAATCGGTCGTGCAGTCGCTTTATCACGAAGCCTCAACCGAATTGATAACGTCGCTGAGTCTATTATCAGCGAAGTTGGAGGCGATGAATCTGCAAAGGTTCTTTTCAGAGGCAAGATTGTGGGAGTCGAGAGGACGCTTAGGATAGGTCACGTATATGGCGAAGTCATGATTGAGGCGATGAACTTGAGCGGTGAAAACGGATCAAATTCGAAAGGGAGATACAAGATCCCATTCAAGAACGAGAATATTCTTGCTATCAGGGAGGAGGAAGACGGTAGCGAGACTGTTCGTCCTTTACATTCCTCGGGATGGGTTGCACTAACCCGTTCTAGATCCTTGCGTCGGTCCCAGACTTGATCTGTGTGATCGATGCGCAGAATGGAGAAGCTATCGGTACCCCGGAATACCGCTACGGACTGCTATTGATTGTCCTCGGGATTGTTGCTTCTGAAAAATGGACTTCTACTCCAAGAGGTCTCGAAATTGGTGGCCCGAAGGGATTTGGCTTAGATGAAGTGGAGTACAAGGCCCTTGGAAAGTTTCGAAAGCCTCAAAGCGTGATAGATGAATATGGGTCAGAGCCTGAGATTTTATTGGCATAGAAGCTAGTCAAAGCCAGCATTTTGGCTAAGAGGTAGAAACTATGCGGGCCGCTCCGTAGTTCGTTGCCGCCCAACAGGGCCATTCAAGTGGTGCCCTAGAATGCATTAACTTTTAAAATGTTTCCTTCAGTCCGTTTCGATATGGATAGCTGGCAGCGTATTTAAATGTCGCTCTCGCTGCAAATTGCGTAACTCTACCGCCTAGACTTCATTTCCAACAGAGTTTCCACCACCCAATCATCAGCACTCTAAAATGCGTTTTTCATTGCGAGCTTTCAAGAAAAAGGCGGGTGAGCTGGGGAGAGCTGCTATCAAAGATTTCTCAATGAGAAAATTCAAAAGAAAGTCGAGTGATGCAGACATGTCGGTGGGTTCACCTTCCACCATGACTATCCTGTGATGCCTTGAGCTCTCATCTAATTGTTTGCATAACAGGCACAACCTCGCCGGTCTCCCAGGAAACTTCAGAAGAAACGGCCAAAGGACAGTGCTGTGGTCAACATTCAGGAGGATCCTTATGGCAAGTCAGACGCAGATACTGCAACTGAATCGACCGAAACGTTTCCAATTCTCAGGCTGGCCACCATCGAAGAGGAGGATGAAGTGATGTCTGGGCCCGACGGTGACATAGAAGACAGCCTACTGGAGAGCACCGTAGAAGATATGTTTGAAAACTATAAGCTCATATTTTCAGATGCAGCGTCAAGCATATACTCTGAAGATCATGCGCCTCTCCTCTCCGATGCCGTTTCGAGAATATATACCGGCGGCGCCGAAGAATTGGACGTCATAAATGTGAGGCGTGCAATATTGGACTACACTGCTGCAGAAAATTTCCTAACCAATGAGCAAGTAGCTGAAATCCAAGATGAAATGAACCTTTTAAGGTTTAGCTTGGTGTCAGTTGAAAATCTCCCAATGGAAGCTTTCGGGCAAGAGGACAATCAACTAGAGTCATCGAGACATAAAATCAGACCAGAAGCCAACTCGTCATCCTATCGACTCTCGCACTGTTCAACTCCCGACACAGATGACTCCAACGAAATACTGTCGCGAGTATCCTCATACTTCACAGCTCGGACTTCTCCTTCATTGCAGGAAGAGAGTGAGGACGTATCCACTGGTCGAATACGTAACACTTCCATCGACGAAGCTGAAGAAGCTTCGAGGAAGGCTCGATCGAGACTGTCTTCCCTCTCAATTCAGACATCTAAGTCAACGCCAATTGAACTGCCAGAACCCGCAGAGGTAATTTCCCACCAGGTCAAAGCGCCAGAAAACATCTCTTCATGCAACCGGGTCACACCGCTTTCCTCCCAACTGCAATTTCTCTTAGAGAAATTATTACCAATTCCGGGGTCTTTTCCTATAGACGAGACGACGGTGCCAAATCCGATCAAAACATCAGAAGAGATCAATTCATCATATAGCCGAAGCTCGGCGTCCCTCTTCAGTCTAAGGGATTGCTCATCTACCGAAGAGCTACCAAGCCCTGCGTCCTTCCCCACTGTCCAGACAACCTCTCTACATGAACTTGAAACAATACCCAAGCCCAGCAGACGACCTTTCTCCCTTGACGAAGCCATAGAAATAGACAACTACTGCGAAAAGCGCAAAACCGGCCTGAACAGAGGGCAGCAATGGATGGACAAGTTCTTAGGATTCGAATCTTTGCAGATGTTATTCGTTTGGAAGTATGGTTGGAAGCCTGATGTTGAACGATTTGAGGCTTTTTGGTTAAGGAGGCAGGAACAGACCGATTTTTGGCTGTTGTGGGATTACCCTACAAATTTGGTTTGACTGGAGTATTGGGAAACGAATCGGACAAGATTGAGTAAGGAGTGGATGAGTTCCGAATGTTTATTGTCAGAGTACGCGAGCAAATATTCTTACGTGCACGTAATTTGTAGTTTGCGTTATAGAATCTTTTGGCCACTATTATGAAGAATGAAGCACAAGTGATTCGCTATAAAGATTAATAAGTAAGCTCGAATCCTCGTAGCGAGATGACAGCCATGTGTAGAGCTTATCATGTGACCAGCTCGGAACATGAGCTCTCTAGCAAAATGTTACCCTTGAATGAATTGCGATGTTAATAACATGTGATAGTTTCATGTGATGCAAAAAGTTCAAATCAAGCTTTACGGTGTGCATGAAACGTGAAATAATTGGTCGTCGTGGAAGATCAGCCCACTATGGCATCATCACGTGTTGGCCACGACTTGCACTTCAGTTTCTTTAAAGGCAAACGCGACCATCAGACATCGCAGAAAATTCACTCGGAGACAAATATTCGTTCAGTACTCGTCATCTATTAAGGAAAAAACGAAGAACATTCGTTACCAACCTTGGGCAAGAGCTCGGCGAACACAACAAGCTTGAGCACACATTAAAAATCAGAAGTCAGAGATAAGCAAAGACGCTAAGAACCTCAAAAACATATACCACAAATCAGATGGTTGACAAGCGCGGAATATTCATGGCGAGCAGACCCACAGTTGTCGATTGCCGTCAGACCTTCAAAGCATACCAAGCCGCCTACCTCGTCATCCAAGAACTCCGCCGCAAGGATTCAGAAGCTGTCGTAGAGTTGGTCATCAAGGATGACAAGGGAATGCTCAAAGACATTGCAACGTGGTGTTCAAAGACTGGCTATCAACTCATTTGCTCGGAGCCGGGCAAGGAAGGAGAAATGCGGTGTCTGATTCAGAAAGGCGAGGAGAAGAGAAACGATAAAACTATGACTTTGATGATTTCTACCGCGGACTTGGAAGATTTGGCATACCCTTTCGATAAAGCTCTCGGCGGGGCGGTTTTGGGGATGCAGGTCAATGTTGTGTTCGAGGGAGCGGGAGTAAAGCTACTGCAGCGGGGCTATCGGGCGTCAGTTTCAGGATTTTGGGGACGGATATTCACAACGGTTGTGGAAAATGTGATGAAAGATAAGATTGGATGGCCTTTACCACAGGATGCGATCGCTATGTTAGAGGAGCTGGGCGCGAACTTCTATATTTGTGGACCGTCGATGGTGGGATACGGAGTTAGGGAAGAAGAATTGGTGGTCAAGCATCATACACAGGGTGGTACCATCACTTGGATTGATCTTCTGGCTGGGAGTAACGTCAATGTATTCTCGAAGGCTGTTTTTGAGAAGCCGTAATGTACAATATATCTGAGAGCAATTTTTGTTGCTGAAGCAATGCCTTGATTCCTTCGCTTCTAGCCACCAACTGTCCATTCAACAAGGTCATTCAAAGCCACAAACGCAATCCCAAAGTGAATAGCACTCAGAGCTCGAGGCAACTATAAACAACCAAACTGTTCTCTAAAACTTTCTTATATCAAATTCAACCTCTAAGAAAAACTGTTTCCTCAACAACTAGAACTAGCACCAAAGAACGAAAAGAGACCAGACAAAGACCAGCAAGACGAGCCCTAAAAGAACACAACCAAATTCAACGAGTCAAGATCCAAGCAAATATACTCACTTCGCTATAATCCAACACACTTCGGAGAACAATGTGCGACTACTACATCGTGCGCTTTGCCTGCGGTCACCGGAAGCCTGAGGAGGGAAAATACTTAACAGAGCCTTGTGTATATGCACAGAGATAGGCTCGACATAATTTTCCTGCCTTTAAGTGTAAGGCATATACTGGTGCCAAGTTGCCAAATAGTCCATATGTGTGTGAAGACTGCATCGTTGAAAACTTTGAGATCGTAATAACGAAGCTCCACATACAGATTCCAGGCCTAGTCCAAGGAACTTTAGCTCCGCTTCTGAAAGGACATAAATCAAGAGATGAAGCATATATGATGGCTGACAAGTGGGGCTTCGAGGGCGTACTACATGTGGGAAGGCTGCATTTATAGCACTAGTATGAGACATTCAGCGACACGCCGACACATTCAAATATACCATTAAAAACATGGTTGCACCCACATCAGAGGATTGTGACTCAACACTCAAGAGAATCATCAAGCAGAGAGCAAACTGACTAGGTAGAAATAGATTCAGATAGTTTTCTTCTTGCGAAACGATTTGAGACAGCCACCAGAAAAGTATGAATGATCTAGTATACTGTTACCCTAGGTTTCTTCCTTGGTGTCAATAAGAGCCCTGATCCCTTCCGGTGCGCTGCCACCAGCAATTTCCACACGTTCAACAAAATTTCTGATCTCAAGCTCGTCCTCATCCGTAAGGTGGACATTGAGTGCTCCCCAGTTTTCCTCCAGATACTTGATCGTCTTTGTTCCGGGAATTGGAATAATGTCTTCACCTTGTTTGAGCAGCCAAGCAAGTGACAATTGAGCCGTGGTGTAACCCTTTTTATCCGCAAGTCCCTTGAACTTATTCACAAGTTTCATATCGGCAGCACGATTCTTCTCCATAAATCGAAGCAATGATGCTAGGCGCATGTCAGCCTTATCGGTACCGTATTCTCCGCTACTGAATTTTGTGGTAAGCAGGCCTCGCCCGAGTGGTGCAAAGCAGACAACAGTGACGCCAAGTTCTCGACATGTTGCGAGAAGATTGGTATCTTTAGCACTTTCTATATTGAGGTCGAATGGGGAGTATTCAATCTGAACAGCAGCAATGGGGGAAATTTTGTATGCCCTGCGAAGAGTGTTTGAGGTCACATTTGACAGACCAATGTTCCTGATCTTGCCCTCGCTAGAAAATTCTGTCAGAAAATGGTCTGCGGTAGCTTAAAAGGGGCTGTTCACGCTTTCAGCTCTGCCAAAGCACGCATAGTCTCCTCAATTGGTGTGTCAGCGTTAGGCCGATGGAGGTAATCTATTTATATATATTGATCAGCAAAGTGTTACTTTGTGAGCGAACTGGTCCGAAACACTGGAAGTTTGTGGAGACACAAATGACTGTATTTGTGCGTTACGGGCCATCTAAAACAATGCTGAGTCAAATTCTTTGAAGCTTAACTCACATACGAAGGCGGCGGGCGTTGAAAATCGTCCATCTGCCAGAGAGCACGGGGTAACACCAAAGTTGCCCTGTGTGGAAAGTCGCACTAATTCCCAACACCACTCTTAAACCTTTCTATAATGGTTTTATATAATAGAGAAATAGGACGTCAATCTGTTCCGAAATTCTCATAATAATTAAATTTGAGGAGAAATTGCGAGACATTTACAAACGTGCACCCCTGGGCTGCCCAGATTCTCGCTTAGCGAGTTGGACGGATTTCAACGCCCGTCGCCTTCGTAGATCAATGTAATCAATGCCAAGAAGCTCAAGAGACTTCTCACATGCCTGCTTGCAATAGGCAGCAGAGCTGTCAAAGCCACGAAATCCGGTGCCCTTCAAAAATCCAAACTTGGTAGCAATTAATATATCATTTCGCTTTCCAGTACGCTTGAACCATTTGCCGATCAGTTCTTCGCTATCACCATAGAGACTACTTTCTGTCAGTTGCATGCTCTACTTAAATACACATACGATTTTTGGACTTACTCTGCGCTGTCCCAGAACGTAGCCCCTAACTCAACTGCTCGATCGAGGAATTTGAATCGCTCTTCATCGCTAAGAATGGTTCCGTATGCGAAAGACATTCCCATGAGTCCTAACCCTAAGGCCGGCACGCTTGGCCCATTTTTGCCGAGTTTGCGGAGAGGAACGGATTTGGCAGACATCTTAGAGTATATGTGATGAAATCTGTAGGACTTTGGCAAAGAGCGAACAGAGTACTTGAGAGTGAAGACGAACAGGCTTTCATGTTAAGCAAAGCCACAAGTTTATAATCACGCGCGAAATTCCACGACTAGCTAGCGCAACCAATCCTCCGTTTCCTGCCGCAGCGGAGGGTCAGGGATAAAGGTCGAGTAAGCGGTGTCTTTATGTATAGATTTACTAGGTATACATACGTCCCCGGCATTAAGCCTCGGAGACACAATATGGGAGTCAGGAAACACGAAGTACTGAGGATCATGCAGTTCACGAAGCTGGCCAATCAGCGTGTGGATAAACCGAGTTGACGAATAGGCGTTCGCTAACAGCCCCCTTTTTCTAGCCACTCGCGTGTCAGCTCGCCCCAAGCGAGAAAAAGCATCTCCACTTCAATATCACCTCCTCTCCGTCAGCTCAAGATTCAGCCCGCGCATACCATGCGAGCCACAAACACGAAAGCAGACTCCAGGACAGGACACAATTGTCAATAATGGGCAATAAGATTGAGGTGAAGATACTCGATTTCCCGCTTAAATGCACGGCCCGCTTAAATGCACGGCAGCCCCACCAAATTTCCCAGTCTCCACCACCCACTTCAAAAATTAATTATTAATTAACCACAAAAGATTTTAACCTGTAATTAAAAATGGGGATAGTCTAGTGGTAAAAGTATTTATATTATAAAGTATTAGATCCCTTCTCGAAAATAATCTTCTTTTTAATCACCCGATCACTTCTTGACTGTTTTGGTATCTCCGTCTCGACCTGCTTATCCATACTACTATTACCTACTAAATTAATTATCTTATTTCTAATAGGTATAGTCTTATCCTTCAAGAATAGTTTCTTCTTTAGTAAAGGGATATTTCGAGTTACTTTTTGAATTACTTCCTTCTTTTTTTAAGCTTATTTTTCAGTCTTTTCGGTAACCGTAACTTCAACTCGATTTGCCTTTCTCGTTATGACTTGTAAAGCTTTATCTATAGCCTATTCCTCCTTCCTTTACTTTTTTAAAGTTATCTCAACTTTATTTATATCAATTCGAGCCCTTTCCTGCTTCTCCTTCTCTTCTTTTTTAGCTTGAACTACTCGAGTATATAATACAATTACTATATTAAAGAGAATCGGCCTATTATACTCCTTACCCAAGACATTTAAGCATTTCCCCCGTATATAATACTTTTTTTCCATTTTCAGAATATTAATAAGGTCCTCTTTTGTCTTTTAATCAAGGGCAGCTTGTGCGGCAAGCTCTTTATTAGCTTTGAAAAGCTTCTCAAGTTTGAGTTTTATTGGATTCTTGTAATAGTTAACTTGGAAATAACAGATCGATTTTATTATATAAGGAATCTTTATTTTAGGAATAGAGAAGGAAGAAGATTCAATTAGTAATAGAAGAGTAACTGGGCGAGTAATCTAATTCAAAATAATAGAAGGATTATATAATTATATATCAGGTTTCTCAAAAGTATATTATATATTCTCTTCTATAAAGCTTATATACTATACTACCCGAAAAAGTAAAAGGAAATATTATTTTTTTATAGAAATAAGACTAAGACTTTTATTTTAAAAGTCATTTAATTTATTCGAATATATAGTATTAAGTCTATTAAAGAGTATAATATTAAGAGATTATAAATAATAGATTAAATAAAGAGGGAAAATAAGAAGAATAATCTGAAAATCAAAGTATTTATTAATAAATATTATATTAATATAACTCGAATAATTATCTATAATCAGAAAATGCTTTTCACGAGAAGAAAAAGGCCGAGTTATAGATTCAAAGACTTTTTCAAGTTATTAGAGACTATAATTATTACTATTCTATCTATTATTTAATAATCCAAAAAAGAAATTGTCCGAATCTTCTAAATTCTCTATTCAAGTATTCTATAAATTATATAATTCCCCCTTATATAATAATATTACAGGAATCTTCTTTTCAAGAATAGAGATATAAATTAAAAGTATAATAAATTCTTGACTTCTATTTTAATAAATTTACTATATTCTTTTTGATTTAAATACTTATATTAATATAACTCTTTTTATTATATATATTTGACTAATTAAGAAGTCCTTTTTATCCTAGTTATATATATTATCTGAAAGGATTTATTTATTTTCGATAACTAATTATAACTAGAATTAAAGATATATTAGTAATAATTCTCGCGAAGTATAGTAAAGTAATACAAAAAAGTACTTAACTAAATCAAAGAAATACTAATATAAAAGAAGATATTTGTTTTTAATATATATATTATTAATATATTATAAATATAAGCTTTTCAATTCACTTTAATACTATTTACAAAACTCGCTAATCCAATTCTTACTAATATTATATCTAATTATCTCTTATATAAAGTTCTTGACTATTTAACTTATCGGAGAGATTCCTTAATTAGTAAAATAGTTAATTTAATTAATTAGAACCCGTTCCTGTATATTAGTAAGGTATTAATGGACTTGGGACTGGAACTCTACTCTCGAGACAGTTTTACCCGCGGCGCGTCGAGATAATATAGATCGATCCAGCTCGTACTTTTTCGCGATTTCAGTTAAATTAGGAGCTGAAGAGCTTTCGATTTCGGCCAGAGCCTTCTGTATAGCTTGTTCGTTAACCATTTTATTATTATTTAAAGAGAGTGAGTTGTGGGTGGAGAAGGGCGTGCATTTAAGCGGGAAATCGAGTAGACAGGAAGCTTCCACGCATAGGCAGAATTAAATCCAAGTCTGGCTGCCGTACTTGCAAGTAAGCTTGTCACTGGCTCACTCCATCATAGAACGTCAGAGCTCATCTATTTCACAGAATTAGGCGTATCAAGTGCGATGAAGCTAAACCCGCTTGTAACAAGTGTGTTTCCACAGGCCGGGTCTGTGATGGATACGGGATCTGGGGTGGGGGAGCAACAGCCTATGTCCGTGATTCTCCCGTCCCGCAGGAATCCAACGTCCTCTTGCTGCAATGCGTAACTACTTCCAGCCTCGCAGGAAGCTCCGAAGAGGCAGGCTACTTCGATTGGTTCCGATGCCGAACCACCAACAAACTTCCAGGACTTTTCGCTTCGTCGTTCTGGGATACATTACTGTTCCAAGCTAGCTCGAGTGAACCAGCAGTATGGCATGCCATAATAGCCTTGAGTTCAATTCACAAAAGAAACGCCCTGAACGGCAAATTTCTAGGCACCATACTAGACAGTCAGGAGCAATTTATGTTGCGACAGTACGGCAAAGCAATCGGGCAACTCGTTCGGCCGAGTCAGCCATTCAAGAGCAAGGGCTCTATCCGGGTGGCGCTCATCACTTGCATCATTTTCATATACTTAGAACTCCTTCGAGGGCGATACGGAGCAGCTCAAGCGCACCTCGACAACGGGCTGAAGCTTCTAAAAGAGAATCTACTCGATGGTAACTTCAAGCTCCATGAATACGGGGAGTGCACGGACGACTCGATTGTGGAAACAATTTTTAGGGTGTACCTCCAGGACCAACTTCTCGTCCAGCCTTCTCAAATATCATTTTTATCGTTCGGGGCTACCGAAGTAGACATTCCAACGCCAATGTTCCAGTCCCCTATACAAGCCAGACAATATTTGCATCTGCTGCTAAACGAGATCCTCCATGTGACCAGACAGGCGAAACAGCAAGCAATATCCGACCAAGCGGCCACTTTTCTAGAATTAGTCAACAAGCAGCGGCGCATCCGATCAAAGCTTGCCTCATGGCACGAAACTCACAAAACTTCTAAAGTTAGCTTCTTATCCCACCAACCCATCCGTGGTGGCTTCATCTTTGAAACGCTATGCATCTACCACATCATGGCGACAATCATGGCACACACCTGTCTCTCCCCCTCCTCCCAGTGGCTGTACGGCTCGCAGACCAACTCCTTCGTGACAATGATAATGAAGGCTATCTACATACGAAAGCACGCTCCCAGACTGTCTGAAATGTTGCACGGGAATACAACAGACAAATTGAAGACGATTGTGGATATAGGGTGGATCCCACCACTGTACTACATCGCAGTAAAGTGTCGGGTTCATCGAGTTAGGCTTCAGGCGATCAAGTTGTTAGAGTCGACAGGAGAAACTCATCAAGAAGGGATTTGGGACAGCGTAATTGCCGCATGTGTTGCGAAGAAAGTGATGGAGGTTGAGGAGAGAAACTTTTATGCTGACCTGGGCATTGATGATGATTTCGCCTTTGACAGTGCTCCGAAAGAAATGGATTTCATGCTACCGGCTCTACCAGAGGAGTATCACATACACGATATTCAGGTGGCATTACCAGGAGACTGGATGGGCAAGATTGTGTTATCTTTCCGCCAAGAAGAGAAAGACTGTTCTTGGGAGTATGACTTGATTACGAATTGCTGGATAGATAGAAAAGACATCAGTGAGAAATGAAAGATGCGTAAAAGACACCACTTCTCACCAGAGCGACTTTACTCTTCTCCTGCAGTCATTTCATCCCTACCACGCGCTCAGATCTATTTCCGCTTACGAAACAGGCACCATCAACCTATCAATATCTGGCGCCCAACCAGAATTATACGCTTCAAAAACAATTGTGTTTCCCGTACCCGCTTGAAGCGGAACTGTCAATGTGCTCGTTCCTGGAACATCACTCGTAGTCGGTAAGAACGCCACGACTTTGCTGACTCCATTAGTGATGACGTTTGCATATCGCTGCGTCGAGTCACCATTGTTGTAATGAATGCGGATTGTGGTTGTGGTTGCAACAGTACCTATTCTCATCAGAATTGTGCCCATCAATTCCAAAATATCGACGACAGGTAACAGACTTGAAATCTCTTTAAAGGTTAATGTCCCACCTGGACTTGGACCACCAATATACCCCACTTCACTAGCATTCGAACAGGGCGAACAAGATAGTATCTTCGCACCACCAGCCCAAGAATTAGCAGATGATTCAGCTTCAGGTGTGGTCTCGGAGGGACCGTTGGACCATGTCCCCGCTAAGATGTTGAGAATCCAGTTTACTTCGTTGTGGAGAGTTGCTGTTGTTCCCGAGAGGGTGAGGGGAAGCCAAACGTAGGTTGAAGTCATGAGGTTTGCTGATTCCCAGCGATCTCCTTGATACCTAATGATGATATTAGCGCTGCCTTGTTTGAGCAAAGGCTGAGCCATTTTAGGAGACGAGGGAAAGAGTGGGAACGGAGACGTACATCACGACACCGTTGATGTTCACAACTGCTGCTGTTTGACTTGAGAATGTATTGGACCCTGCAGTCGCGAAATCGGCCCACGCTGACCAAGGCCCAGCTAATGAGGTTGCCGTACAATAGATGTTATCATTCGGAGCTAAGCTACAATCAGTCTTTTCACCTCAAATTCACAGAATTTGCATCCAGGAAATGTAATTTGAACAGTGAGGAATTTACCCCATCCGCTCTCATGACTAGCAAACATAAAATATATGCTGCCACTCTTGTATAAAGCTGGAGCTTCGTAGTCTTGTACATATAGATAAGTAGCTGACTTGACGCTCAAGTAGTCGGAGGAGAGGAGGTCGATCCTTAAGCCGTTAGCACGATCTTCTGTCAAGAGATAGGCTGTTCCGTCGGTGTCTGCTCATGTAATTAGCAAGCGGTCCTACAAACCCTGGTGGCTGGATAATCGCCTTTGAACACATTTAAATCTCTGCTTTGAAAGCCCAAAGGTTGACTAGCCCCCCTTGCAACGTTCATTAGTCTCTAGTTTCTGAACCTACCTTTCTCTTGACTCCTAAGTTAAAAGATCCTCAACATACAGATAAGTGTAATTCCCACAAATGCTAGATGAGGTAGCAACGCCTGCTCTAGCTTCTCCATAACTCGAATTATCAATGTGCATCCACATTACATAGTTACTTGTTGCATCATTGTACAGGACATGAGGACGTTCAACTACGCGATTGGGGCCGAGATCACCAGCGCTCTGAAGCGTGAGGAGCCTGTTCACGAAAGTCCATTGTACGAGATCCTGGATAAAGAGTTCAAGACTGTTGTGCATGGATTTGATAACACAGAAGAAATAAGGGGAGAGAGAAGGGGGAGATGGTGGTGAGGCAGACTCACAGTACTGGAATAGCAATTGATGCTCTGGAAAGCACTGCCATTGAGCTTGTTCTCTCCAATCTGGTAGAAGACATTGTCAACCTCAATAATTCCTCCGCCGTGGGCTTGCATATGCTGTTTTGTTCCGGCGGTTGTTATGGTTGCGCCGGGAATCTTTTGTTTATTGTCAATCCCACGCAGTCGTAGACGGAAAATTACATAGATGAACTACGCGTTGAGATTTAGAGAGGACCTACGATTTGAACTGAAGCCGATGTTACAGACGCCAGGAGGCCGACAGTCTTGATTAAGATAGACAACATTCTTGAGGTTTGGATACAGGATCTCGATGAAATGTATGAAGGGAAATTTCAGTAACCCGTCTACAATAAGGGAGCCTTCATAACCTCTCTTCAGTTCCTTGGAAAAATATATAACCACGAACCACACTATCCACCGGAAACAAGAGTGCATAACTGGATGGAGAAACCCCTGCCCGGGCCGGCCCTATCCCCACTTGAGCCTATTACCCCAGATTTTGACCCTGGACGATGATCATGCGCCACGCAAGCACCACACGATGCAAGGAAAGATGGTATCGCCCCTGTGCTTCTATCCAAGAGACTCCAATAAGGTTGGTTCTCGCATCGGCTTACGCTGTGAGGACTCCTGAATTATGTTGACTTCCCCTCCCATCCCCGAACCTGGAAACGCACTAATCAGGCACTCTGCAGGAATCGTCCCACGAGATCACTTTTTCCCGCAAACTAGGACAGGAGAATGATAGCGGGGAGGTACTAAAAGAGAATAGGAGGAAAGCCGGTCTTCTGTTTTCGGCTTAGTGGACAGAGGTAAAGCCTATAAAGCCTACTAAGATGTTGATAAGTAGCACAGCTCGTGGTGAGAGGGTTGAGCGTATAGATGATGTATGATTAGCTTAATATCTGAACTTTCTGGCTGTGCTAATGCAAACTAATATACATCTGACTTTCGCAGTAACTTAGCACGTGACATAAACTACTTGCCAGGGGAAAAGTGCTAAAGATCCTTCTAGCTTTATGAAATCATCCCCTCCCGATGTCGAGATATTCTAAGCCAAATAGGGAGCGGCAGAGGAGTGGTCTTTTATCGGACGGGTGAAAAGTACGGGGCTGAGCACGTGATAATCAACTAGGTAAGCGAGATTACATAATATGCCTGCCATGACTTCAACCTCCCCTCTTCCCTCCACATGTTTTTCTCTTCGCATTCTTCAGCCGACATCCCGTCGCCGTCGCCACACATGGGGACTGCTGTCCACGCGAAATCAGGGGCAGAATCCTCCCACTCCGTGATGGCGTGTGAGGCTAGGGCTGCAGGGAAGGCCCGGAGGGCCGAATTCGCCAATAAATAACCCACGTGCTCAATACTGGCCAGAGATTCGTCAGTCAGACTTCATCTCACAAGTCACATCCCCCACCCTCGAACTTTTGCATTTCGTCCTAACTTTTGAAGGTTCCAGGTTGGGGACATCAGGAGAATACAAAAGGAAGAAAAATTGATGCAAAAAGTCAATATTGATATTTAAAAATGCAATTTGCCCCACGGCAATATGTGGAAGACAGCCAACCGTCGCACGTTAATATCCCACGGACTCGCCTGTGGCGCTTTTGCCGAGAGACTTACGGATGCACGGATTGCTGCATCTTATCTCTCGCTGCAGAATATTGTGGCGCTTTGGAGATGATTTTGACCCTCTTCTGGAAGGTGCAACTTCCGCCTCTATCACGCCAGCCTTAACACGTTTTTCAAGAGTGTTTCTCACTCGCATCGAAACGTATCTCAAGCTTCAAGGGCTTGTTTTGGATTGTACCTGCATCACGGTTCGATTTGTAGCCAGCATTTGTGCAAGAATGCCGAAATGCGTCTTGGTTTTTCTGACCAGACAAATGCCAGTGTGGAGGGGGTGGCATCCATCTTCTGTCACCGAGCCACACTTCCTGTCCACGTTATCCCAGGCGACAGGGTAGACCGCGGGGCTGCCCCATCGCCACCAAACCAATGGAACGCCCATCCGTTCACCAGGTTGTGAAGCCCCTCGTCCAGGATGGCACAGCCCTGCCCATTGCTTTTCTTATCGACGGGGAGATTCTCCTTCGAAAATACAACGTCGTCCCCTTTCGACCATCCATGCCATCTCCAACCCACTTTTTGATGCAAATATTCACCGGTACCGGATTATATCTGCAGCATCCGGTCTGAGTGCCTCACGGACGTCTTTGCGCTTCCTGCACTATATCGTCCATGATCGTCGGAATGTCACAGCCTCGTCAGCATGCGGCTCTGGATAATTTTTTCGAGTGGGAGAGTCAATCATGGGTTGAGGTTGTGGGGGATGTGACGACAAGTGAAAAAGCCTATTTCATGCCATTGGAGACTCTCAGGGCACATTTCGCCGCTGACGACTGCCAAAAAATGAACAAGATCCTCGCCGAGGTCTTTGCAACTAAATATCCACCCATAGATGCTGAATTCATACTACGGGAACACGTTGCGGTATTTGCGATTCTGCTAGGGATTGGCCAGGGGAGATTTATCGAGGACTTTGCCCGGTATGAGGAACTTTCGGATCGGCGACTGCCCTTTGATGAGACTCATCCTCCTGTGGGGTTTCCAACACCTGACGACGATCCAACTTTTATTCAGCGATTTTGTGAAAAGCAGAGAATGTACTGTGTTCCTATATTTGACGCTCACATGCTCCACAAGCACTTTGGAAATGGGCGACTCCTTCCCATCACATCCAAAGAGCCCCATGGAGGAGGAGCTTCTGATCAATTTGTGATCACGATTTATGGGCCTCATAACAGAATGGTTCCTGGTGGACAAGAAACAGTAAGATCATGATCATTATTGGACTTGCTGTGCTAATGAAGCAAGGCAAACAATCCTTACGCAAACACCTTCTTGCTAAAGAGATACCCAACTAAGGGTGGTGAGGCTCGTTACAATCACAAAACCAGCGGGTTTCGAAGTTTAAGGCAGGCAGACAGCGTCATCAGGTTCTATGGCAGCTACATCTACCGAGACAGTTACAATATCCTCCTAGAGTTCGCCGATAAAGGATCTTTGGAGGAATATTTCAGGAGAGAATCGCCCCCGAGTCGTGGAGAGGATATCATCAAGTTCTGGGAGCGTCTGTTTCAACTCATTAAAGGATTAAAAGCGATCCATTCTGCTCGAGAGTACGTTTGCATTTCCACAAATCTTAAGTTTGGTACTTATATATATATATATATATAGGGGTCACTTCGATGTAAGACCAGAGAATATTCTGGTTGTGAGCAAGGGCTCGGAATCTGCGGACTGGCTGTTCAAGTTTGCTGATTTCGGGGTGAGCAATGATAAAGATGGGAAGCTTGAAGACAGGCCATCGAAAGCAAAAGAGACGAAAGCGTGTTCTACTTATGGTCAGTGTATACATCACTTCCACAACACGGATGTTCTCTGATAATCGTGTAGAAGCCCCTGAGTGCTATTTAGCATACAATTCGGATGAGCAGTCAAATGGAAGTTCTAAGGGCAAGATCACCTGGCCCGCCGATATTTGGTCTCTGGGCTGTATCTACAGTGAAGCCGCAATGTGGATTGCCGATGGGTTCAAGGGACTTGCCGACTATCGACAACAGCGTTTGGCCGATAATGATAAAATTCCGTTCAAGGGCGGGGATTGCTTTCATGACGGTGAGCGGGTCTTGCAATGTGTCATTGATACGCACAACGAGATTGAGGATCGCCTCCGACGTTCTGATTACATTACCCAAGATGTCCTAGATTCAATGGTGGAAGAAATGCTCTGGGAGGAGGATCGGCCCAACGCGAAAGCATTGTGGCGCAAGGCTGAAGGGGTGCTTTCCAGAGCACGCCAAAGGCTGGGAGCGAATTCCGGAGATGACCAGTTATCAAAGCACAGTAGTGGAAACCGGTCATTGCCCCCTCGTCGATCTAAACCTCCGACCAAACCTCTGCCAGTGCCTCCACGACCTCCACCAGCTGGACTCTCGTCTATCTCTGAACAAGTCCACAATGTCGAGAAATGGCGGTCACAGGTCACCGGTTCCATCATAAGCAGCTCGCAGCCTGCTAGACCACCTAGCGAGATCTCGAGCCCAGCGTTAACCCATGCTCAGCTGAGTCGTGCCGCATCTGTAAAAACAGACCTGGATAGGGAGATAAATGGCTCTCTAGCCAGCTGGCAAATAGTTGACGATAACTCCCAGGCTTCGCCAATTACACCATTCACATCTCCCCATGCCAGTACCTATGAACCGAGCGTCAACGAGACACCTCTACCTAGGCACCGAATTCTCCGCCCTCACCCGCAATTCGAGTCCAGAAGGCCACCTCAAGCGATGTCGCACACGTCGAATGCGAGAAACACGGATTACGACAATTCATATATGATCACTGCATCCGGTGAACTTCAACCTCAACCTCCCCTTCCCATAAATCTACCTTCACCCCAAATAAGTATGCGTAACGACGGCTTCAATGTTGGATATGCCGCTCCTATGTCGACACCACCTCTACCCATACAACAAAATATGTCCCAGCATATCTCTGCCGCACCGTTGCAGCATGACGGTTATGCCCAGACGTCAGTGCCACCTACACCTTTGCAGTTGTTCAACAGCGGACCCGTCCATCCAGGAGGCAAAGGTTCGGATGCACCACCACTACGGAAAACAGATAATGCTCGGATATTTTCGCAAGAGATCACAACTACGTTTAGAACTCAGGCGGATTGGGATGTTGGGAATACGATAATCGACCCCCGTACTGTTAGTGAAAAGGGAACAAGTCTGGGTAGGGTACCTGATCAAGCGACAAGCCAAGCACCAAGCCAAGAACGAAGACAATCGGTGGGCCGAGCACCAAGTCGAGCTGGCAGTCATCAATCATCAAGTGTTTACTCTGATCACAAATCATCAAGCGTCCACACCGATTCCGTCTCGTTCACAACCATGATCCGAGAGGAGTCCAAACCTCCCACGAAAAGTTTCAAACGAGGATTTGGATTCTCGGTCTTCGCGCCCAAGCCTGTAATCGTTGCACCTGGGAGCCGTCCTTCTACCGCTCACCAAGATTCTCACACAACACACTCGAGCTCCGACACGGCGAGCATGGTATCTTGGGCACCTGAACATGGCCCTAGCATCGAATACCTCTCACTCAATACCTGCCTCGAGTGGAAACGGGCGAACAAGAAAATCAAGAAGAACCAGAAGCTTCCGCCACTGCCAGGAGCGCACAGACTCAAGGGCTTGAGCGATCGAGATCACGTGAGCCCTCAACCCTTTCCAACTTACCACCTGCTAATCAAATACTAGGTATTCATTATTGATGATTCCTTCTCTATGGCCCCCGTTTGGCCCGACGTCAAGCGCCTCTTCGAAGCCCTATCTTACATGGTTAAAGGCATGTCCCCCGACGGCACAGAGCTCTTCTTCACCATCTCCTATGACACCTGGCGCCGCAAAGACACCTTCGACCTCTGCCAGTACCTCGAAAAGAAAGGCACTTCCCTAGTAGCCACAACCGAAATTTCCAAGCGGCTCAACCTCCAACTGGAAACCTACCGTGCTCGTTACATCCAAGAGAAAACGGCAAAGGAAAAGGGAATTGATAGGAAGAAAAGGGAGAAGATCGCAGGAGTAGCGCCTAAGCCCGTCAGACCAATGAGTTTCTACATCCTCACCAACGGCGAATGGCGGCCTGGCAGCAACCCGAAAGCCATCATCCAAGAACATGCCAACTGGATGATGGCCCAGAATCTCCCGCCAGGACAGGTTACGTTCGAATTCATCAGTTTTGCGGGGAGTGGCTCGGCGATGCAGAAGATGAATGATTTGGCTAAGATGGATTTTGGGTTTGATATTGTGGATTGTACGAGGTGGACTGGGAACGTGTTGAAGATGTTGAGTGGACCACTTGATAAGAGTTTTTGGACTAGTCAGGAGGCGGGCGAAAACGGTGGTGGGGAGACATTGGAGTCTGTCCGGACCAATACGGCGATGAGTGAGATTATTGAGATGGCTGCTTAGGGTGCTTTTCTGTTCATTATTTGGGTTTTGGGCTTGCGGGTTTCGGATTGTATATTCTGGGGCGGGGAAAGGAAAGGAGGATCACGAGTTGGGGAGTTGTATTCTGTGTATTCTGGAATTATGGGAGGGATGGTTATGGGATACGAGAAGGGAGATAATGCGCATGAAGGAGGGGTTCTGTATGAGCGTTTGCGACCATAGAGGTCTTTTCTGAAAGGCCAAGTTTTTTTTAAATTTTTTTTTTAAAAAAAAAACTGTACTTTAGACCCTTTTCGTACCTATGAATTTGGCGGTTTTGTTCGAATTTGGTTTGATGTAGGGGAGAGATTATGGTTGGTGTCTTGGTATTCTCTTCCTTAAGGCGGCTTTTGATTTTGATATACCCTATATTCGAATTCGGCGCTGTTCTAATAGCAAGGAGATAATTGAAGTTCTTAGATCTAAGACAAATTTTGTTCTGACAAGTGCTGATGTTTGAGTGCTTGGTTGTTGAGTTGGTTTGAAGTCCTTCCGCAAATTCTTCGAACGAAAGAAAAACCATTTCAATTCCCAGAACCATTCCATGAATCATGAGAAGGAGTGAGTGCTTTCATTGGCAGATTTTCGAGGAGGGTTTTGGGCAGAGATATCGTGAGTGATTTCACTTCGGACTATTTCACCAATGTCGGGGAAGAGAAGATGAAATTATGAAATAGGAAACAGAAAAGTGAACTAAAATCTCAAAGACTGCTTCACTCACGTTTACCAACCTTCCGATTCTTCATTTTCGTTCGGGGGCTGTTGTTGCGGATTGTCTCAGACGAAGTGGAGTGGTCATCAGATAGAAACACGTGACTTTTTGCAAGATGCGAATTAAGTGTGTACAAAACACTGGTAAAGAGAGGAACTAATAGTCGGTTCTTCCTTCTTTGTTCGCTTCGCTTATAGTCGGGGAAAGCGAGTGTAACTGGAAAGCAAGTGTAGTCCTGAGATTTTTGTATGAGAAGCCCACCAAAACAGCTACTTTTCGGTCGCAAACCCCCTTAAAAACAAGAATAACTTCACCACCTTTACAATGCACGATCTAATAATTATTATGAAGCAAGAATATATATGGATACACATCTGCATGGTGTTAGAATAAAATTTAAAGCGGTGGTGTGGTTCTAATTCATGATCTTAAGCCTGTTTTGCGACGCATTCCGAAAGATTAACCACTTTTCAGTCTTAAAACCATTTAAAAAACAAGAATAACTCTACCATCTTTACGATACACGACCTAATAATTATTAAGAAGTAAGAATATATATAGATAAATATTTGTATCCTGTTAAAATAAATTTTAAAGCGGTAGTGTGGTTACAATTAATGATTTTGAGCCTGTTTTGCGATACTTTTAACGATTTTTTTTTTTTCAATTTTGGTAGGGTTTCCCATACCAAAATCTCAAGACTACACTTGCTTTCCGGTTACACTCGCTTTCCCCGACTGTAAGCGAAGCGAAACAAAGAAGGAAGAACCGACTATTTGGTTTCACCCGACAGCTCTACCGTATTATCTGTTTTATAAGACCATGGTCTTCTAATCCGTTCATTCCATTTTAATTGGTCGGGACCTGGCCTTATAACTAAGGGTGGTCTAATAAAGGTGGGTTTGCACTAAGTGGGTATAGCTTCAAACACTGGTTTTCTCATTTTTCATGCTTCTCTTAAACCCTCACTCTCAACTATCACTCTACCACCCACCATCGCGTCCAATTATAGCACATTAGTGCTCTATTATCCTCAAGCATGGCCCCTGGTGTTGTGCCATCTTTTCGTGCGAACGCGCCCATAGAAAAGGGGCAAGCCACCATCCAAGCTGCTCTCACTGGAGGCCTTTCCTATATGCGACCACCCCGCCCTGGCCTTCAGGAGTTGATTTTGACGAGCGGTTTGATCTTGATGGAGAAGAGGAAGGAGAGCCTGATTTTGATGATGAAGCTAATGGCGATGCGATCTCTGAATATGAGAATATATAAGATGTATTGATATTGCTTTTTTGTATGTGTTTACTAGTTATTTTACAATGGAACTATATGCGAGTTGTGCTAGGAATTCATGAGAGTTAAGCCTAAAGAGAGTGCTGAAAATCGTATTTAGCAACACCATGGACTACGTAGCTTTATATTATTATAAGACCATGGTCTGATAAAAAGTGGGTCCCATTTTAATTCACTTGGACCTGGTCTTATATCTAAGGGGGGTCTTATCCTTAGGGGTGGTCTTAAAAAACAGATAATACGGTACTCATCTTTCACGGAAAATATCCTCTGTCTTCGTCTCTGTACCGATTGGCGCCGTTGTGGCCGTCGCCTCCCTTGTGTTACCCCTCCCTCCTCGACTCCAGCACTGCCCCGTTTGGTTTCACTTTTTTGCACAGCCTCCACCAGCTCGTTAGCCCTCCTTAACTGCTGATTTTCTTTTTGCCATCGCAAACTGCTTCGATCAGATTCATTCTTGGGCAAGCCACGTACATTTCTAAGCGCCTTCATTGCCCAGGCAATATCTTCAGGTCGACTGCCAGGCTGGCACCTGCACAATTTATCAGGACGCACGTCAAATCCACGTGGACATGGCCTTCCTATATCCTCCATCAATTAGGCAAACTCCCCCCAAAATCTTCGATCCTTCGCATCGTCACAGCATTCCCCTTGAACGCTCCTAGGAACGCAGTCATCTGAAACAGATTTTCCTTCCCGCGGACCGAGTCTAAGTTCGCTCACCGAGCGTGAGCCTATTCCCCAAGCGCTCACCACACTCCAGCTGCGACCCAGCTGCGACCCAGCTTCACTCACAACTATGGAGTTCGGCAAATCAATCGGAACAGCATGTAGTTCCTTTGCTATCACCAATATCGATGACATGTTCGTCCTGGTAACCTTCTTCGCCGAAGCAGCCGTGAGTCGCACCACCACGCCTTGGAAAATCACGATCGGGCAGTACCTCGGCTTCACGATAATCGTCATAATCAGCATGATCGGGTTTGGGATCTCGTACGCCCTGCCTTCTGAACCCATTGGCTTTCTCGGTCTACTACCTATCTTGCTAGGAATATGGAAATTGCTTGAGGTTTTATTTCCAGGTAAGGAGGAGGAGGAAGAGGGAGATAGTAGGGTTGCAGACCTGAAGAGTGTTTTGAAGGTCGCGTCTATCACGGTGATGAATGGCGGGGATAATATCGGGACATATGTGCCCCTCTTCTCGCAAGCCAAAGGCACCGAAATCGCTGTCTACGTCGTGGTCTATTACATCCTGCTTGGAGTCTGGTGCTTGGCGGCTTGGTCGCTTATGGGTCAGAGACATGTTCTGAGGTTGGTGGAGAAATACATGCAGTGGGTGATACCGTTCCTCTTCATCGGTCTTGGTATCTATATCACGGTCAAGTCGGATGCGTACCCGTGGTCCATTGAGAGAATTAACAATTCTTTTATTCCGAATCCAGGGGAGGTTATGATGGGTGTTTTTACGGCGTTTTTCCTTCTGAGTTGTATTGGTATTATGCTTTGGCTTAGGTTGAGGAAGAGATGTCAGACGTCTACGCCTGATACTGAAGTTGCTCTGGAAGAGCATTCGAAGGCTACTGGAAACGAAGTCGTGGTTGGAGAATCCCGGAGGGGAAGCGTTGCTATTAACCTAGTGGTGTCGAACGATTCGTCTCAAGGGGATGAGGAGAAGGGGCGGGCACAGAGCCCAGAACGGGAAGTGTGAATAGGAGGAATGCAGAGGATTCGAAGAATCTACATGGCATGGCTGGTACAACAGCACATTATGTGGGAAGTCATGATTAAGAGGGGCCGTGGTGAAGGCTCAGGGAAACGCCACGTGACTAGGGTGACATGCAGAGATAGAAAGAAGGCCGCAAGGTCACAGCGCAAGCGAAGGCCAAGAGATTTGGAGAAAGGTAACGGCCTCCGGTGAAGAGGCAGACGTCAAAAGTCAAATTGTAGTTTTAGTGATAGGAACCTACCTAGATCAGTATTCCCTCAACATTCATCTCCCTCTCGCTCCTCCGATCCCCTGGTCCACGACGCTTCACGACTTACTTCGACAAGAAGAAATTAACAAACTCCTCATCTAAGCATATGTTAGCCTTCGCGCTCTTTCAAAATTGTCAAAACTGGGGTACGTACAATCAATCGTCCCATTACCATCCTTATCAACCTCCTCCATCATGATCTTGAGCTCCTCATCACTCAACTTCTCACCAAAGCTCTCCATCACCTTGGCGATCTCATCGCTATCGATGGTGCCGCTGCCATCCTTATCAAAGACTTTGAATGCGGCGAGCATTTCTTGCTCGAAGTTTGCGGGCTTGGTTTCTACGGTCATCATTTTGATGAATTCTTACCGTCACATGTCAGCTGACAGATCAGAAGACACCAGGAGAGGGGCAGGAGAGGTAAGGGTAGGTGAAGGGGGAGAAAAGATGCAATACCGTCTAGATCGACAGATCCTGTGTGGTCGATATCGACCTCGTTGATCATATCGTCGAGCTCTGCGTCTGTGGGATTGAGCCCGAGGGCTTTCATAACGGCGCCGAGTTCAGTTCTGGTGATGACGCCTGATGAAAAGCTGGTTATTAGCTATCTTATATGTGCACTTGGAAAGTCATTCTTATCGTGAAAGAGAAGGTGGAGGATCTGGGGTGAGGGGAGCGAGGGGGCCAATAGGGAGAGGGAAGGCTGGGATGGGAAGATGGGCAGAGGCCGAGAGGGCCGGAGGACCAGAGAAAGAAAGCAGGGAGGGAAGTGTACCATCGCCATCAGTATCCTAGAGTAGGTTGTTAATGTCACGGGCTAGCTTGAGGCTTAGATAAGTGGAACCCACAAATAGTAGGAATGCGTCCTTCAAAGCGGTCACATCGTTCGGGGTAGTTTGAGCCTAGATAGTAGATCTCGTCAGGCTACGGCGAGAACAGCGCTGAACACTCGAGAGCTTCTTACATAAGATCTTTCTTGACCGGACATCTTGATTGAGGCTCTTGTGATTGACGACTGGTCGATCTGCGTTGTTGGGCAGGTGTTTGGGCTGAGGGGCGAAAATTATACGAAGTACGTGGGGTAAGCGGCAGAACTTACTAACTGGGAGGCGGTGACCAACCCCTCCATTCTAACGAGGAGGGAAATGTGTGTCTGTTAGGGAACGCGTTGGCTTATATCAAAGATGCGATATTCTGCCGTGGAGGAATTAGCGTGTGTAGACCCGTTAGCTTCTTGGCTAGTATATGTGTCTCCAAGACTAAGAACTAGGCACAGGTGAGTTTCGACAACCCGAGGCTAGGTCACCTGACAGCAATACCAATGATTCCAATTTTCGGCAATATTTCGACGAAAAAGATAGCTCGCAAAGTGTTAACTAAAGTAGAAACAGATTTTATTCTAGTTCTTTTAAACTCTACCCGCACGATGCTTGCGAGAACGACGGAGAGCATCATCACGTGGCATAGCAGGGGGGCTGAGTCGCGCTACCATGCCGCTTAAGTCGGCTAGACTTCACATGCACAGCCTTATTTCGACGACCCTCACAGCCTTGTCACTGCGAAAGAGGAATTTTCAATACTTCCTTTTCATGCAAGCCTCTGCAGCATTGTCACATTTGT
Organism: Hyaloscypha hepaticicola; assembly: GCA_002865625.1. Taxonomy (NCBI): domain Eukaryota; kingdom Fungi; phylum Ascomycota; class Leotiomycetes; order Helotiales; family Hyaloscyphaceae; genus Hyaloscypha; species Hyaloscypha hepaticicola. The sequence goes on from KZ613477.1 coordinate 503,411, forward strand.
CTTGCCACGTCCCCTTGGCATTTACGCCGTGCGCTACCACACGCTTTACGGGATTTGTACACCGATGCGGCTCCCTATATTCTGCCTAACGCCAGCCTCGAAGGCGCACTGCTGAAACGCCTATCAGTCGAAGCTGCATCTTTTTGGCTTTTTTGGCTACATTATGAGTGCCTCATTGGCTCTGATGAACGCTATTCCATGCCTTACGAGTTAGGAGTCACGTAAGCGCCTCAGAATGGACTCATGCTCGGCGGGATTTCTCGACTGGGGGCTTGAAGGAATGGAAGAGTCAAAGACGAGGCTGTGAACCCCCGCACCGCGGGTTTTCATATAATGTCTGGTAGGCCCCATGTAGTTGCATCCAGTGTTCAACTGATTTTCATCCGCTTTGTAGTTGATCTTTTCCCAGCTTATCTGAGTATCAACACGACGCGAAGATGGCTGCCCCACCTCCTTATGCGACGTCGAGCTCCTCCGTGTCTCGCTCGCGAATCCCTCCTGGCAATATCTCATCTTCTGCCGATGAGATGCTGCGCGCTTCTCTCGCTCGGGATAACGCATCGAGTTCGTCGAGTACTGCCACAGTACAACCATACCCTGGAACACCCGGTACTCTCACACCAGCCTCTGTCACAAGAGAACGCCTGAGGAAAGCAGCTCCGTCTACCTCATCCCGCCGTGCGAGTCTCCAGCCCGAATCATCAATGAGCCGGGCCGACCTGGGTACCTCGTCACGGCGTACGAGCCTTCAACCGTCAATGACTAGAGCCGACTTGGCTGCCACAGCCCTACGCACGAGCATCCGGCCTGACGCTTCAATGACCAGGGGCGACCTGCCAGCCATGAGCCCTTGGTCGTCCTCTTCAACTTTAAACACCAGATCTACAAGTTCGGCAACTAGAGAGAAGCTTCGGATGGCCGAGGAGAAGTGCAATGAGCTGGAACAAAATGTAGAGAAGGAACGTGCGGTCGCTGAGCGTCTCAAACGCGAGGCCGCCGCCGCTGACCTGTCTGCAACGGAGCAAAAACTCCGCGAGATGAATCTCAAAAAGGAAGCACGTGCGACTAGCTCCGAGTCAGCAAGGCGTTCCGCCTCGGGAATGTTCAAGGCAGCATGCTCCACAGATTTGCTCTTCCTCATCGACACCACGGGCTCTATGCACTCGCATATCATGGCGGCCAAGGATCAAGTGAGGAGCATCATGAGGGACATCCAAGTCGCGTTTCTCAACGAGGCTGAAGTGCGTATTGGGATTGTGGGGTACAAGGACCACGGAGACTTTCCGAATATCCAGTTTCTTGATTTTACCCCCCACGTCGATCGAGTTCACGCCTTTCTCAACACCTTAGTCGCCACTGGCGGTAACGACGAACCTGAAGACGTTCTTGGTGGACTCAAACAAGCACTCAATGCCAGCTGGAAACATCAGACACGGTGTATCATTCACATCGCTGACGCACCTCCACACGGCCGCACACTCCAGAACAGGCCCTGCGCGGATGACCGCTATCCCAACCCGGGAAGCGAGCCCCATGGCCTCACCCATGAGCCGCTGCTCAGGCAGATGCTTGGACTCAACATCAACTATGCTCTTCTTCGGGTTACACCTGGCACAGACATGATGGCCTTTAAATTCTATGAGGCCTACGTAGCTGCATCTGGAGATTGCATGTTGCACAGGTCCAACCAATTTTACAATCGCGCGGGCAACAAAACTTTTACGCGAGGCAAGAATTCCGGCCCCAAAGGGGGCCTGCTGTTTGAGGAGTCAGAGCTTGGTACGAACTTCAAAGCACTGCAGCATTTAGTTGTCAAGATGGTGACCGCTTCGGCATCTCGCACTGCGGTTCGAATGTCTCGAATACGAGGCCCAGCAGCTGCTAACAAGTGGCTCGACATGAAAAACCTTGGTTCCATTGTGGAGGACGAGGATGGTGATGATGTCCATTTGGAGAGTGCCCCTCCTCGTTGGCATCAGAAAGGCTGGCTGGATGAAACGCTGATGGTGGAGGGATTCTCGCCCGATGTTGTCCAGCACGCGTCCAACACACTCAATGACATGATGGCTAACGATCATAATATCAAGATGAGCATTACCGAGCTCACTATCCGCAAGCGATCACACCCATTTGCACAAGGCGCAATGCGTGTTGCGTTCTATGCCCGCACCATGCAATCTGCCAACCGTTATGTGGTAAAGTCCTTCAAGAAAGATGGAAAGAGACTTGCACATTTTGCAGAGGACATGAGATGCCAAGCTCTGTGCAAGGCTTTTGCGCTTGATTTCAATGCTTTGGTTGGAGAAGAGCATTCGCTCGACTTCATCGTAACGACATGCTTGAAGGGCAAGTCCGGGAGTTCCTCTGGCGATGAGTGCTTGTCTCTCGAGCCTTATATCGAGGGCACCTACGTCAAGTACAACAACAACAGCGGTTTTGTCAACAAGGACAATCCCCATGACCGCTGCAACCAAGCGGCACAAGCATTCTCACACTTCACCTTCGAGCGCTCGAAGGGCCGCTTTTTGGTCAGCGATCTTCAGGGAGTCGGCAACCAATTGACGGATCCAGCCATCCACACCTCCGATCCAGACCGGTTCAAGCTGGTTGATGCAAACCTTGGCAAAGAAGGTTTCAAGTTCTTCTTTTCCACACACGAGTGCAATAGCATCTGCTCCAAGCTTGCCCTACAGAGCAATAAATCAATGTTCATGACAGGCAGCTTCAGGTTCAGAGAGACCTGGTCCAGCATGTCCAACACGGTATGCTGCTCCAACAAGCTATGCGGCAGGATCATACGCCTCGCCAGCGCCAGGTCATCGGACAAGTTCCCAGGCTACTTCTGGTGCGACGTTTGCTCGCCGCAACTGCGCTCATCGATGACCAAATTGATTTGTGTCGCTCCTGGACCACATCACGAGTTCGAGGTGTCGGGATTCTTTTATGAGTCCCAGGGAAGGACTACGCCTCGTAGGTGCCCTGAGCACCGCGAGAGAGGTGAAGAGGATATCACGTCGGCAAGTTCAGCAACGAAGTACAGGACCAGAACTGCCGTAGTTGACGGCGGTTTCTGGGCCAGGCTGAAGTCTGCGAAGAGAGAGAAGTCTATGATGTCCCTCAAGGGCCGCTAGGGGGGCACGTTCTCCACATTTCATCTGGCATCGTATATGATATCATGAATCTCTGTTTCAGTTTTGGAAGTGCTCCGAAGTCAGGAATTTAGCATGGCATGCGAGCATATCTTGGTATTCTGAGCAATCTTCTGCCAAATTGTTAGCTCATTTCCTTCAGATCAGTTTATGGGAGGTCATCTGTAATTATTGTCTTTTTGGGTATTCGTGTTCCTATACTTCCTGATTTTAGCTTTGTTACATATGCCACGGCCATCTACGACTTTCTTGCAGTATCATATTATCGAGACAGAGCTGAGTTATTCAAATATAGAATTCACAGAATCACAATTTCCACTCTTCTTGGTCCAAATTGTGTTCATGTGCCTTACACTACTCCCTAGTCAACCTTTGGCGCCTCCTGATTCGACATGGGATCTTGCCTTTCGGAGGTAGTGTACCAAACCCAAAGTAGGTCTTGTCATTTTCCGGCTTTTGCCTCGTCATAAGCTCGATTTCAAAAGCGGCCAGCATGATAGCGGCACCGGAAATCATCTCCTGCTTTGCGAAATGCCGTCCGGGGCAGAGCCTTGGCGCGCCACTGAATGGAATCCAACTGCTTCCCAGACCTTCGAGACTGAACCTCGGTGTGCCCCTTTCATCTACTTTCTCGGAAGTTGCAGCAGCGTCGCGGGGCTTCAAAGGACCACTGGTGGGATCATTGGGGTAGATGAGGAAGCGGTCTGCCCAGAAGTTGTCGAGCGGATGAGGATCGGATTCTGAGCCGGTGTTCCAGATTCTTTCATCCAGTGCTTCGTTAGCGCTGCTGATTGAAATTTTTTCACCCTTCTTAATAGCCCAGCCGCAGAAGTTGACATCCTGCACAGCTGTACGCTGCACCATTATTTGGACACGTAATCGCAAGGTCTCGGCATAGACAGATTGGCATAATGGCCCGGAGCAAAGCTTGTTGATGTCGAAGACCGGAACGTGGGAGGGATCTGTAGGCGGTATAAGCGCTGATGCGAATTCTCTGTGAATGCGGGCTTCGAGAGCAGGGTCGAACAGTAATTCTAGAAGAAACCACGTCGCGGCTGGAATTGCGTTTGCATTGGCACTGAGAATATTAGCAATATTCAAAAGAATTTGTGAGACCTAGCTGGGTATAGCTCACGCCCAAATGAAGCCAAAATCATCAGCGGCTTTCGCGGTATCATCTAGCTCTTTCCACTTCCCAAACATGGCTTGTCTTCTCCTGCTAAACTTGCTTCCAAAATACGGCTCCCAGTCAACATCTTCTGGGCCCACTTTGCTACAATCGAAATGATCGTGTGCATATTTATGCCACCGTTTGATATTCTCTAAAACCTTGGTCCGTCTCCGATATGCACCCGGTATAAGCCACCGAGGAATTCCCATGAAGAGTGTGCCCATGTCAGGATTCCAGGCCCAGAAATCTTCCATGAAAGTTGGATTTAATGACAAGATATACGTGCCAAACATTGAGATGATTGCCGCTTTCATCATGTGCTTTTGCATGAATGCATAAAGATCTGGGATTTCAGTCCACTCATCACCAATTTCGTCAGTTTCCGTGAGTTGCTGAGCGAAGAAATTTTGAAATCTAGATGTTATACCAATCAAGGACTCCCCGGCCAGATTTGTGTTGACCAGTTTGTGGATCTCGTACATGATGCGATCCTCCGGTTTAACGGTGCTGCCGGGTTTAGGATTTGGTAGATGACCGCCATCATCTGCTTCGTAAAATGCGACTGACGATCGCGGCGATCCGAAAGAATTCTCCATTGCGATTATCGTCCCGAGGTTTCCGCTCAGGCCTTTGCCTTTGAAGAATGCTTGGACATGCTCTGCTCCAGAGGTATGCCATTGAACGAGGTTTGGCAGCTGAAGCTTGAATGGGGTCGAGGTACCAAACTTCGCTCTAGAACGTTTTAGCAATAGATTTGAACATCTAGGATGAGAAAATTGGCTCACACAGCGGAACGGAGCAAGGAGTTGCCATCCACTCCGAAGGAGGGCAAGTGCCCAAGGTATGGCAGCACATATGGCAAGGTTGGAGGACGCTTCAGTGGGGCATTCTTCTGGCGCATCAGAGTCGTGGATTCCCAGAGAGTTATGAGATAAGTGAACAGAAGAGGGGCAAGAACGGCGACAGCGACTGTGATCCTCCAATCCCAAGCTTGCGATTTGTAAAGCTCTACTATATTTTCAAACATGATGCGGGTCTTGAATTCAATAATTTGAAGGGCTGAAAGTATATCGGAGAGGATATGCTATGCAGTTCCTAATTGTGGAAAAAGTCATGAGCGAGATCTGAGCTGAGGGCGGCTGGGCGCTAATTGCTTACACCACGTGCCTTCGCGATCGTTGCGAGCAAGTCTTAGCACGACTCCCCGAGGCTCAATGAGGTATTGGGACTGTCCAGTCAATGAGGAAGAATTTTCTTTCCAAGTACCATAATCTGGGAGATTCTGTGATCCACCAGAAGCATATGTCAAAGAATGTTTTCGGATTTCTTTTCTTTAAATCTTTTCAGTGGCCCAGCTTGACAATGTTATTCCGCGCGTGTCAGCACTACAAACACGGGCTATCCGTTCAGCTGGGACCAGCTTTGCATGGTCCGTGCATATCTAAGCGAGCAAATCATATTGTCCAAATCTTTGATTTATCGCCTCTGGCTCTCTGTACTGTAATCCTTGATGACGTGAGATGCGAAGCTGATCCCAGCTTAACGAATAACGGGTACACACCTATAGGACATCGTAAATGCAAAGTTAACAACGGGAGCACACTCTTCTAAGGCAACCTACACTTCACCCTTTCTCTTTCCTCCACGACCACGTGCATGTCTCACCTGAATTGTGGACAGTGAAAACTGGCGCAGCTTTTCACTTGGTCGATAGCGAGCTTTCCACTTAGATGAAAGAGACTGTCCGGGTGAAGGCCCTGAAAAGTAAAAGCATTCTATTTCATGCTATTATATGCTATCTCCGACGAGACCAACCTTATGTCTCCACAAAACGCCATGCAAAGTGTATATCCTGTTTCCTATTGTGCCATCAACTTAGCCATACTTTTCAATCCATCCAAAACTCCCTGCATTCAAGTATTCTCAGGCACTCAGTGTTTGCCCATCCAGACTCGCACTCGTCTGATTCCCGGCAAGCCCCGACGAAACAACAACCTTCGCCTTCAACGCACTTCGAATGTCCTTCTCACTCCTCTGCCTCCAATCGCCATACCCGCTAGTACTCAACGGCCAAAGCACCAAATTATCCCCTCCAACCCCCATCCCACCGGCACTCCTGCCCATCACGATGTCCCCAAACTTCGGGGCCTCCACAGACGTCAACGTATCCAGCTCTCTCTTCAACTCCTCGCAATAATGATCCAACGGTAAATCATTAACGTCGTTTCCGAATGGATTCTCTAACTCGTTTCCGATGGCGGCGAGACCGATGATAATGTATGCGGCGGCCAAGGTACCCGGGATGGCGATCCAGCCCAACGTGGCGAATAGTTGGAAGGGAAGCATGTAGATGTAGAGGAGCACAATTTGGGAGATGAGGATGTTGTAGCCGACTGGTAGGGGCGTGGTGAGGACGCGTTCTGCGCTGGATTGAGTGTCGGTTAGGGCTGCGAGGGAGGTCACTTTGCCAAACGTTAGTACCCATATTATCACAGCTTGACATCTACACAGAGAAAGGGGGACATACTGATTTGCCCATAAATGATCGGAGATTTGAGAGTTCCGTTTGTGGACACCTCTTCCACGTAGCAAGAAAGATAGGTCAGAATTTCAAGAGGCAGGTTGCCGAGCGGTTTTTCCGACCTCTTAATTGCCTTCCTTGGATTCGACATTGCGACACTCAAGCCCAAATAATTGCCAACCCTCTTCCACGGCGTCATTTTTGGCTCCACGCAATTAGTTTCCTTGTACGCAGCCTTGGCATAGGTATCGAGATGCCCAACAAGACTCGCGAGATCGGAATAATGGGCGAAAGGTTCGAAGCGGAGTTTGTGTTTGAGGGAGACGGCGAAAGCGAGGATGAGGTTTATGGCTGTTACCTTTGCGAGGAGATCGTCTTTCGCGCATTCGGGGCGCTCGGAGATGTGGACCCAGAAGTAGCGGGCGAGGTTGCGGGATTGCACGGAGAGGGTGGCCCAGGATTTGCGGCCGTCGGAGTAACTGTCCTTATATCAATATCTCCTGTTCCTTGAGACTTGAGATTTTCACTGACCGTTCATAAGCTGAACTACTTCGGAATGAAAGGGCCAAACCGACCACGAAACCAAGGATGGTGAGAAGAACGGGATTAACGTTTACTGAGGGTCATTGGTTAGCGCATGGCAAAAGTGGTCAGTACCTATGTCCAGAGACTTACAAGGCTTTACGAACTTCGAAATGCAAGTTATGCATGTTGCCCAGCCTCCTACCATGAGCAATGGCACGACCATCCTCGGCATAACACTCCCATGCATTCGTAGGAAGTATGGCAGCTTCGAATGAGCGTCGATGTCTCGAGGCCCAACCTTTCTCTCCAATTAGCATCTGCTTCCTTCCCCATTCCAATTTCCCCGGACTTCTCAAGGGTACTGAGGACATACGAAGTAGCTTTCCAGCCCAATATCCCCCATATGACTATGCGCGTGCGGATGCCCGCTCGTCGGCGTCTGCGTGCCCGTAACATGAACATCGAGGTAGCTTTTCGACAGTGTGGATTTGCGAGATGTGTTCTGCATGGGAACGGGATGAGGTGGCTGTTCCTGATGCGAAGAGAATTCGTGGTCTGTTGCTGCTGGAGGAGCGCCCGAGGTGGGAGCTGCCATTGCTTCGTCTGCCATTTTGAATACCAAGTTCCTTTTCCTCCTTTGAACGAATGTGAGGTTGATATACAATGAGTGAGGTGGAAGCGTCAAATACGGGGAGTGTGATTATTCTCCACACTCAAGAAATGGCCAAGGAAAGAAATCAAAAAAGAAAAGGGTCGACTGTGGAGAATTATATACTTGACATGAAGAAATCAAATAGTCTTAAGGCACGCTTCAGGAGTTCAGCTCTGTCAGCGGCACTCGGCGGCGCAGTTAGCATTTCTATCTGTCGTTTCCGAAACGTGTGAACTCGCCTGTGACATCCATTTCTGTTGAAAAAAATTGGACCCTGTCCCTGTATGGGGCTGGCTCAACAAGCGTGCTCATGCCTGCGATTCGCGCTCGGCGGAAGGCTTGCGGGGCATGGCGTTCTGCGGCGTCCAAGTGGGCGTTTGAATGCAGGGGCGACGACGGCTCGGGCCACTAGGAATACCACACGACACCATCTGAGGGGTGAGTGGATTTTCCTGCAGTGAAATATTGAACTCACTGCGGCCATTCAATTGTCCTTTTGTATATTCGTATCAAGTATCCATTACCAATTGCAACTTTCAATGGCTCCTTTGCTGCTTTTGAAAACAACGTAAGCAGAATCGGCAGAGGCTGAAACAGCGTCGCGAGCTGGCTTCTGCACCCCTGACACATCACGCAGAATCTCGAACCTCAATGGTCCATGTAACCCTTGCCCCTGAAAATCCCCGTACCTGATTCATTCTATTTCCGTCCACTTGAAACAAACTTCATATCAATCAAATCATATCTCTTGGGGATGTTTCTTCTTAAACTCTCATCTAAGGAAAGGAAGCAAGGTTTCGATTGTGCCGTGAAAGTGAAATCATATTGATGTAAGCAGGACAACACAATGGGGAAATTTTAAATGGAGAGATCGTACACGTCCGCAGCTGCCACATATTCCACGTGTGTTTTGTGAGAGCGATCGGGCATTTTTAAAAAATGGTCAGGTTCACGTGACTGTCGTGACATCCTACAGAAGTCCAAGAACATCGATTTCATATGGCATTTGCCAATAATCAATGCCTGGAAGTTATAAATTAACCTCTTCCGAGCTGCCGGAATTGCTACTATCTTCAACCTGGAAGGGGGTCTGAGCGCAGGCCGACAAACAGCTATAAAAGCTTGCCCTCCCTCTAACTCCAACCAGCATCTTTTTTTGATGCTTCTCACAGTACTCACTTCCTTTTGCTTCCGACCACCATTCCTTTAATTGATTTAATAGTCAAAAAATGCCCTACGGTGGCCAGTCTCCTCGCAGGCACTGGATAAGAGAGGTTCTCTTTGTCCTCGCTTGGAAGCCTTGTGCGCTCTACTCTCTCAACTCCTCTCTCACTTGAACCCCACGCCTGCGTACCCCCAAACATATTGTGACTCTCGACCTGTTAAGGGCCGAAGTGCAGGACTCAGAGCTTATGTTTACTCCCTTTTTCTTCGTTATTACTTAGAACACGTGCACATAATGCCTCGTATAACTAAAGATAGGGGTGCCCGGGAAACTTTGGTCGGTTACGTGAATTGGCCCAATCCCTTTTTTGAACCACACACGGACATGTGCTGGTAGTGGGAGATGCGATCGGGTACTCCGGGTACCGGGTGGGAATGATTGCCGAACGAGCTCGCGATAAAGTATCTGACTCAGCGAGGACGATACCACGCTTCACTGGCGGAGCGCAGAAATATTAGACTTTCTGGACATTTTTGACAGCGGCACAGGCCTCTGTATCCTCCACATATTTTCTCATATTGCCTGTCACATAACCCGTAACAATTAGTTTCAGTCCTACTTATACATCTTCCCATCCAAAAACCACCTCTGCCTATTGTCTTTCCTGTAATGCGGGCCCTCCCCCCCGCAAAAATAACACCCGTATATACTGGTGCAATGACCTCTTGTCAAGCAGTAAATTGACATTTGTTCATGATGTTCGGATAGTTCTGCTGATGACTCAAATTCCATAGTGCAAGAGGTGCATTGATTTGCGATGACACGACGGTCGCTTTCCTGTGATGCTCGCTCGTCCCTCCGCAGAGGTAGCACCCGTATTCAGAGGTGCAATGACTGTTTTTCGGGCAGAACATTGGGTTTTCCGTACCGTGTTTGCGTAGTTTCGCTAACGACTCAAATCTTTGGTGGCAGTATCCGCAAGGAATCGGGGGCATACTAGTGGGTGTTCTTTCTTGGCTATCTAGGATTGGATAAACAAAGCTGGAGTCAAACGGGTACAATACTTAGCAAGGGGCTCCGTGCATTGTGTATATAATATCCGCAAATAGAAGTCGCATTCTGGGAATTGAGGCCATACCTTTGTTGTAGATCAACTAGTGGAATAAAACTAGCCTGTTGTTGCGAGTTTGCCAGCGACGCAGGAAATATTCCTGAGTGATTAATCCTACTTTTTGATGTATATCATGTAAGAAAGTAATCTTTTTTGATTGCTATTTTGATCTAAGGGGATCGGCGGTGTGTCCAATTCCGATAAAAAGTATACCTCTCTATGCTCCGAACTGTTCTTGTTATCAATATTTAGAATTAAACAATGAGGCGAGCTGGTGAAGTGTCTGACCTATCAAATTTTGCAGTTGAGAAATGAGGCGAGCTGGTGAAATGTCTGACCTATAAAATTTGGCAGCTGAGAAAAGAGGCGAGCTAGTGAAGTGTCCAGCCTGTCAAATCTTGCGGCTGAAAAATCAAGACTGTAGTCGGTTCTCACGGAGAGGAGTATCCACACGAGGAAGCGTAACGATGTTTAATAATATCCCATTTAGTGGCCAAGCGGACCTTCTTTCTGCATTGGTGGCGTATTTCCATTATATCTTTGGTCGATAAGATAGAAAATAGGCTCTGGGTTGGGTAAGAGTTATGTCGCAAGTCGCCGCTCCTAAGGGGCTGGCGCTCAGGCGCTCAGCTTACTCAGCAGCAACCCCTTTACTTTCTTCAGATGCTCCTAACGAGCTTCTCTTCTTTAGACAACCATTTATGCAATCACGGAACAGCCCAGTTTGACGTGCGATAAGTTATAAATGTTGGCATTTTGTCGCAGCGGAGCGATGGAGGTTGATACACACGTGATTGTTCTCCTGGGTTGAATAGGGGGCGGGGTAGTTTAAGCGAACTAAACACCTAACCTCAAACCTTTTAACTTTGACGTCCACGCATTTGTCGCAAAAGCCAGTAATCTTTCATTTCTCTGGTTCAATTCACCCATCTCGGTTTTCAAGATACTTATTGCCGGAGACATTACAGCCTTTTGCAATAGCGTCAAATCCCATCTTGAACGCCCAGAATCGGCAACGAAGCCAAAGTCGGCGTGACTAGCCGGCCAGAGAGGACTGGAAGCAACCTTTCATAGGACAGGAACGTTTTACTTTATGTGCTCATCTATTTAGTTTCGGAGGGCGAGGGGAATCGTAAAAGGAACGAAGATTCTGTCGCAGCGCAGCGAATGTGGAGAGGCCCTCTTATCAACTTATTATCCTTTCGAGCGCTATAAGCAGGGCTCTTAGAGCTATGCCTCAGGAATTTTCAGGGGGTTCGATCACTGATCTATTTTGTCCCGTACGTCCAGTACTAATTTCAGGGGTATGAAGCCTAGAACTCGGACTCTTGCAATTAAAGGGAGATTTTTCATCGCGAGACTTTTCAAAGAACCCCCAGAACTGTAAGTCTCGGCCTTGAGAATGGCTATTATGGAAACGCGACATATGATCGGTCATTCCGAATATCAATGTTAACATATTCCTCAGGTACGTTGTGATCTTGAAGAGGACGTACTGCAAAGTCCCGCGACAAGCCGCATCTAGCCCCGCATTTTACCCCCACGAGGTTTTTCTTTACACTGCCACCTTCGCCTTCCTCTTCATCATTTCTCCCACCACACAATCGCACTCCATTGAGTGACTCAAGGCCAATTCTCAATCATGATGAGATTTTTTCCGTCTCAATTGTTGTAGATCTATTTCCAATGCTATGCTATGATAAGGTGCGCAAAGGGGCTTAGCGAGTGCCTGACCGGTTTGAGGCTTGCGGGCGCAAGTGAGTCACCATGAGTCGAAATCCATCACCCTCCATCACGGCTTCAAGCGAACTGTTTTGGGAACCCCGCATCTTACAGCCTCGATTAAAAATACAGTGAATGAAAATGGAAAGGTACAAGTACTGCTTTCGCTTCGTGTTCTCTTCCTCTTTTTGCCTTCACCATCAGCAACACTTTCAGACTTCAATTGAAGTTTTGACTCCTTGAGCGAATCAAAAAACAAGTTATGCTAGGCGCAACAACAAACACTACAGCAACAGGTGCTAGCGCCAATGAGCTAGAGCTTAGTTGTACAACATGTCTTGCTCATTTCGATAGCAAGCAGGAGAAGAGAGTGCATATGAAAGAGGACTGGCAGTGGGTTTCCATTACCTCCAACTTGAGCCGACCAGCGTTGACGAGACCAGTGTTTATAATTTAAAGCGTCGCATTACGTCACTACCTCCTATCTCCCTCGAAATATTTGAGACACGAGTTCGAACTCCAGATTCTGGGAGCGAGGATGAGAGATGGGGTAGACATCCCAAGGCACAGAGCTACGTTCTGAAGTCGAACGAGCTGGAAGATGAGGCACCGGAAGACTTGGTTTCACTGAGCCCCGTTTCGTCAGATGATGAAGATGGCTCTTTTGAGGCACGTTGCTTATTCTGCGACTTGGAGTCGACTTCAATGCAGGCCAACCTGACGCACATGAGCGAGGCACACTCCTTCCTCATTCCCTCCGCGGACCGTCTGATGGACGCGTCATCCCTGCTCCAGTATCTACACACCCTCGTATCTATCTTCCACGAATGTCTTTTCTGTCACCAGGAAAGAAGTACAAAGTCTGCAGTACAAGGTCACATGCGAGACAAAGGACATTGCAAACTCGATCTCGAGGATGAAGAGAATGAGCTATGGGAGTTCTACGATCTGAGCTCAGACGAGAGCGAGGCTGAAGATGGAGAAGAAGACGAAGAGGGTACAGAAAGGATTGTGAAGATTGAAGATTCGCTTCGTCTCCCATCCGGCAAGATCCTCGGTCCTCGCACACAAGCTCGATCATTACTCCGCCATATCTCAAAGCGGCGACGCCCTCCACCCTCTGAGCAAGGTCTTCTCACTTCGACTTCTGACGAAGCCGGGCCCTCGGTTGAACCCGAAAACGTGGCTGCGAGAACCCAGATGGTGGCTCTGAGAAAGGGGACAGAGATGAGTTTACTAGGGGTACCAGAGTTGCAGCAAAGAGCCTTGATGGTGTTGGAGAAGAAGATGGAGGGGTTGCAGGTGAGGGCGAGGAATGAGTTCCAGGGGGGTGTGGAGAGAGGAGGTAATAAGCAGAAGACATTTAGGGTTAAGAGTATGGGGAAGAAGGCGGGTGGGTTGGAGAAGAGGAATGGTTGAGAGTTGGAGCTGAATTGGGTTTGATGAAATTTAGAGGGGGAAAGGGAGACCTTGAGGACCGCAAAGTCATTGCACAGGGCAGCGTACAGATTGTACCAGAAACGCTTGGCGGAGAAAATGCACGTGTGCATGTGGTGCCTCAAGGGGGACTTGAAGAGGGAAAATAGCAAGGTTGGGCTGATGGAGAAGGAATCTCACCAATGAAAACAATGGTCTGATTCATCTCCTTTCAATGATGAGAGCCAAATGTGGAAAGTCCTGCCGTAGCTAGGTAGATACTTGCCCTCTTCACATGCTCATTGAAGACAAACTGACCAAGTCAACTGTGATAAAGGTATACTGTGACACGCTGGCCTCGGGAATTCCGGTCATGCTTAGCAGAACAGATAATACTCCACTCTTCCAGGCTGTCTTTAGTAACTGTCGTGTTCCATTGTTGGAAGGTATCCATCATGAGTTGTTATTGTCCTTAGCAGAAAATTGTCTGTTGTCCTTAGAGAAGAAAAAATAAATGACACCGAGAATGTGCTTTTCAGTGAAACTGATTTTTAAGTTGGATGAAACTTTGGAAATGTTTGAGCTGAATACCTGACTGCTTGGAAACGAAATAGTCTTCGGCAGTTGTTTGTACAAGGGGTATTTGCTGGTTTGTCCATAAATATTCTTGGCACAGCTGGTATTTCCTGGGTTGAAATCATATCAAAAGCATGCTTAAACTCTTTAAGGGAGTAGCATGGTATATTTGGCATGGGTCAGAGCTGTACAGGTGAACGAGTTTAATGTCCTCAATCTTGAGGACGAATGGTTTTATGCTTCCACAACCCAAATTCAAAGGGCAGTAAGGCCAAATTTAAAGAATCACTTCAAGCTTCAAATAAGCTGTTTTCCGGGAGAGCTTAATTCAAATTGATCAGTCACAGAGGCAGGAGAAGTACTGGTCACGTGTCACTCCATTGTCATTTTCACATGCACCGCAAATTCCTTGCAACATCTGACACCGGAGACGACTCCAGAGTCCACCCATCCACTTCCCGCCAATCACCGCCAATCATTAACCCCGCGATTGCTCTTCATACCTTGCCTGCCACGCTTTCATTCGGCGCAGGATGTCGTAAACGCGCAGGTACATACGCCTCGGCCCTTCGTGGCTGCACTTCGAGGTCATAGGGATCACAAGACTTACGAATTTTACGACAGCGATGACCTGGCTCCGCAAGAACCGCCGCTCCACCAGTTACGCCTGCGTTATTCATAGGCAGATTGTGATTGATAGAATAGAGGTTGCTTAGAGCATTGGATTACGCTGGTGAGGTGTGGGGGTCATTGCTTTAAGGACTCACATGTCAATCGTGTTGCTTTGTACTTTTCAGCTCTGCATTCCTTCTCCGGCGCTGGTCTCTCTTCTTTCCAATAGACTGCAGCAAATGTCACGATGATAGGTAAGGTACCTGCAGAGGAACATTGGCAATGAATTGCTAATTGAGGCTCTTTCAGATCATGTTTTGGGTCGCCCGTCTGTCAGGTTTCGACGAGTTCAAGTCCTGGCAGTTGTCTCGTTCTGGTCATTCTACCTCTTCAGGTATGCTTGTTTGCGCTTCTTCCTAGAAGCACACAACAGCTAACATCATGACAGAGGACATAAGCATGGCCCTCCAACGATACGCAAACTGTCTCGCAGACTATCGACCTTCCTCACACCATGGCAGACCGTGGTCATGACAATGCTATACCTCTACATCACGCGAAACTTGGGCAAATTACTCGGACTCGAATGTCCCGAACCTCTTGCGAATCTCTACACTCGATCATACTTCCGCGCAACATGGGTGACGACAGCTCTGGATGCTGGCTTCTGGACGGCGATGCGCATACGCCGGAAGTGGTTGAGGGACCTATGCAGCATCGTCTTCACGGTGTACTACCTCATTGCTGCCGAACAGGCCGACGAGAAGGTCAGGAAGGTTAGGGGAATGTTGACAGTGGACCACTTGCGCGTTAGTTGGAACAAGAGCACGACGCCATATCTCGCGCTCCTTGGTAATTTAATGCGACCTCGATTCATGAGGTATCCTCCCCGCGCAATGCGAATACCGAGACCTCCGATTAGCGATTACAAGGAGCCTGTCAATGCCTGGCTGTATTTTGATGGACCGCTTTCGGCGCTGAAGAATCATACAAAGCTGGTTTTGGATATCCCTGGAGGTGGTTTCGTAGCGATGAATCCGAGAACGAACGATGACAAGCTTTTTGCTTGGGCTGGGAAGACGGGCCTTCCGGTATTGAGCCTGGATTATCGAAAAGCTCCCGAATTTCCATATCCATATGCGCTGAACGAATGCTTCGATGTTTACAGTACAATCATCGCTAGTCGTGGGAAGTGCGTCGGTATGTCAGGAGATGTCGTACCGAAGATTGTCATCACGGGAGATAGTGCAGGTGGAAATCTTGCTACTTGTCTCACCCTCATGATAATCGAGGCTGGTTCCACGGATACACGGAAATATCTTGGTCAAAACAGCCTCCCAATTCCAGATGGCCTTATTCTGATGTATCCCGGGTTAGATATGAACATTGGAAACTGGATGTCAGATGAGCAAATGTCCTTGATCAAGGACAGAAGAATGAGGAAAACCAACAAGGCCATTCTTCGAAGGAAGAGTATGCAGTATACTCTAGCAGCAGGCACGCCTCATCAGTCAGAAGAAGAAGACAACGTTTCTCCCCCGAAAATCCTATCTCCACCAGTTGTCACGACTCCCCAAACTGTCCGCCCAACATCAATCACCCTCCCATCCCCACAATTTTCTTCCGCAGGACCAACGCTGCTTTCCCCAACAATCCCCCGAAAACACCAACCAGAACACCAAGAGTCCGCATCTCACCGCCCAGAACCACTAAAAACTCGACTGGCAATGTCAAGCATGATCTCATACTTCAACGACCGCATCCTCTCTCCCGAAATGATGCGTGCGATGATTATCCTATACATAGGACCACACAACCGTCCAGATTTCTCACAAGATTACCTCCTCTCCCCCATTCTCGCACCGGATGCCCTACTCTCACAATTCCCCAAAACCTACTTCTTGACTGGGGAGCGAGATCCACTCGTAGACGACACAGTCATCTTCGCTGGTCGCATCCGCCGCGCAAAAGCCGCTGCCCATGCCCAACAATCCTCTGAAGTCCGACTTCGAAAAGAATTCGATGATCGAGATGTCGTGGAAGTAGTTCTCATCCCTGGAATCTCCCACGGCTTTCTCCAATTCGTAGGCGTCTTTCCAGAAGGATGGAAATACATCCATCGTTGCGCGAGGTGGATCGAACATATCTTCGCCGCGTCTGAAGAACGGGAACTCAATTCCCAAACTTCAATTGCAACGCCTAGACCTTCTGGGTATGGAAGTGGAAGCAGTAGAGGGAGAGGAGGATATCACCATCATAGACGGAGGACGGAGAGTAGTGGTGATGAAGACATGGGACTCGAGATGAGCATGACGAGTAAAGGGAAGAGGGAGGAGGAGCGGAGGAGAAAGGAGAAGTTGCTCAAGGAACAGTTGATGGAGAAGGGTGAGAGGAGAAAGGGAGAGGGAATGAAGAGGCAGAAGAGTATGGTTAGCTTGGCGAGTGAAGATGATTTACTTGGGCGTAGGATGTTGGGACTTGTGGGGCCATTGACCAGGAACACGGAGGATGATGATTGATGAAGTCTCATAACTGCGTAGATCTGGTGATAGGAACACTATGGTGCAAAGAATGGACACATATGCAGGCCTTGAATTGTGCGCAGTGGGGGGGTCGAGGAAGTGCCGATGGCGGAGGCTACCCGCACCGCTCCCAATACAGCCGTGCTGTCTTGACATGGGGACTGACGACACATTGAACCTTTTAACAGGGTTGTTGTGCTACCTCTACTATACACAAGAATATGGCTTCAATCGACATGTCGATTCGGAAGTGTTCTCCGCTCGACAAGGTTGATTTTCTTTTCGTTGTTGATTGGAATATATTTGCGGAGAACACTTGAGGAGCGCGTTCAAGCGAATATACGTCAGCCTAGTCTAATGAAGTCATCTTGGAGCATTGCAGAAGTCTATATTGGGTTCTCTGGAGTAAGGGTTTTTGAGTGTTATGGAATGTTTAATCTGTCTCTGATCTGAGACTTGACAGGCTTGAGAATCTTTATATGCACTGCCAGGGTGTCGTTACAACGTCTTTTCCCTTCAGGAATGCAATTGGCATCCCTTCTAGATGTCGCTAGCCTCAGCTGTTAATAGTCTCTGCTATTGCACACTTTTCGTTCAATTAAGATTCTTTCGCGTCTCAACTGGCAAAGGGATGCTATCCTTCGGTTTTGAGGCGAAATATTATCTACTCACCTGGCCGAGATGCATTGATTGTCGTTTCAATTCTTATCAAAGAAATCCATGTGTGATAGGTTGGAAGATTTTGTAGTGGTGGCTCAGAGGATAGCCATTATGATGGCCGACAAAGCGAAAAGGCCATTGGTTGAATACATCAGACCGAGTAGAATCCCAAGCTAGGCTACGACTGAGCCACCTCGTCCAGCCTGACAATGAGCCAGCACCACCCATTTCCGACTTGATTCCACCTCGACTTCAAAATCTTTTTCCTTTTACTCAAAACCTGGTATCTGATCTTCGATCACATAGATACTCGATATGCAGTATGGCTGAAGTATTGGGAGTAGTTGCAAGCGGGATCAGCGTTGCATCTCTCGCTATCCAGATCCTCGAAAAAATCAACAGAGTGATTAACTTCTGCAAATCCATCAAGGATGCTCCGACAGATATCTGTCGAATCCTGCTAGAGCTGCAACTACTATCCAACATTGTCTCGGGTATACAACGTGTTTTTGAGAAGCGCTCACTTCCAGAAACTAGTGGGGCTATGATAAAGAACACGCTGGATCTCGTCAAACACGATATCAGCAAATTATCAGATCTCAGTTCAGATCTCGAACGAAAATTAAACTCCGAAAAGAAGCTCACCCGGACCTGGGCCCGTGTGCAAACTGTACTATCCGAAAAGAAAATTGCAGTACTCAGAGATCATTTGGATCGTGCGAAGGAAACATTGCAATTGTTGCAATGTTGGAACATACTGTTGGTTTATTTACCCCGTTGCATGATTTACATGGCCTGATCAAACTTTACATTCAGGGACGATGTTCGAGCTCTTGTTTCCCTATCCTCTCAAACACCGAAAGGCACAGGGTATCCTTGGGAGACGGGCCAGGTAGAAGAATACGTCAAAATTGATGATGGGTTGGAAAAGCCCTTTAACCTTCCAATCGACCTATGTTCAACTCCACAGGTAATTTCAAACTCAATAATGCTCTTCTTGAACCTCACTTGTGCAGATCTTTATCGATATTCTCACTCGCAAGTACGAGTCCAAGCAACTTCCTGGGCTGCCGCAAATACGACGGGGTCACTTTGCAGCTCTAGATTGGAACGACATGGCCTATATCAGTTCTGACAACTGGGATTTGGTGGTGAAGGAGTGCCGATGCATTAAGTTAGCTTTTGTTATGGGTACGTGGCACGGCTTACCCGCTGGGAAGTGTATGCGATGTTTCAAACCGAGAGGACCGAACACAGCTGGGCGAAGATACACAAAGTGGCGAGTCAAAATACCTGGTTTGATTTGGCTTCAAACTGATAATTAATTAGCTCCTCATGTGGCCTAGAATTACTTAGGGTAGAGCCCGACGCCTTTCCGTTCGAAGCAACTGAGATTTCTGGGGGGTTCTCTCCTGATCAGTACCGGGACTACCGATTGGCATCAAAAAAGAAGACGAGCCAAGTTGACCCTGGTTCTATCTCACAGCCAGCGACCACTCCTGTGTCGAAGCGCAGTATGTTCTATGATAACCCGCCGATCGATTTCGTATGCAAGAGGCTCATTGTGAAATGGGAGCAAATCGTCAAATATGTTCATCGTTACCTCTACTGCCGCTGTGTTATTTGATTGTCAACGCCTTTGCGCACTTTAAAAGAGCAGACATTCTTAACCGTTGCGCCATGTCCTAGACATAATAAGGTGGGAGTCAGCCACCTAGATTATGGAGACATCAACTACCATGAGGACGAATACTTCAACCGGTTCGGAGGTTACAGTTCCTTTCAAGGAATGATTTATGCTTTACATCCTAAGATATATGAGATCTTAGGAGGAGAAATTTTCTTGCCCTGTGAGCAAGTCGAGGCTGCGCTCAGTGCTTTGGAAGTGTTTCGAGAGTGGAATAAAGTGGGCCTGCGCAAACAATTTGACGAGTACGTTTATGAGGTTAATGATGAGCTGGAGAAGACCGGGTTACCGTTGCCTGACCCGTTAGTACAACATATTAGGGACGAACGGCTCCGAAGAAGGGATGCGGAAGCTACTGTTAACAAAAAGCTGGGACTGCTCGATTTTAACGATTCAGGCGTGAGCATAGAACCGCGAATACATTGCCACGACATACCCATACTACGAGAGGTAGATGGAATATTAGATGGGAAGTGGTCGAGGAAGCCTCGTTGGGTCATTGAGGATTTATATTGTTGTGGGCCGAAAACTAATCCTACTTCACCACTTGACTCCCACTTAACAGTGTGTGGGTAGGAAGTCTCTTTTTGGTTCATTACGAACATCAGGGAGTTCTGTACAGTACAGGAGCAGTAAACCAAGAAGACAGGGTAAATGAACCACCTCCTACCGAGACTATTTGATAGATCCTTTTTGATAGACAAGCAACCTGGGTCACAGTCCCTAACAGAACTTCCAAGTTTTCCTGACTGAAAAACGAAGTCTTACGCCTCGAACTCGCTCAAAATCGAGTTGGTGAAAATTCACACGCCCAAAAACGCGCAATTCGAACAAGTCCCGAGACATAGAACACGCTGCGCGTACTTGGCCCAACTTCTGGGCCAAATCTGTCGCTTCCACTTATTCTTAACATCGAGACCGAGATTCAAAGGCGGGGAAAGTAAGGGATTCTCTACAGAAACTATTTGCGGAGAGCGAAGCGGCAGAGTGTAGAATCTGTTATCAGGGCGGTATACTCTCAAGTCCCCGGGCCAAGTTGCGCTAGATTTCGCGCAGTTGCAGTTGAGTTTGCTCACACCTTTGATAGATATGGGTAATCTTATTCTGGCGACAAAGCAGGACCAATCAAACCCCTGTCCCAGCCACTTAAGCGAGAAATTTTGCCAAGGCCCGGCCACTTTAAGAAGCGGGTTCTACCCCCGCCCCCGCCTCGCTTTTAATTCCCTTTTAGAAAACGCATTTCAACGCGACAGGATTAATAATTAAATGACTGATTCTATTAAGCCTTAGCCTTGCGATTAGAAGGTTACTTTCAATTTTTAAAATAATGTGATTGTGTTGTGTGGTTATTTACGCCTCACGCCTGACTGTAAGGGAGCTTGGTGGGGTGCCTTGAAATTTTTGGTTGCGCGGAACTGATGCCTTACCTGTTAGGTTTTTGTCGCCAGAATAAGATTACCCGACAGATATCGGTCTCTTTGACGCCTTTTCTGGTTCATAAAGTCTATTTCTGTCCTTCGTGGCTGACAACATGACCCGTGATGGCATTATGGCAGCTATACAATTGCTTTTGGGGGTTTATTGTTGATTATGTATGGCTAGATAAGCCCACTAGCTAAAGCTGAAAGCTTCGCGCACGCCACAAAGCATGTGTTGTGGCCAATAATCTGGGGTACATATGACTTTGCGTCAAGCCTCACACGGCGCTCGCCGCCAAGGCTTGCAGTTGCCCAACCACTTTTCAATATTTAGAGGAGCTTCTCTCCGGAGTCCAGTGCCTGTCGACCCTGATTTTCTCACTCTTTTCACTCGCCATCGGTGAACTTATAATATAGTACTTTTGCTAAGCCTACTTTAATTGCGGCTCCAATGGATTCATTTATAGGGCTCCGATCGAATTGACGGATTTCGAATTTTATTCGATTCGATACAGATCGGATCGAATCGGATTCAGGAAAATAAATTCGATCCGATACGAATCGAATTCGAATCTAGGACTCAAAAATTCGATTCGATCTGTAAGTATAAAGGTATATTTTAAAGGATTAGTAATAGTTATTATACTGGAAGAACTAATAAAACAGCAAGTACCGGGAGCCTTAGACTCTCTTGGTTACTGCAGAATATTATTTTTGTCAGAATATAGGATTATAATAATACTATCAAAAATGACTAGAATCAAGGGAAGTATTATACTTAATTAAAGATTATACTTATCTCTATCCCCGGTCTATATACTTTATATTATATTTATTAATAAATTATAATATTTAGTAGTACTAAAGTTTAAAGTAAGATACACATACACTATATACGAGAGTACTACTTAGAAATGTCACTAACTGTTCTAAATTGATCGAAGATAATATCATATCCATTCACCGTCTAAATATACATTACTTTACAGTCTAATCGGGATTCTGCCATATCTATACACTATACTTTATTCTTCCCTTTACCCTTCTTTACTACTTTCACCTTCTCTGCCTCATTCATCGTATCTTATAATATAATAAGAGTCCATAGAGTTCTTATACTCATTGAGAATCTCTATACATCAAGTATATCCCTTCCCAAACTAAATAACCACTCGATATCTATCTCTAATACCGGGATTACCAGATAATCGCATATAGCTTATACTATATACGGATATTTAAGCTTATTCGCCCTTCACTAATTCAATATCTATTAAGTTTGATCTTCCTTCGGCTTCAGTCTGTACTTCACGTATAAGGAATCGAGATATCTATTAATATTATATTCCTTCTCAATATTAATATCTACTATATACAGTTTTAGGAATCGGTATTCAAGGCTTCTAGAGAGGGACTCGTCTTCGATAAAGGACAATTCGATTTTGTAATAGTAGATATCTTTGAGGAATGTATAAAGGTATTTAATAATTATATCTATATTATCAAGGTAATTCCTAATCCACTAAGTCTTAATCCGCGAATCAAGAAATATAACCAAAAAGTAAATATTATTATTCTTTATATCTTTAAGATAATTCTTATAAAACTTAAACCCCTTTTAAACTATATTCCTGAAATTCCCGTTAAGATTACTAAATTCGTTCTATCCCTTTAATACCTTTATTAAGATATTATTTAGTTTAATATATATTTATACTAATATCTGGAAGATTAGTTATTCTCGAGAAACGAATTTAATATATTCCTCGAATGGGAAGAGAAGATTATAGATAATTTCGAGATAAGTCCAATTGGTTTTAGATAAGGCGAGATCTGTAATTTCAATATAATCAGTAATAAAGTTATTAAGAATAATTCTATAGAAAAGAGTATCTTTAATTATTCTTAAAGTATAATTCCAGTATATATCTATATTATATTGGATCTACTTCTTTAATTAATAATCCTAATCCTACTATTATTATACTAAATGACTAATCCAAAGAATTATAATTCGTAACTTTACAATAATATTAATAAAGCCAGGAACTGTGATTTTCGACTATCTCTTCTTTATAATATTCTCTATAACTTAATTGAGGAATTCTAATATATCTTTATAGGTACTAGAGTTTAACTCCTTCAATATTACCTTTATTATAAGATTAAGAATATAAGCAAAATAACAAATACGAGAGACTTCTTCCTTGAATCTCATTATATCCTCCTTTAACGGAAACTCCTCAAGATAATCATCAAATTATCATTTTAAGGTTATATAAAGATAATAGTAAAGAGTATTATTATTTGATATATTATTAGTAATAATAGAAAAGAGCTTTTGAAATAATCTATACTTCTTGAGAGTCCTATAGATAATCTTTACTAAATTCTCTTCCGAGTAAGAACCTTTAATTTCAATAAATTTAATAGTTTATAAGAAGACTTTAAAGTTAGAATTAAGGTAACGGGTATTAATTATAAGAATAGAATAGTTATTTTGGCTTGTCTAACTGTCAAGTAAGACTGTTATAGTATTGGCATTTAGAGTAAAGAGAGTAGTAGTATTTACTTCGATTTTCTCAATTCTATAATCTAATTGTTTTATAACTATATCTATACCAGGAATCTTTATATTATAATTATCTATATAGAATATCCTCTTAAACTACTTGCTTTCTATTACAGTAAATAGTTAATAATTATATATAATCCAATCGAGAAGGGCCTATTTAAAGGATTCAGAGAGATCTTCTTCGCTAGTTACTATCCAGTATTATAAAAGGATTGGATTGCCTACTCGTGTAATAGTCTTATTAGTCTATTCTATAATATAATAATTAATTTCGATATAATCCTTTAAAGCAGAGATAGAAGTATAGAGCTTACTAGTATACTGATATTAGTGATATGATTTCTTAATATTATATATATATAACTTATTATATACTTCCTCCTTTTTATATCCTTTCTTGCCCTTTATAAACTTCGATTCAAGTTTCTATATATTAAAATATTTCCATTATCACGTGTACTTCTTAATCTCTTCCTTATACTTCTTTTATAATCTCGATAAAGGAATTGGAGGGGAAGGAGAATTATTATAGATAGTAATTATTAATTATTTAGTAGTAGATAAGTTTTGGGAGGAATTCGGACAGGTTCTTTTCAAAGTAGATTCGGCTTGTAAAGATAAAGTTTTAGGGAATCCTTAGAGACTATAATAATAAAGTTTATAGTAATTATACTATCATTTTCGAGTATTCGGTATACTAGAAGAGTCTGGCTGAGAAGTAGTATACCTCTAGCGGTTAAAGATAACTATAACCTTGGAAGGTATATTTTTGAATATAATAGTATATAACTGGAATAAAGATAATTAAATCGATATACTCAAATTAATGAAAAGAGATAGTATTAAGGGGGAAAAGATAGATTATAAATATAAGAGTTCTATAGGGGATTGTGCCTGAAGGAAAAGCTTTAAGGGCGACTCTCGATTAGGCTTAGCTATTATTATATTAGACTAGCTTTATTATATATACTCATTACGTGTATAAATAACGGATCGAATCGAGTCGGATCGAATAAATCATGAATCCGTACAAATCGAATTTTAATCAGCTGGATTCGATCCGTACGGATCGAATAACCCTTGGATTCGATTCGATTCGATCCGTTAGGAGCCCTATTCATTTGATCAAGGTCTATTGCTCAGCCTCGTGTGTATTCTGCAGTTGTTTAACCAGGCCTCTGCGACAATTGATATCACGTACCCCATTGCTGGAACCAATTACACGTCACAGCCATATCAAATCCAGTGGACGTCCGACAAGTAAGCCTACTTAAACGCACTTGTTTAGCCACATAGCTGAACTAGGGTAATCTAGTGGCGACCCTTCCAACATCACAATATACTTGGCAACCTACAATTCTAGCAATGTAATCATCAACGAATTACGGTCCATAACGTGGGACACATCTTCTGGATCTACTTATATCACGATGAGTGAGGCGCCACCGAAAGGGTATTTGCTTTCCAACACTCTACTAGGCCTTCCAGAGTCTTGAAATTAATTTTCAATTCAGGAATTCATGGACGTGGATGTTCTACGATACGGGCAAGCCTATCAATCTGAACCAGAACGAAATCGCGGAATCAGCACACTTTTTTTTCCCAGGATCGCTCCTTCCCACTGTTCCTGGAACTACGCCAAGTTCTTCTCATCATACCATATCTGCTGGTGCAGCTGGGGTCGTTGGCGCTGTCGTAACATTGGCAGTCGTAGCTGTGTGCTTGCTGGCATACATCTTCTGCTATCGAAAACGTCAAAGAATAGCTGAAAATGTTGCTGTTGATCCTGCACCAGCTGCGCCCGAAAAAAGCCACTTCAAGCCAGAACTCGAAGGTCGCGAATATGAAAATGTGGCGAGCAGGCCACAGCCTTCAATAAACCAGGAGATGCAAGTTTCGGCCGCCCCTTTCCCTGTCTTGTCAGACAGAAGCGAATTAACAGCGTCAGCGTCAGCTCGCCACGAGCTGTACGGTAATACGCAAGGGTACTATAACCCACAGATGCCAATAAGTGGAAACACTTCGCAGGTTCCAAGGTCTGAGTTGCAAACACAGTCTCCACAAAATAAGCCACTCCCTACGATCAAGCGAAAGGAGATAGGGGGAGCTTGGCAATAATATTTTGAGGACTCAATTTGCGGAGCAATGGAGAACATAATGTCACCAAAGCTTGATTATGGATAGGCCTTAGCCAGACAGAAAACAATATCCATATAGCAGCACTTAAAACTCCATTGGGAGCTTTTCTAAGTGCCAAAGTCTCGGAATTCGTGATAATTTGACATATCGTAAAAGATTCAAGGAAATTAACTAATTTGCTGGCAAATTTGTGCTCACGGCTTTATTGCTTTATAGAAAACACATATCGCGCCTGACTGACACCTATCAAACTTGCACCTTGTCTTGCAGCATGACTTGCATCAGCGTTGCAGCCATCCAGCTAGGCCCGACCATCCTCATTCCTCAATGGAGCCTAGTCCAGTTAATAGAATTAAGAATCAAATGACAGAGAATCCACCTGTTACAGCACTCTCCAACTATGAAATGCCTGATGTAAAAAACATGAATCAAGCCAATAAGTTGCAATTCCCTGAGCATTAAAAAAGTCAAATGCAGGTCACGTGACATTGGCATACAAAACCCTCGTGTTGTGGTCGATGCTCGTAAGACATGACGAAGAGAAGACCAATTAATCTTCGAAAGGTACTTGCATCTCTAACTATTTGCTTGAAAAACAGTTAGCTTGTTTTCGCCCAACTGCCTCATAGGCATTCGGTCAGGCGAACCCCGGGGCTCCTCGCTCCAGGACTCAGCCACATCAGGACTCTCTTCCCTAAAGAAAGCTCACACCCCGAGTACAAAACACAGAAAAGCAACCAGAACCCTTTTTCGTTCAATTTACGTATCATTGGGTTCAAGGTGAGGTGGTGACTGCCTTGGTTGGGGTGCTCTGTTATCACCATCACAACGGCCTTTCCCAACTCGCACTCGCGACTTCCCCTCCTACCACAACCCAAAGCTAAAATTTAATCTCTAAACAGGATTCTTTGCTTTCCTCCTCTTCTCACTAGCCTCAGCGATTCTTCAACACCCATCCTCGACGTGCAACCCTCCGCCTCCGCACCAACGCTTCTTATCTCAACTCATCGAGCTTGGTGCAATCGAGAGCTAGGTTTTGATGCCTGCGGGGCACGACAGAGGCAGGGCTGACAGGGTGTGATCTGAGAAGATGTTTGGATCGTGATATGTGGGCACTCCGGGGGCGTTCCTGGGCAACGTGCGAGGATGTTGTCGGGATTTTGTATACGGTCGAATGCCCACGGCTTGAATACCCTCACGACGATTCTACATGTACGCCACTATCGATGCAATCAATCTTTCCACTTTAATTCGAACACGAGAGGGCATCCTTGATGCCAGCTGGACATTCTGATAGAGCTCGAATCTGTTGTTGGGAAAGATCATGAATGCGTTGCTAGAACGTTGAGCAACAGCTCTGAGTAGCACTGGCTTCAACACAATTGGACAAAAGTCGGGATCTTCGAGCAGAGGTATTCTCATTCATATCATACCATGAAAGATACAGTACAGCCTTACTGAAAACAACGTACAGAAGCAGGCGTAACAGGCATCAACCCAGTTGGCTCGCATCTACCAAGATGGGCATGGAGTTGGGTGCGGGAACGCCAAATACTGGACGTGCCTTCAACTGTGCAGCGTACTTCGCACCACGGTCTGCAGTATCATTCTGCTCTCGAGGTATGTGCCAAATAGAAATATTCTCACACCGCTCAGCTTGGAGGCACCGGAATCTCTTCAGCAATTCTTCCCACAGATCTTGGTTCTTGACTGTCTCTCCGCTACTCAGCTTCCAGCCATTCGATTCCCAGGTCCTCGCCCACTTCGTAGCACCATTTACGACATAGGTTGAATCTGTTGCAATGATCAATTTGGCACATTCTTTAGGCCTCCAGAACTCCAAGTCGGTGTGCCCGACCCGAAACCATTGGAGTGCAGCCAGAACAGCACGAAGTTCTGCCCTGTTGCTAGTCTGGATCTTACGAAGGCCGGTGGGACCGACATCTTCCAGGCGAAAGAAGACCATGCCGTTCATACTGTAAGCACCTTTCGGTGGGTTCCACGGTCTAGGTATTCCGTCGCTACAGTGTGTAACAAATGCACATCCAGCTTGACTATTCGCCTGGCCATTGTTAATACAAGCGCCGTCCATATAGACCAGCAATTCTCGAGAGTCTCGATGAGCGACGAAAAATTCTCTATCTTTGTGAGCGAACAAAGACTTTGGAGTCGAGGATGAGGCACAGAATTTGTTGGGATAAACTTTTGGAGCAAAAGCTTGCGATTCGACAGATTGGTTTTTGTTTCGGTCTCGGGGGATTCTTTCGTATATCAAGTCTTTTGGATCGATGTGTTGTGGCAAGGCCATTGTCCTCCAACCAGCACCACCACCAATTGTCGGATCCAGAACATGATACATGTATATCATGGTCTCCAGCTCTTCCTGTATGTCGGTGTTTGTCCAGTCGGGTACGTTATTGATGGGATCGAAGGCTCTTCGAACGTATTCTTTCAAAGCTGGTGTCCATATGCCCGGGTATTTGCGCTCACTCTTGGTTGCCCAGCAATCTTCTCTGATATGATTGTGGAGCTTGTTGTTTGAAGGAAATTGAGCTCTGCATTGGAGACATATGGCGGCCTGTCTTTTTCCTCGAAAGGAGTTACTCGAATATGCCACCTTCCTCCGTTTCTCGCCATCGAATTGCTCGTCAACTTCTCTTCCGTCCGAGTACAAGTACGCCATTCTTTCCTGTCCTTCTCTAATTCTCGCAGATAATCAGACGCTTCTCCATCGAATCTCATCTCTTTTGAGGATGAATTCGATGGAGGCGGGAAGTTGTTGGGAAAAGACCAATTGTCTTCCGGTTGTTGATGGAGTTCGAGAGGAGTTGTGTTAATACAGAGCAGCCTCGGCCATCTAGGCTCCAGGCTAAGCTTAGCCACATTGGGCTAGACCAAGTCACATGACTTGGTTCCAACTTGTCCCTTCCACACTTCACCATCCATTATCGATCACACAGCAGCAAAAAGCCATCGACATCGACTTTTCTCGGAAAACGCGTGTCAAACGTGTAATCTGGCTTATTCGACCTGAATACTCATATTCTAAACTCCCTCCCTGGCCTGTAGGCCCTCTATAGGCCATTTCTAGACGCGCCGCGCTCCTAGAATGGTCCCCCCCATATCCCCTAACCCTGGGCGTTCCACCCACTCCCTCGCCCAAGACCTCACCCACCTGGTAAAGGTAACTGAAGTCCGCTCTGCGGACACCCAGCGGGTCTTCTACCCGATCACAAATCTCTGGGACTCTTACGTATAATCAGACGAGGTCCGCAAGCTTCCTACCCATCTCCGCAAGCTACTCACAAAGCTCTGTACTGAAATTACAGCTATCACAAACAAACACTTCGAGTCCTATATCAAAGGAATCTACAATAACCCTAGTTCCACCCCTTTCCAAGTGGTCCAACCGCCTATATCTGCCTCTCGCCCTAGTCCCCAAGCTATAACCTCTCCCGCCACCTATACTAGTATCACTACTAGTACTATACCTGCCCCCTTGACTAAGCTAGCCCAGCAAAAGCCCATAGTTAAAACAGTCATTACTCGCCCGGATACCCGACTATTCGTCCGTATAGGCCCCTCCCACCCAGTAAGGGTAGCAGGCTCCTTCGCACTCCTCACTGCCCTTAAACAAGCCCTTGGAACGGACGCCCCCTTGCTCAAGGAGGTCCTTGCAATCCCCTCCGGCTACACTCTCTGTACTAGCTCTTCTAAAGACTTAACTGCCTTAATATAATATATAGCCTTAATAGGTAACAAGGTCTCCGACTACCGTGTGGAATGCCCGCAATCATGGGTTTCATACCGGCTAACGAATATCCCACGATCTGTCAGACTACTTGACCCCCTCTTCCAGGTCCAAAACCATATAGTTACAGGCGAGATACTATATTCTACTATCCAAGATATTACTAGCCAGTAGTCTATTCACTCTATTAAGACCCTTTCTAGTAAAGAGGAAGGTCTCTTTAATATTAGCTGAATAGTACATTTCCTCGCAGACATTCACAAAACGTTACCAAGGTACTTACGGATCCTAGATATAGTAGTATAGACTCACGAGATCAAAACTAAACTGAAAACGATCCAATACACCCACTACTACCAGTGACACAATACCCGCATATGTGCCTGCCCGTAATACTATAATATATGTGACTCTTACAACCATAGCACGGACTCCCACACCTCAAGTTATAATACCGTAGCCCCGCACCAGTACCCTCCAAAGTGCCTATATTACAAAGGGCCTTACCCGGTAAACAAATCATCTTGCCCTTTGCAGCCTATTCCTCTTCACCCGAAAACAAAGTCAGAGATAGTAATAATCCTCAAAGCCAATAAAGCAGCCCGCAAAAGAGTAATTATAACCGCCAATTGTATTCATATCCCCATTACGGATATACCTATAGTCTTGTCCGGACTTATAATACTTACATAATCTCCCGTAACCGTAACAGACACGGCCCCTTTCACCTTCCCGACTCCTCGATTTTTTAACCCGAGATCTCTAAATACTTTCTCTTTTCTTAAAAATAAGGACTAAGCCCTTATCTACAAAATCCCTCACAATCTTATAAGTAAATATAGATAAAGTAATTACTTTACACGAGATTACTCTCTTACTTGTAATCGATTCGCTAATCGATATTATCCTTATATAAAAGCTATATATTTTTATAGACCTTTCACGAAGGATTATCAAGTCCTATCCCCTTTACGAGTCATTTATACCCGTAGATAACTGGATAATATACCCGTGAGCTATCTCTTATATCCGTAAAGGAACCGGATTACAAACCACTCAATTACGACCTTGCGAATCTAGAGACTTAGTATTCCTACAAATCCAGACCCGTAATACACTCCCCTTCACAGTCACGAATATCTATAATACTCCTATAGGCATTACAGATACAGGGGCAACTGTGAGAACTCTTACAGTCTCCCCACAGTACCTCTAGCGGTCCGGCCTTATAGTAAGTGACTTTAACCTCCATCACCCTAACTGGGACCCAGTCCACTATACCCCGTCTAGACAAGCAGAAGTATTACTAGACTGACTAGACTCCCACAATTTTGCCTATATAGGCCTTATAGGTATCCCCATATATAATCAAGGTAATACACTTAATCTAGCCTTCTCCACTGGCCCCCTCCCAGTCTATACTACCTTGACTAGTCACTTAGACTCAATCTCCGACCACTATTCCCTCCTTATAACAATCCACTGGGACTCACGTACAAACGAGCCAATAAGACACCTTAGACTCAATACCCTAGATATGGATATTTTCAAAAACACACTTCAGTCTAGTCTAGTCCATTACCTTGTCCTCACAGATATCCCGGATATAGCCGATCTAGACAGTAAAGTCTTATAAATCACCCAGTTACTCCAAGAAACTTACTCGAAAGTAGTAAAACGGATAATAGGGCATAACACGGGCTAGTTATAGTGGAACTCAGATTATAAGATAGCCGCAAATAAGAACTGTAAGGACTATACACCAGAATCAGCCTATAAACTACAAAATACGGTCCGTAAAGCCAAAAATGAGTATTGGGCAATAAAGTTAGACTCAGTTACGGATCCTACAGATATCTTCCGGATAACTAAGTGATACTAGTTAACTGGCATTTACCGGAACCCTCCACTTAAGGACCCGTTACACCCAAACAACCTATCCGCGAAGTCCACGGAAGAGAAAAGGGAACTACTAATTACAGAGCTGCTCACTAGTAAAGCAGAAGTAAGTGATATACTGCCCGATATACCCACAATTATAACCCGTTATATAGACTTCCCCCCCATTATAACCGAAGATATCCGTAAAGCTATAATAGAAGCCGGTAATACGGTCCCTGGAACAGATAAAGTACCGACAGCCATTCTACAAGTAGCCTGGCCACAGATAAATACAAGAGTCACATTCCTCTTTTAATAATATCTACTCCACGGCCACTACCCTATCTGTTTTCGGACCGCGATACTCGCAATTATCTCCAAGTCAAATAAAGCAGACCGCTCCTCCCCTCGGTCTTATAGACCCATAGTCTTGCTCTCAGTACTAGACAAAGGTCTCGAACGGCTTCTAGCCTATAAGATAGCCTGGCTTACAGTTACTTTACAAGTAACGAATAGCCAGCAATTTGGTATCCTTCCATTACAGTTATTCGTAGACCTTACAATATACTTTACATATAATATTAAGAAAGCTTTAGTATCTGGCTACAAGGCCTCACTACTCACTATAGACGTGAAGGGAGCCTTTGACATAGTCCTCCCAGACCGACTTGCCCTTAGACTCCGCGAATAAGACTGGCCTGACTACCTAGTCCGCTGGATATATTCCTTTACTATATAGTGGACTATAAGGATCCGACTAGATAGCAAAATAGGTCTAGAGATAATAATTCAGTGCGGTTTACCTCAAGACTCCCCTGTCTCACTAATCCTCTTTATATTATATATAGTCCCACTCTTTTGACTAGGTATACCAGTATATAGATTTGACTATATAAACAATATTGTCCTACTAGCTATTTCCAAGAGCTTATAAGATAATTATAATAGTTTACAGGCAGATACCCAAGAGGCCCTCTAATGGGGACAGGCTAAGGGGATCACCTTTAATCTTAAGAAGTCAGAACTAATCCACTTCACACGATAATAAACAGACCCGCCGCCAGCTAGTAGCCCCACCATTACTACTAGTACCCACATTATACAAGAAGCCACCGGCCCTTTATACTAACTGGGCGTATACTTCGACAAGAAACTATTATTCAAACCGCATATCCGTACTCTAGCCGCA
This sequence comes from Hyaloscypha hepaticicola, assembly GCA_002865625.1. Classification (NCBI taxonomy): domain Eukaryota; kingdom Fungi; phylum Ascomycota; class Leotiomycetes; order Helotiales; family Hyaloscyphaceae; genus Hyaloscypha; species Hyaloscypha hepaticicola. The sequence continues at coordinate 535,853 of KZ613477.1, forward strand.
AAGGCCCTTACAGTTAGTAATACCCTCCGTTCTCTAGGTAAGACAACCCGCGAAGTATTACTAATCTTCCTATAACGAGCCGTAAAAGCTTGTGTTCTCAAGAAAGGCTACTTTACGATTAATATCTGATAGCCAGACAGGACTAAGACAAAAAACGGATAATATATCTCAAACCGGGTAGACTCCTATTTAGTCTTACTGGAAAAAGTAATACTTACGGGCACAAGAGCTATTCTCCCAGTCTATAAGACTATACAAACTGTAACTCTATACAGAGAAGTACACTTACGGCCGCCAGAGATTGAACTTAATCTTATTACAAGTACTTTCATTGCAAGGACAGTCCGGCTAGACCCGCAATACCCACTTACAGTCCGTAAAACGCAAGTCCTACAGACGAAGATAAGTAATATATACTTTACACGTCTTCTACTCTCTCTCCTATAGACAGAATAGGTCAACCCACTCCAAGTCCTCCCGTGGGCTATAAGAGAGACTCGTGTGGACGCTTGTAAAAGGATCAATACCCCATAAGGGCGGACGAAAGCAAAGGCCGCAATAGACTTCCTAGAATTCCTATTACTAATACCCTCTAGCAATATCCAAGTATTCTCTAACAGGTCAAAAAGCAAGTCTACGGATAGAGCCACTGGTTACGGGGCCGTAATCTACTAATACGGCCTGTAAATTGACTATAAATCAAAGTCCCTTGGCCCACATACAGAGGTCTTTGATACAGAAGTAGTAGGCACTCTCGAGGGCGCATGTAACGCGCTCACGTCGCCGGGAGCCAAGCTAGCAACTGACCTATAGGTCTTCTTAGACAATCTAGAAGTGGCCTATCGTCTCCTCTCGCCCTTTGCAGGCTCGTTACAACAGGTATTCACAGACTTCCAAGAAGTGGCACGGTAGTGGCCACTATGCCAGCGTCTCCCACACACGCTCCCGGGCGCCTTACGGGTCCGCTGGGTACCAGGACACATTGGTGTTCCAGGCAACGAAGCAACCGATCAAGCCGCAAAGGAAGGAGCTGCTCTCCCCCCACCCCCACGGGCCATATGTACACTCGCCTCCCTCAAGAGGCTCGCAAAAGCTAAGGCAAATAACTCTCTCACACAGCTATGGCTTACCACAGCCCCGCAAAGCTACCGCGATCTCGGTATACAATACATGCACGATATAATAGAACTTGGACTTAAAAGAGGAGCGCTTGGACGGATACTAGCCTCACGGACATATCACGGAGACTTTGCGGTATACCATAACCGCTTCCACCACCACGACGCCACACTTAGCTGTAACTGCGGACAGCTAAAGTCCCCATTACACTTCTTCTTTTACAAGAAAAGTAACGCAAACCAACTTGGCCCGAAGACACCTACAGCAGACAAGATCGTATACTTACTAGAGACAATAAAGGGTACTACCGCTCTGGCAGACTGGATCACGAGCTCACGGTTCTTTATAGACACCTGCAAACCACACGCTAGACTAGAGGAACCCTCTTAGTCCAGCGCATCGCACACACCTATAGTCTTCACCTTTTCTTTCCTCACTTTCCTTACCTCTTTTACACTTATAATGGGCGGCAGGAGCGGGCAGACCGGGGATAGCGGGTCACAGGTAGGGGGACCGACTGTAACGGGGGCAGTAAAATATACCCGTAACAGGGAATGACCGCAGACAGCTGTAGAACTGTAGAAATACAGCTGCGTGTAAAACAAATTGTAATAGTTAGAAGTAGCTAGAACTGACTATGTGGCCATTACGGCCCATAGTGTCCTATAGTCCTATGGGCTCCCCTAGGGCAGGGGCCACGTGCCGCTGTCCGCCGGACGTTAAATACAGACACACACACACAATCCATTATCGATCATCTAGCAACACTTCACTCCGAAGTCCGACGGCGCGAAGACGACTGTTTCTTTACCCAGACGCCATGACGGAGAATGGATTCGTCCGCTGGTGATCGTTTTTACCCCTGACAATCTGCCGAGTGCAAGAAGGCGCAGCACCCGCACGCTGACCTGATTGGCACAGCGCGAGCTGCATGTCTTCAACTCTGCAAGAAATGTCAGGGCAATTCTCTCCGAGGCTGAATCTTCTCACCGAGATCCAATCATGTCCAGTTTCCCACCCCCGCACCAAGGGCTGGCAAGGCTCCGCCCACCAGACCCAGAGTCTGTTCCTTGGATGGGGTTGCATCCAGAGCGAGCAGTGCAGCAGCCACGCTGACGCAGCGTGATGCACCACCAATTCACGATATCGACCCCGAAATCTGGAGCTGTGGGCGGAAAATGAAGCCTTTCATTTCGTGATTCTTCAATTGTATCGTCAATTCGCGCTGGAAGTCCTCGTCAATGCTCTGAGTACCCTATTCCCAGGCATCAGGCTAGCTCGCCATGGATCCGCTCTCAATCACAACCGCAACAGTTGCGCTGCTTCAGGCTGCCGCAACTGTATCCGCAACCCTCTACGATTTCACCCAAACCTTTCGAAATGCCGACTCACGTGTGTCAGCCCTTTGCACCCAATTGCAGAGACTCATCAAGTTCCTGGAGGCCGTTGATCGAACTCTCAAGAACTGCCGGGGGACGTTTTTACTCGCATCGATGGATGAGGAGCTATGGCGTCAAAGTGCTCTATCACTTGAGGATTGCAAGACAACCCTAGATGACTTGGCCAGCCTGATTAATCGAATTAAGGCAGTGGCCAAAAATGCGAGCTTCTTCAGACGAGCAAAGGTAGCAATGGATTTGACTATGTTCGCGAGCGACATCTCCGGCTTTGAGGAGAAAATCCACAAGTCCAATTGGGCTCTGCAGACCATGCTCTCTGCCATCCAAGTGTGAGCCGCACAGTCGGGAAAGATATCTTTCGTTGACTAACATCAGGCAGATCACTCTCGTTGAGAGGGAATGAAACTCAAGAGAAGATACTGTATGAATTAGAGATGTTGAAATCCTCCATCAAGCAGACTGTTCAAGCAGCCTTCCGCCATGGCGACAGCTTTTCCCACCTCATGGGAGATCCATCCGATGCTCGTGTTGCTTATAATCTGCAGAACTTGGCTCGAGCAGCGCAGAACTTCCATTCCAGCGCAAGCTCAACTGCGAGCACGATCCATGGCGCCAATGGGACATCCTTTTGGAACCTTCAATCAGATGCAGCTATGAGCATCATGGGCGGACCGAGTTTGACGCCCAACAAGCGGCAGCAGATTGAGGGATACATCAAGCAACAGCGTCGCATGACACAACGGCGAAAGCGCAAGTCTCCGCTCCAGCGTGTTTCAAGCTCTGCGGCAGCGTCAGTGGTCATACCACCAACACCAGAGCCGCATCCAACTCCGGCAGCCGCATCCGAAGACACCGACTCGATCATGTCCGAGATGGCAGATGACAATGATGAACAGGATGAGGAAGCCGAATTTCAAGCGTTCCTCCTGAGTGGACTTGAAGAAGTGGCAAAGGACAGCATGCTCAATCAAGAGTTCGCTAAAGCCCAATCTATGCTAGAGGAAGCCATTCAGCGACGTACGGGATCAACCTCAGAGGAAGCCGATTTCAAACAGCTGCAAATCCAACTGGCCATCTGCTATTTCTGCCAACACAAATGGAATCTTGCCGAACCTTTGATTGACAGCATCGCCAAGTCAAAGGCCAACTTTGACCCAGTTGTCTGCAATCTCCTCCATGCACTAGCGATCGCCAATCTCGTCGAGAAGCGCTTCGAGAAGGCAATTGCTGTGTGCAAGCAGGCACTTCAGGGGAAGAGAAGACTCAAGCGGGACTTTGGGGACACTTCTGAGGCGGAGTGTAATCAGACTCTTGGACTTCTAGCGACGATTCATGATCTTCATGGTAATCGCCTAGATGCAGAGGCACTGCGCCGGAAGCTTTCTAAGGGATTCTCGTACTACCATCCGGAGAACGAATTGGAATTCCTTGTCAATCACCCTAAGCTTTGTGCAGCGGTTTTCGGCAAGAAAATAATACTAGATTGGAGACGACCACAGATACCAGCGACAAATGACGGCGACGTTGCTGAACTCATTGCCGATCTACCTAGCAATGACTTTTTAGCTCCAATCAGGGAAGAGGAGACACCCAAAACCAGCAAGACAGGCAAAAAGCCACTGCAGACCTTTCATACGAAGCTCAACTTGTACGAAAGGGTTAACATGGACTCGGCCAAGGAAGTTATTGGTTCACCATCTTCCTCCTCAAACAACAGCGTTGAGTATTTGTACTCTGACACCAAGTTCCGCTCCGAACTTCCCGGAACGATACCAAAAACGATACCAAAGCGGTCATTCACTCGAAAGGTTGCTAGATTCCTTGGCACTTTCAAAGAACGGCCCGGCAAGTCTCGGGACGACTGGAGTACGTACCTGACCCCAACAAATGAAGATGTGCACTCGCCTCCTCGACCTAAGATGAGCAAAGGCTTTTGGTCCAAGAGTGATGGCAACCTTTTCAAGCTGATAAAGCCAAAGACCAAGCTCAGAAAGAGATCCAGTGACGAGCCTGTCAAGAGCTCGTTCTCTATCTTGCGCCAACAGTCAAGCCGGGAGCCACCAGCTTATAATTCACACGACATTCCTGACCCTCGACCTTGGCGCCTTGGCGTTGATCAATGGCTTCGCGCAAATTCATCGAGCTACTCATACAATTCACGTTGGCATAGCCCAGATGATTACCTGTCATCCAGCTCCTGGGTACCTGCCTCTCAAATCCTTGAGGAAGAGGAAGAACAGAATCTACCTGTTATTTACGAACTTGCGGCTAATTCTTTTTCTCCCCCTGTATGCCACAGCGCCTCTTACCCAGGGGCGCAACCTATGGCATCGGAAAGGCAACGTATGACCGCACTTACAACTGGACATGATCGTTATGAAGACAAGGAACAGGGACCAGCTGAACCTACTTCCACCTTACAAAAGCTAGCGGTCATAATTCCAAAGCCTACTGGAAGGCCAAAAGCTATCCCACTGGTAGTACATTACCCGGTACAGGGGGCCCAAGCACCACTTGGCGAGAGTACTGAGGATGCCGAACCACAACCCACTTCTTCAATTGCGAGCAGCTCATCTTCCATATCAACTCTCAACAAGCCAGAAATCATTGCTAAAGTCTTGGATGATTTCAAAGATGATGACACCGACGAATTAGCAGTGAAGGAGAGACTTGAGCGAGACTTCGACGAGTTCATGCGGAAGGAAAGCCAAGGTAAGTCAAGATCCGAAGAATTTGCATTGGAAGCCATTCTGACAGCTGTAGGTCTGTGGGTCGGTGAGAGTGGTGGACGGCAAGCGTGGGTTCCTGCATCATATTTCAAGAACTTGTCTCCTGTAGTACCTGCAGGCTCGGGTACTATTGACCGTGTCTCTGAGGATTCAGAACAACGGGTATCGGAAATGAAAGATGAGGCCTCGGGGGACAGCGATATCGATGACTTCTCTCGCGCATTTCACGATGCCATTGGACAGAGCGAGGTCACCAATGCTTCATCAGAAATGATTAACTCGACGAGAGAGAATTCGACGTCACGAAGTTCCTCAGTGAATAAGCCTAGGTATCAACTTGTTGATGAGGTTTTAGAGGAGACAGCGAAGTCCCCGACACACCTGGAGCGGCCATCAACGCCTAAATTGGCAACGAACAGGACTAGGTCAGAAGAGGAGACCGTCACCGCTGCCCCTGCAGATCTCGAGACGAAAATGCCAACGTCACCGCAACTCAAGCGCAAGTTCAGCTGGGAGGCCGAGTCTCAAGATGAGACTCTCTCTACTACACCCATCGAAACGGTCCCAGAGTTTGTCGGATTACCTACAATCGGAGCTCTTAAGCGGGAATCCAGCTCGTCCAGCGATGACACGGACGACACACCATCGCTAATTCGTTCATCGAGTACCTCCAGCTCGTCGACATCTGCCTCATCCTACACATCTGCTTCCTCATCTGTATCAAATGGAAGTCTGCTCAAGTTTGATCCCGTTAGCAAGGGCCTTATCATCGTGGGAAGCGATCCTACTTCACCGCTGTCGGAATTCCAGGGCCAGAGCTTGGACGACTTCCTAGAAAGCTTTTCTGCAAATATTCTTGATAGAAAGAGTAAGAAACCTGCTTTCCGAAGCAAAACGCGGTCGCTCGTACCTATGGTTGATGTCAAAGTCGAGCACTCTGAAAAGTCTACCAAAATCGACTCGAAAGCTAGAGGGGCAGTAGGAGTAGATCTGCCCGCCCGCCAGGCCGATGAGAAAGCAACCGGACCTCCGAATCTTCGTCCCACAGATGCATTCATTCAGATGATGGAAGACGAAGCACTCACTTCGAAAAAGGACCCCGTGTCTCCGAACGACGAAAAGAGTATCCTCAATCGCAGCCATCCCCTCCGGTCAAAGAAGAAGAGACAAAAACAGAAGAAGACTAAGAGCAAAGGCGACAAGAAGAGCGTCGTGACGTTCGATGAGAAACGAGCGCTGTACCCTCCTGGAATCCAATCCTGGGGTCCGGAGGGCGATTTGAGGATTGGTATTGCGGTTTAATGGGTAGGAGTAACAAGTTAATACGACAGTTTATGACTAGGAAGGATTACAGTACTTTGGGGGATTTTATTGTATTCCTTGTAAGATTATTCATCTTTGCAATCTCGCGGGCGTTGGTTGCTCCAAGGCGTTGATGTTTTCTTGCTGGCTAATATTGGACGGGGACGGGATGGTACCACACTGGAGTTTTGCTGGGCGGCGTTTATGCTTCTTTCTTCGCTACTCCTCTCTTTGAGGAAGAAGATGGCGAGTTCAGCGATGGGCAAATCTAATACCGATTACGTGCTGGGGTCAGGATATGCGGTACCAATTTCAATGAATTGATTCATGCTCCTGACTGGCTTTTGTTAGCTGTGTACACTGATGACTTGAATATCGCAAGACCCTCGATGTTGTTTCTCCGTTGCTGGCTTTCCAAATTGACCCTCTACCATCAACCACGTCCAAGGCGAGGTCTTCAAATCCTTTTTCATTCCATCTTTTTCGTCCCTTGCAGACTCGTAGCAGGCCAGGCCACGGCCGCCGAGCATTTGTCCATACCAGGAAGATCGCCACACACGTTTGAACTCGTTTTGCCTTTCTCTCCGAGTTCCACATGCCACTCTCAAAGCCGCACTCGCCCTCCTCTCTTGGCCTGCATCTATGCCAGATATCATTCTTGCTGGGAACACGATGGGAAGTCGAAGTTTTTATCTCGTCTGATAATCAACATCAGCAGCCGCGGACGTTTTGGACATTATAAAACTCACACTCTGCTCCCTGAAACATCACCTGTGGGCTGATCCTGGCCTGCTATGATGAATAGCAGTTGATCTCCTCCGCGAACGTAGACACGCCAGCCCGTCGAAGGAGTTCTCGACCCCTTCCGCGACACACACGAGGTGACATGTCGCATCATCGGGGGGAAAGCCTCTCTGCTTGACCTTATCGATTACAGTCTCGTCAGCAAAGTCCTCTCGAATCAATATGCAGGTCTAGAACGATGATTGTCAGACAACAGGGAGGGCGACTCAGCCGTGCGCCTTTCGGGACAGCCAGTCTCCCCAATCCTTGGCCGACCTTGTGTCGCGACGATGGCCATTACGGCACACGGAGCAAGATCATTCCTCGAGCGCGGGACCGCAGCCTCTTATCCACGCGGAAAGCTCTACGCAGCTCGCTGTGCACGCGGGGTAGAGTTGAATTCCTGTTGCTCGTGATGCCATCGTCGGCATCGAGGTGGACCTGGGTTTGAGTACTCACTTTTGCTCTGGAAGAGGGTTTTCATTCGAGAGTATCTCGTCCATTTCAATGGACGAGTGCACGGTTCGATGTTTGTTGTCGTCTTGATGGATGTGCGGATGGTGCTTGATGTCCGACGAGATCACTTCACTTTTCGCTGAGGAAGGGTCAGATGCGATGTAATTGATTGCTTGCTCCTGGAATACCTGCGATAGCTCTCTCGTGACGAAAGGATCGAAAAGAAGAATAGTAAGAGGACTTGTTGCAAGGGGAATGGAGCTGGAGACCTGCTCAACGGCGATCAGCTGCGCGCTTCCAACTTTCGTAGGCGTCAGGGAATCCTACCTCCATCGCCGGTACTATCCTGAGGACATGCACGACGAGTAGTGGCTCTAAAGGGCGATTATGTGCTCATCAGACGCCTTTACTGCTGTCGTGTGGAGGAAGATAGATGGTGGTGGTGGTGTTGTTGGATGAAAGCAGCTTGAGCGCGGAGAGTTGCCAGGAAAACAGCTCACTCGGGCACGGCGTGACTGAGAAGCGCCTGCCCAAGATGTGAATTGGGTTTTGGCACGTCATAGACGGCATCGTGAGTGCCGAGTGTTGACGTCGTCGCTTCCTCGCAAAGTGAATTCCGGGAGCAAGTGAAAGGGGAATTGTGAGGCGAATGCATTTCTACCTTCAATTCAACCTCCCTACGCAACAACCTTCTTTGAATTCCGTCCAACTTGCTCTGTTTTCATCACTAGTTAACTACAAGCGTTTATCTTGAGTTTTCAAAGCAGCGCTGCTTTCGAAACGAACTGGGCAACTCTCTGGAATATTTCGATTCGCACTTGAGAACGCACACTTTAGCAACATGATTATCATTTTGGAATACAGCCTCTTCGAATTGATTTTACTTGCTGGTCGGAAGTGGGCATGCCGGATCCAGTTTCTTGTGTTTACTTCCGGAACTTGAGCTAGAGAAATGGGGGTGGCGAACTTGGAAGTGAGTTTCGATGATTGGCGCAAGTGCCGATGCGTTTACCCCGCCCCCTTTTCGGTATCCCACCTTCTCCATGGCACTTCTCACCCGAGGTCATGATTTATCAAGATGATAATAGTGCCGTGGGATAACACTCATCGAGAAATCTAACAGGAATTGTGTAATGGGTTGATCATGCGGGTGTCTAAACATTTATCTTCATTTAAAGGGAAGGGGGAGCCAAAGTCTAGCTTGCGACTCAGAGTTACACCCTGCACAAACCTCACGATATGCTTTTAGAGAGCGCCATCTACAAAAGATTTATCTGGCAGCATATTTGCCGCCAAACAAGTTCTAACTCATTACGTTTTAGGGGAGCAGCAACAATGATGCCAATCAGACATAGGCCAACATCACCTTGTTTCGAGAGACGTTGCTTCAGCTGTCTCACCAATAATTCAATTCCACCCTCACTTTTGAAAAGACCTCGAAAGAACCCTGATGTTGGTAGAAAGCGTACGATGAGGTTACATGCCTCCTTCGCTTAAATCCAGGGACAAATCTCTCCCCCATTTTCAGGGGGCGGGGTCTTGGCGGGCCATCCCGAGCGCCACTTGCGTTGTGGAGGTCACGCTTCTGCAACTCCAGGTTGAGACAACGATTGATAGATACAGAATCCAACATCAAGGTAGTGCTGTAGTCATTGAAACTTGCCAATATAAATTCCCATTCGAGTTTCTTCATCAGATAATTGCATCCTGGTGATCGCTAAACTCACTTAGTAAGCATGGCTAGCTGTAAAATTCGCTAATGAGCCGCGAATCGCCCTGCGGGATGACATCGACGCGGCTCGTAGCGCAAGCAAAACAGGGCCAAATCCTTGCTCACCGCGGAACCTCAACGCCAACCGACTTCTCCAAGTTCACCAAGGGATCTGATATGGCTGCTGATAGCGATCTCCTCACTCGTCATATCCAGCATTACTTGCTGGACGAGGCGAGGTTTTTTCCCTTTCAAATTGGATGAAGCCTCAACTCTCTGACCCTTTTCTCCTGGTGTCGATTGAAAACCCTCCAGTGCTCTACGTCCTTTTCCTTTCCAATTCCACAGCTCCTGCATTCCATGGAGACTTGGACACCATTGGCAAAGCACTTCCACGCAATGGATCAACCCGGGGCTGCACAACTCCCACCCTCCTCCTCGACGACGGCGAACCCAGTCGTGGCAGTTGGGAGGAAAGTGAAATCGATATTCAGCTCTCACCAACAGCCAAGTATTCGAATACGACGCGAATCTGCAGCAACAGGCCAGCCTCGTCGCGCCCCCATATCGCAAGACTTTGCAGAGAAACCTCTACCTCAGCTGCCAGCTCCTGTCACAGCACAGGGCCCCGAAAGCCACGCAGGCCTTGCTCCGCACAATGATATTCCGTGGGAAGCCTCCACTACCCCGACGAGAGAACGAGGGTTTTCCAATCGCCTTTCAGGCGTTCGAAGTCGTGCAGGATCCATATTTCGTCGTCCCGAGAATGTTAGAGATAAAAATAATGAATCTGCGGAGGATTGCTACGACACGGAAACAGTGGACCTGTTGGACGTTATGGGTATGCATGGTTCGCACGTCATAAAGCTATTGGACTGACTCGTTACAGACCCAGAAGTCGCCACGTTATCAACGCTCACGAACGTCCAAAATTCCCTCTTCGTCCCATCCCTCGGACGATTCGTCAATCGTCGACCTACATATCGAGTTTCCGAAAGCACTGATGAGGCAAGCACAGTTGACAAGCTCAAAATCAAGCTGAAAGAGATAGCAAGTTTACGGCATCAGGGGGATGAGCAGGATGGTGAGCCAGAGACAGGACAACAGCAGGAGCCACTACTGGTGGCGCGTTCTACCGCACTGGACAATGCCCAGTACGCTGTCATGCCAAATGGCGAAACCCTCCGGAGCTGGACGCCCGAGGAGAAGGAGGAGCTGGATGATCTTGTCAGGCACAAGCTTCACTCTCGCCGAGCGAAAATGAAACGTGCATTGAAGGGCTTTGGGCAATATGTCCGCCGACGTGAGTCTACGCTTCCAATCCACAATTAACCTTTTCTGACAAACGGAAATCAACAGCACTTGGTTTATTCATTACGGTATATGCTACGTTGATTACACTGTTTGGAGCAGCTTGGGTACTTTTCCTAATCGGTTGGATATCTGTTGGTTCGAAGAGAGACTATGTTGTTAACGTCGTTGACAACGTCCTCGTCGCCCTCTTCGCTATTATTGGTGACGGTCTAGCCCCTTTTCGGGCGGTCGACACATACCACATGGTTTACATCGCATATTACCATCGCAAGACCTGGAAAAAACGAGAAAAGCTTGGCCTTCCGAAGCTGGCTGATCACAATGATCTCCCCGAGCAACGGAAAGAAAATATCAAGCCCGCCGAAGTCGACCTCGAGAGTTTGGTAGCACGTCGGATGCCTCGCCGTCTAGCTGCAAGAATTGCTCCAAGGATCCCAAAGAGGCTCGCTAATAGGATGATTGCTCGTAACCGAATTCTCGAGGAGCCATCATTTGACTACACTGTCCTCACTCAAGAAGAGCAAACTAAGCTCGAGTTCCATGAACGGAAGTTTTCAAAAAGTCATACCTTCTATAAACCGCATGAAACAGAGACGCACTACGCATTCCCGCTCAAGCTCCTTGTTGCTGTCGTTCTTTTGCTTGATTGCCATTCTTGCCTTCAGATCAGTCTGGGTGCATGCACATGGGGCATCCCCTACCAGACACGACCATTTGCTCTCACGACTGTGATCCTGTGCTGCAGCATTACATGCAATATCATGGGTGGGGTTTTGATCTCCATCGGCGACAAGCGAACCCGCAAGAAGGATGTGATCGAGCGGATGATGCGGCAAGAACTCACCGCTGAAGCGATCGAACAGATGGAAACTCGTTGGATGAAGGAAGCTGAGGAACGTGGGGAGCTCGATAAATCAGTAAGGAAGAAGTTTGAGGAAGAGAAAGACGCAGAGGAGAATGAGGAGATTAAGAAGCAGTGGAAGGTTGTCCCGTCCCTACCGAAGACATTGTTGGGGAAGGGGGATGATCATCGACAGCCAAGCTTGCCCCAGGAGGCTAGGAGGAGCGGGAGTCATGTTAATGTTGCTGCTACGAGTTCTGGAGCTTCGACGCCAAGGAAAGGGAAGAACAGGAGCAATGTGGCGTTGCCGTCTTTACAGGAACACCCAGCGGGGCCAGCGCAGCCGAAACCAATTTTGGGAAGAGGCGCGGAGCCACCGCAAGAGGGAAGAGGGCAGAAGGTTATGAAGTTTATCAGGAGAGCGGATTTCGACAGAAGTTGAATGATGAAGATGAAGCCCTTGGTTAGGCATTAGATTTTCGATTTGCAGGAAAGGAGAAACGTCTTATAGGGTTAGAAAAAATGATGCCTGAGTAGCAGATACGGACATTCCTCAGCAGCAACGTTTGTACTGTACATTCACTTCCAAGTGGGACTTAGCTGGTAATAAGTTTACACAAGACAACAAAGTCAAACAGCCTCCCGAAAGTATCAAAGCTATACAAAGACAGCATCAAATTCATAATCCTACATCGCTCGCTCAATCGTGCCAAAAACAAAATATCACTTTTATCAGAACATCCCATCCCAAATATACAATCCCATCCCTCAAACGAAAGCCCTCACTTGCTCCCACCCGTCGACTTAGCATCCAGATCCCACTTACTACTCTCAGGGCTCAATCCCGCAGGCGCACTCGGATCCCGTTCATACTTAACCTGATAATGCACCTCCTTCTTAATAACCCCCTGTTCCAGATCCACATCCCCCTCCCTCCCGGACCCAAAATGCTGCACCCTCTCCTTGGTCCCCAACGGCACTCCACCCCCAGCCGGCAAAATATTCTCCTCGGAACTCGACGCCTGCAAAGACTTAGAATTAGAACCGGATTTCGCGTAGGCGAAAGCGGAGGAGCCGTTTTGACGACTGCCGAGCTCGTACGCGGAGTTGCTGCCGTAGTGCGTTTTGGTGGCTTTTTTGGCCGCTGAGAAGAGCGGGCGTAGGAGGGGGACCGATGAGGCTACTATTACGAGGGTGTTTTCTACTATTACCCAGCGGAAGAAGAGGACTGTGTTGTCTGGTTGCAATGGGTTGTTAGTTTGAGTACGGGGGGGATGGATTGGGGGAGGAGATGGGATGAGAGGGAAAGGGGGAGTTACAGGTGTAATCTGCGCGTACGCCGAGGTTTTTTAGCATTACTGTTTTGACGATCGAGGCTGCGAATGCGCTGGAAGAGATTTTGGTCAGTGGTTTGCTGGAGGGGAGGGGAGGGGAGAGGAGAGGAGAGGAGAGGACTTGAGACATACAACACGCTAAGGCCCAGAAGACCAGCAAGACCAAGCTTAATCCTCAAGTCCATCTGCAGCGTATAGAAGATACTAATCGGCATCACCGTCAAGATGAGATCGGTCGCGGAGTTGAACACGCCCTGCACGTATCCCGTATCGGTCTGCACATCCGGATTCCAGCACTTGCTCGGCTCGCCCACCGGATTCCAGAGACTGTGCACGTTGCCGCACTGCGTGAAGATGGTGATGCAGGTGAAGAGGTTCACGATCAGCTGCTGCGCCATCAGGCCGTAGAGGAACCAGCGGCGCTTCTTGGTGTTGCCGAACAGGCGGAGCATGAGGTACATGAAAGAGACACGGCCCAGCGTGCTGCACATGATTGCTGTGTTATTGTTAGTTCAATGTTCGTGGGAGATACGGGGAGAGCAGTTGGGCGCGGGAGATAGATGGATTGAACGCACCCATGGGCTCAGATACGAAGACAAACTCCATTGCGTTCACTCGCTGCTCATCTGTGAGGAAGAAAAAATGCCTTCCCCACCCGTGGGTAAAGGCCAATGTTTGCATTGTTAATTGGAGAAGTCCAAACACCTATCTCATGCACATGAGTTTTGTTCTTCTTGAAGTGGATCTTTTGAGGACGGCTTACCAGAGCTCCAATCATGACTATGTCTCCAGTTCCAAAATTTTGTGTGAGCTTTATTTGGGTGAAGACTCGAGCAGCAACAACGAAAGTGCAGAGTGTGTAGAGGGTCCAGCCTTCGGCCATGATGGATGGGCCTACATTTCGAATGTTGTTAGAATTAAAAAAGAGTGATGAAAGTGAGAATCGGTAGGAGATGAAATGCATACCGATGTTGATATCGCCCCCTTCTGGTCTTGGGATCGACATGTTGCTGGTCTGAAAGAAGCGAAGATGAAGATCGTTGAGTCAGATCAGATCAGATCTCATCGATCTGATTTCGAGAAGGATGATCGTTCGCTGAGATACAGCAAAAGGAAGTGTTCAACTACAGACAAACAACCTTATCCTAAAAGATGATCGAGCCTACCACCAGTTCGTGGCCCCGTGGGGAACTTTGTAGTTATAAGCTCCTTAATACGTCAACAGATGCTGGGAATTTGAGGGATAGGGGAGAAACATCAGGGGTGAGTGGGTGAAATGCTCCATGTACTGTAACTCTCCCCCAGAACAAGCAGATGTTCGATCGTTCAAAAAGAAGATTGTGCTGCTCTCCTATCCATATGCATTGACTCTCCGGTACTGGTAACTGCCAATGCTGTATGCCACCACGTCTGATGAAAAGTAACATGGCGCCAAGGTGGAGGGTAGGGATGCGAGTAACTTCCGACAAGGTGCCTCGCTTCTTCGTTCATCTCAAGTCCTGTTCCTGACCCGAGTTGAGGTACGTAAAATGGCCCATGCAGGGACGTTGAACGCGACGCCTCATCTTATCTGGGCACTTGCGTTGTTCAGGGGGACGGGGAGAAACTCGGGATCCAAAGGAGCAGAGTAAGGTTTCCGGATGTGTTTGGAGGCGTCAACGAGGCGTTTCATTAATTCCAGTAAGCCGGTTTGCACACCATCTTCCTGTCATTCTGGACAATTGATTTGTCTGTAATACGAGGGAAGGCCCTGGAAAACCCAATCGGGCAGACCTGCCGGTGCGGTGACGGTTTTGGGATTGCAAACATCATTCTCCTCGTCTCGCCATTTGAGGACTTGAGACATCGGCGTGGTACAAGCCTCAGTTACTTGTGAAGTACCGACATCTGAACACGTTCATCACGGTCACCAACGGTTTTGACTTACTAGTCCAGCGGGAGTCTGTGGTGGTTTTCAAAACTCTTCAGCCTTCGTTCCGTTCCGAATCGAGCCTCGGATCCTTCCCTTCTTCTTTCAGACCCTTCAATTGACAGACCCACTTTCAATTTGGGTGATTCCCTAAGTCCCTATTCCGAAAGGTCGTTGAACCTTGATCCTCGCGGTACCGAGGAGAAAGTTACAATTGGCCGAATGATTGGTTGGTTTTTGCTGACTACTAAGTGGACGTCAGAAACTCATGTCCCGTGCCACGTCGGCGCATATCCTGGGTCCCTCGAGATGCAATCTTCAAGATAGGCCCAGTCGTCTTCGCAAGACCCTGGTTGAATGCAGGACAAGTGATTATGCAATACTACGTAAAGGTAGGGGGTCGGCCGAGAGTGGCGGGAAATTCTGAAGTGGATTCCCGAAATACTGTGATTTTCCAGCAAAAAAAAGAATTTTAAGGTTCAATACCAAGAGCTCTCAACTCAAAATTTCCAGGTGTTAGTTATGTAGCAGTGACAATGTAGAAGTGTTTCAAGGCTGATTGGATTGAATGTCGTCGGATTTGAAGCTACCGGTAGTAAGTCGCTAGTACGCCACTCCACGGTCCACCACCCAATACGACCCCTCCGACCGGGCCGACATGTACGTTGTATGCGATATCACACTAATCGCCTCATCATTAGTCACTACTAAGCGAAGCCTCTCTGTTTAATGTTCCGTTTCATAGCGGAAAGTGGCTTGGCGTTACTTGATACCGCCGCAGGAGAGTTCCTTTACAGTAGAGCTTACATCTTAACCGAAAAGCACACGGGACGAACGAGTTCAGTTCCAAACGGAACTTCCGACACCTCCCTGCACTCATGAGTCGTGATTCCGAAGGCGTAGAAGTGGCGTAATATTGAAGCCTAGGTATTGTAAGCTTAATCTTTAGTGAGACCACTTACCATCGCCATAGGCTCTTGCAAAATACCAGGGTAGGGAAAACCCTGTCGGGAGCGGGAGGACCGTGTGTTCCCCGCCTCTCGGATGCTGTCTCCTGGCCCTTGTGAGTGGACTAAGGACCTACGTAGCCAACAGGTAGCTAGAGTGAACATGGATATTTCTCCGCGACTGCGCCGTGGGATACTTATCACTGACTCTCGCTTGTCACTGTTCACCTACAATCTATATGCACTTTAGGGATTCTTAACGCCACCAAGTCAGCCACTTCTAGGGACTTTCCGGAATAAGATCGGAAGTGAACTCTTTCAACTCTTTTCGTTTCATTTCTGATCTACCGTGCCGTGTGATCTACAAGCGAGCCGTCACGGCTCGATCTTTCATGCAAAAGGTGTCCATGCAAACGAATGGCTGCGACACATCACACCCTTTCTCCGGCTAAGACATGCCAAAAAGAAAAAGAAAGAAAAAACATGCACAGTTATCGCTATCACTCGTGTTGTGTTTTCTGTAGGAAAATAGGAACTCAAGGCCCAATTTCTTGTACAGTGCTGAGATACGGTTGTGTTGAAAGTATCTAGTATTGATGCCAACTCGAAAAAAGCAATCTCATCAGCTGAGATTGCAACCACTCTGAACACAACTGTATCTTCTGGGAAGGAACACAAGCCATGACATCCCTAGTCCACAGGTAAGTGTTATGGAGTCCGCACTCTTTATTGAATAGCTTGCTGGCCTTGTCCATACAATTCGCGAACAGCTCTTCGAAGCAAACTCAATGAAACATCATGTCAAACACCCTCTGTTCAAGCCGGGAGGGGTTCATTTCCAACTGCCATGAATGTAGTCACAATGAGAATGCAATGCTGAAGACTGTTTCAGTCCAGCCAAACCAAGGTCTGAAAAAGTCTGCTCACTGCCAGATGAATGCAAAGCCAAACAGATACATTTCATCCAGCAACGCCGCAACTGGGCCTTTTCAATTCGCATTCGACACCACACTAGAAACATATATCGGTAGTTATTGGCCCATGAAACCAGCAGTTGCGGACGCCACCATGCCAGAGAAACTGGATGCGCCCAAATCACGCAGGTATGGGAAGAATCCTATCTACGCGAAAGAGAATATTGTAGATGGATTCAAGGCAAACATCAGCAACGCCCCTCTCCTCGAAATTTCTGGTGGACGAGACCACGAAGTCGGCTAGCGAGAGCCAAGATGCCTGATACACAGGGGCGCATCCTTCAGGATCTTCCCCGTGCCGTTGACGATATCAAACACCTGGAGACTAGCATTGGGCTGATCAAGTTTTTCTTCCTTCGACTCAAAGCCTGTGAAAAGCGTAAGAGCTCATTTTTCAGCACAAAATAATGCTCCATTGGCGCAGCGAGATGGCGAAATTGCAGAAAGGATTGTATATTCAAGACTATTGTTTTGTGGTGACATTGTTGCTAAGACGAAGTGCCTTTTAAGAACATTTCGAAGTGATGTTGTATTCTCTTTCGCATAAGACTCCCCTTGTTTCAAAACCAGGCCCAGCTGAATTCGAGGGGAACAAAGGCCTCACAAGTCCATAACCTTATGCGACAGATAATGAGGTATTGATATGTTGGCTCTGCGAAGCAAATCATAGCAATCTGAGAGGCAATGGACTGCTCCTTCGAACCTTTGGGCCTCATCATAATCAAGTGCGGGTTTTCTTTAAAGGGAGAAGATCCCATTGAAGTCCTGCTACAAGAATATTCTTTTATTACTAGCAGTAACTACACTTTAACTTTTGTAAGAGTAGACTAATGTTCGAATAATCCTGAAATTGACTTGACAATGCTCTTGATGGCCATCTTGATTTTCACATCGCGTACAAGTTAAGAATCCCCATTTTCCGAATTTCCTGCGTTTAGAGCCCTTGGAAAGAAGTTGAAGGAAGCTTGATTATTGCACAAATTATTGGTGGCCATTGTTTAGCTCGTAGTTACAGCAAACCCATGTTACTCTGCTGCTGCAGGATGAACCGTGTCGCATTAGTTCCTCCTTCTGAACTGAGCACTATGCAAATCTCTCCATCCTCCCTCTTGGGTTTCCAGAGGATTCCTCGTCCCAAAAGGGACGAAGTATAGCTGATGGAACCAATTCCCTAGGTTTCAAGAGAGCGGAATACAGTGAGCTGTGCGTTAAAGGCCCAGAAGATGGGAGGTCTCTTTTCCCAAAAATCTTTAAATCAAGTAAGCACACGGCATACACTAGCGTATTCGTTCCGAGCTTGGATCCGAACCAGTCTTTGACTCTTTAGAGTTTCCGCCAACGACGCCATTTACTGCCCTGTGGAAATTCCTAAGCCCTGAACGCCATTTCCTCAGCCCCTCCAATCAACTCCAGATTATGGGTCCAAGCGAAGACCCGACGACTTGGTTCCACTTTTATCCTCTTCCCCTCATGGGGCCATGGCCCGGCACGAACAATCAAAGGGGTCCCGTTGCCGCTTTTCACGTACTGTACAAGGTATCAACACTGCGGAGGGGGATCTTCTTCGGGAAAAGCGTAGAGAGTTTCAACTAGCTTCCGACGATGAATTGGCCAACCGGATTCCTTGCGAAAGTCCCCCACTGCACGGCCGACGCAAGCCCTAATACGTGGACGGCCGTACTAATTGGCAGAGTGTTCCCCCACGGGGCCGACTGTTGGTGGGGCCGGTGCGAACTTCGACTTGTCACTTGTCATACTAGAGAAGGAATCGACTTCCACTTTCAATTGAGCTCATCAGGGTCTTTTCTGCGCCTGTCGAAATTTTCCTTATTTTTGACAGGAACCTAGGAGAAAAAGAATCAGACAATAGTAGCTTAGAGCTGTGCGTCGATTTCAGGGTCGGGTTTGATTTGACCCAGTATGATACTCCAAAACGCATCCAAAGGCTGCTTTGAAATGATTAATTTGTCCAAAATCATCACCATTGCATGGGAAAGTATTTCCATGTTACCTTGATGCTTGAAGCTGTTCTGGCTGCGATTCCTATGTAACGGTCTTCGAATCTCGAGTCTCGATTGTGCTTAGCTGCCAAAGCATGAATACCCATTAATGGGTGGAGCTTGCGAGACGAAATTCGATACCATCCAGGAAGTAATCTTCCTTAAAACGGGCATATTTCTCCGAACAGTACTATTGGTGATTGGACATCCCCGTCCTGCATGTACCCTTGCGCAACGTAAAAACGCCCTCGACTGCAACGCTCCTTAAACGAGCCGGCTAAAAATCGACAACAAACCCTGTCCAAGGTTGCTGCATCAAAAGTCCACTTCACAAGGAGATAGTGGTGGACCCGGCATATGATAACAGGAACCCATAACATCCCATTGTGTCACAGACAGTGGATACCAAAAATCCACCTTCGAAACTCGTACTGGGTACCCAATATTGGAGGATTTCCTATCCATGCACATCTCATGTTCGCCATGCACTTCTTCATACAACAGCCAATAATTCTCAATTGTCCTTTCCCCGTTTTGTTCTAGAACGTGCCCACCACATGGGAACTCGGTCTTGCTCTCGTTGACAAGAGGTATCATCCCTAAGCTGTGCCCCGTTCACGCGTGGCTTTCATGAACCTTTCCTTCCCCTCAAAAATTCTACCATCTTTCCTCTCTCACTGGGCCACTCGAACATTCTCAACATCGATATCTTCTTACACTCTTTACTTATCAACCTCCTGATATTGCCTCCTCATGTCTGCTCCAGTTGATGAGAAGAGGGTCGAATCCCCCATCGACAACGAAAAAAGCGTTAACTCAACCTCGACAGAGGATCACCACCACACATCTCGTAATTTGGATCTGGAGACCGCTGCCAATACAGATGGCTTGTACGTCGTGAAGGATACAGATCTCGGCCTCAAACTCGCCAAAGATGGCAGCACCGTCCTCATTCCTCAACCCTCAGATGATGAAGAAGATCCATTGAATTGGTCTTGGTTGAAGAAGCACAAGGCGTTTTTTGCGCTGCTTCTTCCATCACTTCTCACTGATTGGGGCATGACCTGGGGAACCACCATGTTTGAAGCTCAAGCCGGCACTTGGCACATGGCAGTCCCCGATGTCGCTCGCTCAACCAGTGGAGGAATTTTCTTGCAGGGTCCTGGTGGTATTTTGGCGGTGCCTCTGATTCAACGATATGGACGGTAAGTCTACTGATTCGTGTTTGCTCAATTCTTGCTAATTGCTGTTAAGTCTCCCTGTGTTGTTCTGGTCGCAGGTTCTGGGCTGCATTATGGTTATCATTGCCACATTTTCTCCGTCATACGCCTGTTTCACTGCATTCCGTACTCTCCAAGGTTTCGTGGCTACCTCACCTCAAGTCATTGGTCTCTCGGTCGTCCACGATCTGTTTTTCTTCCATGGTAAGCGAAACAACAGGTCTCACAAGTGACAAGCTGATGAAAGTAGAACGTGCGCGAAAGGTCAACATCTGGGCATTCACATTCTTGTTCGGTGCCTTCTTCGGTCCCATGATGTCCTCTTTCCTTCTCTCGAAAATTTCATGGCAGCTTGACTTTGGTGTTCTGGCCATCTGGTACGGTGTTTCGGCAATCTTAGTTGCTATCTGCGGTGAAGAGACCTTGTATGATCGCCAAAAGGGCGTCAAACCCACCTTAGGAGCTTCAAGATTCTCGCTCTTGATTGGTATTGCGGGTTGGAAATCAAAGGGCCAATCGAGTCTCATGACGGTATCCAAGCATCTGATCTCTGTTGGCATCAAGCCTCAATTACTGCTCCCTTGTGAGATCCCTTCCTCTCACAATAATGATTTTGCTCACAAACCCGGATAGGCATGTTTATCCTGGTTCTCTTCACCTGGGCCATTGGCATCGTTACCACCGTAACACAATTCATCCGCCCACCTCCTTACCTCCTGGACGATACCCATGCATCCCTTTTCTACTTCGCTCCCATCGTCGGTGGCATTGCGGGCGAGTTCTTCGGCCATTTCCTCAATGACTTCCTCGCAAACACGTACATCAAGACCCATAACGGGAAATATAGCCCTGAGAACCGTCTTTGGGGTGCGTACATCCCTTGCGCTTTCGGAATCGCAGCAATGGTGTTGTACGGCCAGACTTTGCAGAAAGAATTGCCGCTCGTTGGACTCGGTGCTGCTTGGTCGCTTATGGTCTGCGCTGAGGTGATGAGCACAACTGCGATCAGTGCTTACTTGCTGGATATCTTCCCTCACCATGCTGCGTTGGCTAGTGCTTGGCTTAACTTCTGGAGAACCACTGGTAAGTCTTTGCTATGAAATTCTCTCTAAATCATTGAGAACTAACAAATCAATAGGTGGCTTCTGCGTTACATACTTCCAGACTCAATGGGTTGCTAAATCCGGTGCTGCGGTGACATTCGGTGTGCAAGGAGCTATCATCGCTGCTAGTTTCATCTTCGTAATCATCACGCAAGTGATGGGCAGGAGCTGGAGAACCAAGTTTCTTCCTCCCGCTGCTGAGATCTAGAAGCTTGGCCTTGTGTCGTGCCGTTTTTGGCGGTTTCTTGGATATTTAGCCTTTCTTCGGATTAGCGGCTCCGTTACTTGGTGGCAGAAGCTTGGGGGGGGGGGTTATTGACTGCGACAAATTGAGCAAAAGTATACATAAATTTAACTTGGGGTTTCATTTAATAACCACAATGAGGACTTCGCCCCGGACAGGAGGAGTTTCAGTACTCACGTTGTTCTTGCCATCGAACTTTGCAATAGGACTGAAATGCTCTTTTATTGTCAGTATCATCTACTTCATATGAACATTCTTTTGAACTTCGACTTGGTTTTCTTCTACTTATCTCACCAAGGAGAAATGAAGCCCCCAACTATGCTCAAACGAGTACATGACCCTTCATTATGGTATAGGCTGAATGCATTTGCTTAAACTTGCTGCACTGCCGGTAGCTTATGGTTTATTTTCCAAGACGGCAGAAATAAATCATATGTTTCTTAATACTTTGGTTAAGTGTTACTCGACATTTTTATTTCTCCATCTCTCACCTCCCACGGCATACCTACGTTGTGATTGCGGTCTTATTAATACGTAGTCACGGGCCACTACAGCGCATATTTCAGAATGGCCTCGGACACACTGAAACGGCAACGGCTCCAAGGAAAACATCGCTAAAATAAGCGAGCGTTGACGACGTCTGGACGTCCCGAGCCACCGCGATCATGCGACGTTACAGGCGAATTGCGCGACTAACAATGCCATCCACTTGCTCAATAGATTTATCCCTCTCGAAACTCGAAAAGTGATCACCTTATCCTGCATTTAATTTCTCGGAGTAGCAAACCACCATCCCCGTCAGAGTGTTCTACAGGGTGAATAAAATCAGGCAGCAGTGTGGACAGATCGCAAAGTCCGGGTCATAACAACACCGCCTCCAGGATCAAAACACTCCTCATCAAACAAAATCAAGTGGGAAAATAGTGTGAAATGTCTAAACTAAATAATATCACGATTTTCATGATCTTTGCCATTATTCTCTCCATTTTTGCTACGCCAACTTCAACTTTCCAAAACTCACGGAGCGTCGAGAACGAGAATGATCTCCAGAATGTCAACGAGGAAGTATGGGACGGACACGTACCGGTATTTTCCGCCCTTCCAGATCGAGATCAAGTTAGGGAATGGAGTTACTGCACCAAAGACTGGAGTTATTGTATGAAAGATTGGAGTTACTACAATTACTCATCAGTTGAGTTGTTTGCCCGAGACAGCGTTGTAAGGTGGAATGGCACATTTTATGACCCTTTAAGCTTCAAGGGTGGAGCAAATGACAGTTTTGGTAAAGAAATCCAACCAAATACTCTTTCCGGCAGTCCTCTTAGCTAACTCTTCGGCTCTCAGCTGTGGCATTCCATTTGAGTGCGGAAGTTGCGTGAGTACCTCCCACCGTCCACCTTGAGTTTACTTTGCTAAGTCAGTCAATAGAGTATCGGCAGCCCAAGCTCGTAATGGAACAATCTTCGATGTTGCGATTGTCAAAGGAAACGATGACTACATAAATATGATGGGCCAGGTACAGCAAGAACTAAAAGGGAATAGGTCAGTACCATACCAGATCTTGGTCATCCAAATGCTGACCCCTGTGATACAGAGAGGTGTACTACACAGAAACGGACTGGAACCCAGACTGGAATTGGGATGAATGGTTCAGCTTCTCTCTGTACAAGAATTATTATCACCGCATCCACAACTACCTAACACACGGCCCACCACCCCCATTCACCCCCGACCGAGCACCAGTCTTCGCCACCATTCTCAATGCCCTCAGAGTTGCAACGGAAGAGAAGTTGGGAGTAAGACTAAATTATACAAAAACACATGATTTCAAGGGAATCCAGGTCTCAGCTCCATGGAAATTCAACGAAACCTTCATCCGTGCAATACACAACGCAATGGACACCCTCGCGCCGCCGCCCCACCAAGCTTGGTTTGTCGGACCCGACACAAGCCCTTGGCTAGAATGGAATGATCACTCGAATGATCCTGTCGATTACAGTGGTGAAGCAGGGACGAAAATGGCTTTTAAGCAGGCGAGAGCGGAAGTAGCGATGGTGGAATTTGATTCTGGAGGCAGATACGGAGATTTTCTTTGTGGAAATGGGCTTTCAGATTACGATGACATGATGATGGAGAATATGAAGGCGGCTGGCACGTGGATTGAGCCGCCGGAGCCGGTGGAGCGATATAAAAAGAGGGTGAAGTGGCAGTGTCAGAACTGGGAGGAGTGTTGGAGGGCTTGGCCTTGGAAGTGGCAGAACCGGTACTACAAACATGCTTACTATGGCTAATTATCTTCTATGCCCGCTAGATAAGTCGTTGATCACGGGCCTGATTTTATGTTGGCCATGAAGGTCAATGGCTGATCTTCATAGGCCCAAGGCCTCCAAGCATTCATCACTCAATAACCTTCCTCAATGGCAATCCAGCATCTGCATTCCTCTCCCATTCTCACTCCTCACCCACCCATTCCATCAAAGCTCCAACCAAGACCTCAATGACCACCGGCGCAAACTTCTTTTCCGGACACTTAATTCCCCTGGCTCAAATGGCGAGAAAGCTATCCTTCCATTCAGACCTTTAAACAGTACAGCTTCCCATCTTTCAGGCCTGAATGCGCTTCCATCTCGTTCCCAGGTGATCTGATCACCGTGTAGAAACTCGATCTCGATTTTCACCATCTCGGGTTAGGGTTTGCAATGCATACGGAGAGTTGGAGGGTAGAGACGGAGTGTTTCGGACAAGGTGTGCTCGGCTGAGACATGGGTATCTTGGCAAGGAGCCCCGAAGACTGAGGGGTCGGTATTGCGCACGAAGCGTGAAAAGAATTTGTTGTAATCCATGACCGAATTTCTTGAGTGATCTCTCGTTTACTGCTTCCATCTCTTCGTCTCCATCAAAATTGAAACGCCGAGTCCCTATTTATTGAAGGAGAATCCTACGTTTGTAACCAGTTCCGTCGTTCATGGAAGATTCCTGGTGGGAAATTTCCGTTTCCTTCCTTTGTTTGACATACCACCTCAGACTTGGGCTTTGCGCATAGAAAATTGGGATGAAAGAAGCCGATAATCAAGTGGCAGAAATTGAAACGAAATGTTGAGTATAGAATTCCTTTCCAACTCTTGCCTGATGAGTCGTCTTGAATGGAGCATGAAACAAGTCCATGGAGTGATCAACTCCTCGGCATGTTGATCCTCTCTCTTCGCCTCCATTCCACGCCTTTCGCCATCTGCAAGGCTATCAGGCCCAAAGCAACCAACATTATACCTGACCAAAGAGTGAATGTCCAGCCAACACCTATCTTATTCACAGTTGGCAGAACAGATGCCGTTCCCCCAGCCCCCATCAAGCACCGTGCTAAATTCACGGCAGCAGTTGCAGATGCCCCCTTCTTCGGATAGATGTCCACCATGAATGTTGATATGATGCTGATAATCGATGTTGCCGACCAACCCAAGAAGAAAGTGCAGATAATCGGAACTGCAACATGGACATGGTGTTCCATTGTCCATCCAAAGATCAATGAAGCAGCAATTTGCATGCCGGCCCAAAGCCACATTGTTCTCAGTCTTACTCGATCCAAGGGGAAGTCTTCCGCAGGACCATCATAAGACTTCTTGGAGCGTTCATAGTCGTAGTCGAGAAATTTGCCAGTTGTAAGTGTTCCAGTAACACAAGCGACCCCGTTGGCAATATATGTCAACCCGATATGTATTTCACTCAAACCATATGTCGTGCTAAAGAGCGTTGACATGACTGCAACCGTCATCTGCCACACTGTATAGTAGATTGCCAGAAAGAGAATGATGAAAGAGACTTCAATGCTAAAGATGATTTTCAACGGTCCAAGGACGTCCACTGAGAGTTGCTTGCCGATTGATGAAGTGGAAACAGATCGCTGTAATGCTGGCTCTTCGGTCTGTGGATGCCGTCGTCGCTGAATGTATGCCAGAAGAGAATTTGAGATTCCTTTTGCTGGGATGGAACCATTGCCAACCTTTGCCCGCAAAGTTTCTGGTAGGAAGACGGAAAGGAGCACCAAGACAATCCCAGCATAGATAGTCAAGAACCAGAAGATAGATCTCCAACCCAGGGTCTGTGAGAAAATCCCGCCAAGAATCGGTCCCAAGGAAAGAGGAGCCAGCAATCCAGCTTGGTAGATTCCCATATATCCTCCTCTCTCTGCCCTCGTGGTGATGTCCCCAACCACTCCTGCACCAATGGCTATCGTGCTAGCACTTCCTGTGCTCTGAAGACATCTGAGAATTACCAATTGGTAGTAATGCTTCGTTTCGGCTAGGCCAACACAGGCTCCGATGAAAATGATGAATGTAATGATATAAGTGAGTCGTCGACCATGAACATCCGCTAAGGCTCCCCAAATACTTGGTGCTAGACCTTGCAGGATCATGTAAGAAGTGACTGTTAAGTTGATGAGTTCTGGTATGACGGAGAGGTCTATGGCAATTGCTGGAATTGCTGGGAAGTAAATATTTGAGGCGAAGGCTGAAAATGTGGCGGCAATGGAAACGATGGTGATTATTAGGGCTTTTTGCTTCGAGGTGAAGATGCTGTATGGGATGGCAGGAATTGCTGAGATAGTCTGCTCCCCTTTCTCCTCATCTTTCCTTTCTTTTTCCATCCTAGCTGCTGATATATGAATCACAACCAGAATCGAGGTGTGGAGGCGATGAGGCTTAAATATTGAAGATGCTGAGGTGGGGTTGGGTGGGGTTTGGTTGACTCGTGGTCCGATGCCGCAACGATCGGAGTTTCGGCACACAGGGATCATTATCCCGCCTTCCCTACTACGAGGCCGAGAAAAAAAACTTACTGTGGAGACCTCAAAAATGATCCGCAAATGCATGTTGGGATAAAATTTCTGTCTCTAAAGAACAACGATTGTTTGATGTTCCAGTTAAGCTTGCAAGTGAAGCGAAAGGTTGCAAGAAAACTCGAGGCCCACTCCCCCTTAATCCCTCGCTTAAGGGAAGCGTCCCTGCATACCACGGCCAGGGATAGTTGACAGAGAACACAAAACCAAAAGCTACTCAAACCATCCTGTGACGAAACTCGTTTTCAGTAATGTGCAATCGAAAGGTGGTTCTTCAGTGACATTGGACTTTTAAATATATAAAATAAGAATAAGTAATGAGAAAATTAATAAGAAATTAATTATACCGCTCCTCCCTAACGTCGCAACATTTGATCCGGTTGAGGGAAAGCATAAAACTTGAAACGAGCAGTCTTGAGCAGGAATCATGTATGGGAAGAGCGGGAGAGGGGTCGAGAAAGGAGATGGGTCCGAGGAGAGTGGTCCGATTTAGTACGGTGAGCGGCAGGGCGAAGAGGAGTGCGTGGCTCGCCACAGTTGTCTTTCATGTTCAGGGCTATCAGGGATATCTTTTCTCCTCCTTCCTCTTCTCATCTTGGGTACTGCAGCTTCCTGTTCTTTCAAGTCAAATGATCAACCAGCAATGATGAGTCTTTGCTGTCGCTTCCTTCTATACGAGTCACGCAAGCGACTACAAGCTTTCTACAAGTCGGTCCAAGACGATTACAAAGCATGGCTATGTGCGAGCCTTTCTTTCTGCATTTGATTTTCTCGCAAGTTTTGAAAATCCAAGGCCCATCCTCTCTCCAAGTAATGCGGGTCGTGGGGTTCTCAGTTCCAGGCTGAGTAACGCTGGGTTAAGGTTGTCCGTGTTTGAAGAAGCCACGGCGGAGTCAAGTAAGAGTTGTCCAAGGCAATTATGGCCTAGACCGATGAAATAATTGTGATATATAAGTACTTCAACGCCGGAATCATACACACTTCATACAATTTTGAATTTCGCACAACAAGAGTTTGACTTCCGAGAATCGTTACTTCCCTCAACTGTGAAAGACAAATCAGTTTCCAACGCCGTCAAATCGTTAGATACCCTATCTCGAGGCTTGAGACATCTGCTGTCATTTTAACTTGCCCTTCACTATCCGTTCTGTGGGTTGCAGCTTTTTGTTAAACGCCCCTTGCCGTCCCCAGAGCCTGTTAGTGCCCTTCTTCCCAGCCACATATCAGCGTCTTCGTTACCCATGGTGACCGGCAATGCTGTTGTTGCCTCCCAGTCAAGATATACAAGATGGTATGGCTGCTCGTTCGGCTCAGTCACGAGTTGCACCGACACAGATATATCATATCCCGCAAGTGAGATACTGTCAGCGTCTCCCGTGCCTTTTATAAGGGGAAGCGACTCAAGTACCAAAGATTCTCTTCTTCGAAAACCCAAACTCGAACTCGTAATTGTTATCCCCTCCCAAATATCGGCGCTCACAATCCGCGCTGACACCATTGCAGGGTCTCGTTGGGGTTGATGATCACCGACTTGAATTACCAAGACAAAGTATTTGAAGCTCGGGTTGCTGTCATAGTTCCCGGGGACAAATTCGATGTGCATGTGACGCTCATACGCCATCTCCAGCAGAAACTGATTTGCGGCAATGTCCCAGCTTCCTCTGGGCTGTGCCGTTCGAATATGCATATACCTGCGTCCAGGCTTCGCCCAGGGCTTCCAGCGCAAGCGAACAGCATAGCGCTCCCACAGAACAAGCTGTCGGATTATGGGTTCAGGGAGGCTGTTCAAAATGCATACCGCTTCGGAGAATACACCAGTGAATTGGGTTTTTTGGAACGCCTTCATCCGGTCGAAGGAATCATGAAGGCGGATGAACAACCCAGGGCCGACTTTTTGAAGAAGAATGTACCTCTGTTTGCCCCTACCTCGGAAGGAAGGAGCTGAATAGTTTAGAGGCAAGAGGTAATGGTGACGGTAATCCGGTAACGCAGGCTGGTAGTGGAGTTTCGCACTCGGGAAGAAGACACCTAGGTAACGGGGAGTTAGCAATTGCTCGATCAAGACTCCAGAGAAAGTTTCGGGAGACGGCATAGTCTTGGGAGAAAATCATGAAACAGTCCAAAATAGTACAAGAGATTTCTGCCCCAACACTACACACCTTGATTCGTAAGAGAAAATTGCGTGCTCAGTCTGTCACCGAGCTGCCTGCCACTATACCTACGAAGACTGCTATGTTTATCTGAAGGATTGATCTCAAAGCATGAAGGCATGGGCGCTAATACGGGCATGAATCCTGATGCTGATGCTTTTCCGTTCCAGGCGAAGACAGAGAGATCGTTATACTTCTTGATAATCTCTTCTTGGAGTCGAAGGAAGGCCTTCTGGCCTTCTCCGTAAAGCATCGGCATATTGACGTTGAGGATACCCAGAAGACTATACGACATATCCTCGATTCTGGTGGTGCGGCGCTTGGCGATCCAGGAAATCCGTGCAGCGATCGGAAACTCCTGGATATCTTTCCTCGGAGGCACCCAGAGCACCGTTTCGGGAACGCCGGTAATATCTGAGATCAGTTGCGCCAGTTTACTTTTCGTGCCAATCTCCTGCCATTTCTGGTTGAAGAAGCGTAGCTTTCCCGGCGCAAGCAGTTCCTGCAGGCACCACCCACGAGTGAACCAGTGACACTTCCGAAACTCGGCGTCAAATTGTTCCCGTGAAGGAACATCCGCCGTGTCAAGCATGAAATCATTCAGATATACATAGCAAACCTCCGACTGCCGATACCAGTCGAACATGGAATTGATGGCCTCGGTGAGCTCTGCACTGCTCGTCTTGTCAATGCAACAGGTGTCAATCCAGGCATAACAATGTCCATCATTCCGCGCCCTCTCGCATGTTGCGGAGATCTTGAGGTACCCGGCCTTGCTCGTGATCCTGTCGTTCTTAGTTTCACTCAGTTGCATGAATTCCGGAAAGGACACCTCGCCATCTGCCCAGGTGTGCGAAAGAATGGCGTAGGGAGGGATTTCATCGCCGTAGAACGGCTCTAACAGCAATGTTGAGGTGTTTATGAGCAACATTGTTCCAACAGCTGCTGGTACAAACTAGACTCAGGAGCTCTCTGTTGACAAGGAACACAACCGATTGCGCATGTGATTGTAAGATTAACCCATCGCTCGTTCATCTGAACTTTATCGTGAGGCTGGCGATGATGAGCTTTAACTTCTAACTTCTAGCTGCTGGCTTTGAGCCCAAAGCACTCCTCAGTAAGGCAGTATTTCTAAGGCAGCGATGCATGAGGAGGAGACAGTGGGCATCGAAGAGCAATTGGCCGGAAGTAGGACGGGATGCTAAGAAACGAGTGGTGGGATATGCTGTGTAATCAAGCACTCGCACGCAAGATAGGCCAATAACGAAATCTTCAAATCGCAAGTGCACACCCTCAACCTCAATGCAACCAATGCGTCCCCCCTCAAAAAATTCGCGATTTGGCGTATCGCAGAAGAGAGTAGAGAAGAAGAAGAAGAGAGTGGAATTGAGAGTGTCTGCCCTCTCGCTTAGTTAGCTCGCGTAACCTTATAGAGTGACCCTCTTCCTGCGCGGGCCTATGCGCGAGCTAGCAAAGCGAGAAGGCAGAAAATCATCTCTCTCAACTCCACTCTCTTCTTCTCTACTTAATTTTCCTAGAGTGAATTAGGGTTGATTTTGAGGCTTAAAGTAAAGTATAGCTTCTAAGAAGTGAGCAGAAATAGTTATTTTATAAAGTGACTTAGATTTTAATATAGTATGCGGATAAATAAGAAGTACTTGAGCAAATCGCTTTTTTAAGTTTTTCAATTTTTGAGTGTTCTGAACCTTTACCGCCTAACAACCCGCCCTAGCAAAAGCCAAGATGTTGATAGGCCCAACAGATTTTGGCCGAATCACCATTTTGCATGAGATCGTTACTAACCCGAATCCTGTAGTTATTGCAGTTATTGGTTTCATTACTCCTACCTAACCAATGAAGTTTCTCCATGCACATGCAGCCTTCGATCGTCTTTCTCCTATCCCAAGTCAGCACATCGTGTCTCATATGTCGCTCTTGTATTGTAAAAATGTCCCGTGATGCAATTGTGGCCAATCGGAAGTTTGGGCTTTGCGAGCTACCTATGCGACTGTGCGAAGATCCTTCAAATATAAGTGGCTTGGTTTCATTTGGTGCTGCAGCAATCTACCGCACCCTCAAAACCCTAACCAAATAGAAATAGTGATGTGGCATCTTGTGTTACGCCCCTCACCTTATGGCTCAGGGCGAGCAGCTGAAGAATTCTGACAGCAACTTCACCCGTGGCTCTTCAAACGAGCTTCTTCAACATCCAAAGTTGTATGCGAAGTAACTCAATCAACATGGGAATTCTGAATAAAATCGCTGGCTTTTTTATCAATGCATTCATCTTCGCTTGGGACTTCGGCCTCTTCATCCTCAACATCCTAACACCCTCACTCAAGCCCGGCCACGTCGTGCCCGCCCATGCCGCCGGACACAATCTTACTTGGCCCGAGTATGTCGCACCTAAAGAAGGTGATTCTCGATCAGCTTGCCCAATGCTGAACGCATTGGCAAACCACGGTATCCTTCCGCGTGATGGGAAAAACATCTCTTTCAAAGAACTCAACACCAAAGTCCGACAAACCTTCAACTTCGCCCCCTCGTTCTGCTTCTTCGTGCCTAAGTTCTCGGCCGATTTCTTGAATCGGTCGTACTGGACTGGCCGTTTTGATCTGGCGGAGCTAAGCTTGCACAACGCTATCGAGCATGATGCCAGTCTCACACGGCAGGATGCAGCCCTCGTTCCAGATCAGGGGAAACCAGATCCAGGGCTCGTGGAAGACCTGCTGAAAGAAGCTACGGGAAAGACGTCTGACGGTTCTCCGTTGTTGACTATTCCTGATCTCTCGCGAGCATTGTCCAAAAGAAGGATTGATGCAAGACGAACAAACAAGGCTTATACGGAAAGTCTTTTTCATAATATCTTTGGGAGTTCCAAGTAAGTAACTTCCATCGAGTTGTTTTGCCCGGTTATTAACAATGTCCAGTTCGTCAACAATGTTGACCATTTTCGGTGGTCGGATTACTGACCTTACCCCTATGCTTATGGAGGAACGATTCGCCGAAAACTGGGAGCCTCGAGTTCTTTCTCGTTTTGGTCTCACTATGGCGAAGTTCAATGGGACAGTTCTTCCAGTAGAATTTGGCGTAAAGAAGAATGCTTCCAAGAATTAAAGTTGGATGCAAATTCCGGGATACGGAGGAACGTAGAATTTGGTTCCAACACGAGGTTGCAAGCGATTCACGATGAGGATCTCCGATGGCTCTCCCCTTTTCTTCTTCATTTTCATCTTTTGCTTTGCAATACATGACCTTGGTTGGATGTAAAGTTTGATCGTGATTTGGTCTCGAGAGTTTTGATTGCGTAGCTTTTCTTTCGGTCATGCCACCCCCTTGCTGACTAGCTATTGAGATTTAAGAACTCCCACGAGAGTTCCGAAGAGGGAAATTATAATTCAACAAATAAAAAATAAAAAAACTAAAGGCACTTACAATGATAGATAACGTGTTCTTTCCTCTAGCCGACATAGGCCAAGCAGGAAGTTATACGCTCCGCCACCTCCCCGCCCTTCTGCTCCAGAAAGACGGCCCCCATCCACCAATTTGACCTCCATATAGTTTAATGTAATACTGAAACTTGTGATTAGCATTGAAATGGCATAAGCTGCAAGCAGCACATATGGTTACTTGGTGGACAAAGAAGCAACACCAAAAATCGATTTCCCCTCTGAACTCATGCTAGACAGTCAAAGTACCACTACCCCGAAGGTTCTCCTAGACTACTCTATAAAAGAGACCTGCTTGCTTCAACTACCTAGAAACCCTATGACGCCAAAACTCCTCGTCTTTTAACTGTCCGACATTAACCCAGGATGATGTCTCTTGCTTCCCCCACCAAGAGCTAGCGCTAGTTCGCGATATGGATTCTCAACAAATTTCCTGCTTATACAATCAACCGTGAATCTGAGGTAAGATCGATTTGCCGTTTTTTATTTGTGACTGTGATGCAGCCCTTCATGATTAATTTGCAGTGTCGTGAGTCACTTTAACGAGAAGTTGTACAGTAACCGAGTCGTGAAAGGGAGTCTCGCTAGACATGGGAAAAGCGCTACGTGTATCTTCGATAATTCAAATCTCTTATCTGATATTATACAGTTGAAATGCTTCACCTCCTGATTCACATTGCTTTTAGAATTGGGGCCTACTATTTCTTTCAAGTGCCCTCGGTGTTCTGCCGTGCGGGGTGGTTGGTCTAATGAATGCTAAAAGTTGGGCTTTTCAGACAGGGGACAGCCATCACTTGCAAGGGTTCCCGCAGGAGGGTAAAATCTGAAGGTTCGTAGCCCCACCCGTCTACCGTCTATTTATCTATTCAACATCTGGCGGATTCATATAAAAAATCCATACCTTTACGTGTAGTTCTGAGCACCGCAAGTTTAAGCCAAGGTTCAAAAAGTACAACAGACGTAGAGGATTTACTATCTGAGCCCCTCCATTTCTCACGATCCGTTGATCCGAATTCAACTTTTGAGGTTGGTGGATGGCAGGGAAATTCCGAGATATCCTTGGCGAGACGTATGAGAAAGCACGACCGACGCAGATGCAGACGAGGCTGCAGCATAGCCCCATAGGGAAATGTATGGAAAGAGATTAAGTAGTACAACCAAGACGAGGTTCCATTTAACCAAGTCACGGGGAAGTAGAAATGCGTGTAGATTGCAGCCGTAATGAACGATTGCAAGACCCAATGGCCGTGGCTGAATATGCCTGCACGATGAGCGTGAGAGGCCTCGCCGACATTGGACAGATATGCTGTGATCTGACACCTAGGATAATACAGAGCGCCAGAACTCTCTACGTAGAAGCCTGGTGGCATACTTCCTATTTGTCGAAGCTCAAGAGTATTGGGCTCGATCCTGCATGAGCCCTTCCTCGCAAGCATTTTGTGCCGGGTCCCAAGTTGCAAATCGGGCGTTCGGAGATCCGGAGCACGCCCGACTTCCTGAATTTCGATGCGAGCAATGGCCAATGGGGCGTCGCCCCAGCATAACGCCGTTCAGGCAAGGACCATGGCGTTGATGAACCATCAAGCCACGCAGCACAACGCCGTCTAGGAAAGGACCATGGAGTGATGAACCATCAAGCCATGAGATACGTTGTAATCGATTGGGTGTAGATACATTCTCAAGATGGTGGCGCGCTCGCTTTGCACTGACTGGCGCTCGGTCAGGGAGGTATTGACTAGCACTTGTTTTCAGGGGAGTCGAACCCTTGACTTCAGGCAACCTCTCGACTGCGCCATACACGTACGATCGCACCCTGAAGCAAGCCTACTCTAGGAGGGGCGGAGTTTTTGTTTGTTTAGCTTGCTCCCGCACGGCAAGTACCGAACCTAAGGTGCAAGCTGCAAAATTCATTTTGAGCCTCTAAGCCTTACATATAAGACGGCGCATCGCCTTCCTACCCTTCCTTTGGGTATTTCTATCATCATCACCGCAACATGAGTTCTCCTCCACTCTTACCCAAAAGTCTTTGCTTCAATCAACCTTCGCCCAAACTGTCTGATAAGTGTCTATCACTGTTTCCTTATTACTAGTCTCAACTCTTTCTTTTCAAAATTGCTCGAGTCATGGTTTTATCTTTCCCTAGCATTTGATTTAAGCTAAATCTGTTTATCTAGACAATCATGAAAAGACAGGCAGGCAGTGTCCTCACCGATGATCTGGCAGCACTTCTTCAACAGCTGCTCAGTTGCTGCCAACTGGCATGTGACCTCAGGTCCGACTCGGCCGGTCGGGGAACACTTTGTCCGCCAGAACGGAGCAAGCGGCCGCTGAAGCAACCATTTCCGGTCACCGAGCTGTTTTTGTCCTCCATTTGACAAAATCTTCGCAGATTGGACGGACGGCGAGCTGAAAATGAGGGCGTTGTGCACGAAAGCTAATGCATAGGGGCGTGTGCAGTTGCAAGGCTTCTCAAAGGGCGTTTCCATCGCGAGGCTCACCGAGGGGCGTGTGCATGCATTCCAAAGCTATCTGCCAACCAGCCAGAGGGGCATGCACGGGAAACCCTTCTCGGAAGCCTCTTGTCGTTGCTCGACGCCCGGCTTAGGAGAGGGCAAGCTCCGGCCTTGAGAATAGTTCTTTTTCCCTTCCTCATTTCGGGTAGGTAGTCGTCTTTCCTAAGAGGCTGAAGAAGTCTGAGCTTCTATTATATTCCTCCATGCAAGGATCTCAAAAGCACGGGGCTGGATACAAAGTCCTATCAAAATGGTTGAACTACGCCACTTGCTAAAAGTTCCTAGGTAAGCCGATTGCTAGGAGTTTCGGCTTGCAAATTCTGATTCTGTTCTATGGCTCGACCTGGGCACATAGGAACAGATGACGTTCCGGTGGAGAGGTCCGCCTTGCAGTACGAGGGCACAGAACCTGGCGAGGAATCCGTGAAGACAGAAGCTTGGAAACGCCCTGTTCGCTTGTTAAAAACGAGTACTTGGTCTCAAATCTGAAGAATGAACGCGGTAAAAGTGTTGGTACACAAATTCTGAGATTATTTTGCACATAAATCAGTTGCGATGGATTTTGATCGGGAATCAGCAAGAGACCAAACACCGAAGCCCTTGAATGCTAGTTTCTCCAATGTTCCTCCCCTCGTTTTCTATCATCCTGGCCCCTACAATATTGGCCTTCCAGTTCATGGATTCTTTGTTCCCTTTACCCCCAATGCCATGTCTTCAACTTCTACTCTCGAGCGGCCAGTGTCTAGCGAGTTTGGAGGCAACTTCTCAAATGAGGTCTGCGGAAACCATCCAGATGACGAAGGTCTCGTAGAAGCGGCTAGCCAGATCGACAATCAATTTCAAGATCCGACATCACACACAAATTCTGAGCTTAGCTTCGATTTTGCTCCTCAGGTTGAGACAACGTCGCTCTATTCTATCCCTGAAAACCAGTACTGGTACTACAACACTGCTGATAGTGATACCATTCCAAACGAGTTTGGACTTCATTCGCAGGCCGACGCTATTGTTGGTTCCCCAATGTTCAACGGTTTTGACTGTAGCACCAACAACGATACGCTCAGTCACAATATCACTAGCGAAGGAATGGAGCTCTGGGGCAGCCTCGACACAGCTTCCGGCGCCCCGCCAGAAAACACAGAAATGGACCTCTCATTCAACAGCTTCGACCAAAACACTGCAAGCGACATCTTCGACCTAGATATGCCCGACCAAAACCTCCAGGCATACCCTACCATTCCATCACCCAACCCCGAAACAAGCCTCTCCTCCGAATTCGATCTAACAACCTCCCTACGCACTCCAGACCCACACTCTCCCTCCATGGCCAGCAGCAGCAATACATCACCAACTCGCCAATTTTGCGGTCTTTGCCGCTCGACATTCAAAAGACCGGGAGATCTGAAGCGCCATGAAAAGGTGCATTTTCCGGAGCGCAGGAGCTTCCATTGTTGGCAGTATGGGTGTGAGAGAAATGGACGGAAGGGGTTTTATAGGCGGGATAAGTTGAGGGATCATGAGAAGCAGGTGCATGGCATGTAGTGCTTTTGTGGTGGGTCAGAATAACTTTTGGGACAAAGTGCTGGAAACCAAAGAATGAAGAAGGCTTTGGCTGGAAGGAAGAGAATGCGAATAGGGGTGCAGACAGGAGAGCTTGATACTGTTCTGTCATGGGACAGTTACTCGAAACTTGTTATTTTGTCGAGATATCCAGCATCTGCTGATGCAAGTAATGGAACAACCATTTGTCTCATATGGGAATGTCGACGTAGCAATTCCCAATTCCGCCTTTGGATCTGAGTAGTCGCTGTTCTACCCTGAGCTAAGCCCTTACGAAGTTAGTCCAACCACGCAAATGGCTTGGCTGGATTATGCTCAGAGTATCTTCTCCTTGCGCTCTCCTGAGTCCTGAATCGGTTCCCATTCTTATGGAATCCAAATGTAATCCTTAACAATAAAAAGGCAGCGAAGCAAATCTTGATTCAACGCAATAATTGAGAATTGGGGAAGGTTGAAAGTCAGTTGTTGTCCGCATAGTAGATAATCCAAACACTTAACATACGAATCCTTGCTATCTTGCTTTTCCTTTCTTTCCTTTTTCTTTTGTACCCTTGAGCAATTTCCTTTACTCCTCATCGGAACTACTATCTTCTGCATAATTCCATGAACCAGGCATCTTAAGTACCATAGGACGATCTTCCTCGTCAAGCTCCAATGGGTCCTCAATCATTGACCAAAAATCCCCAGCATATTCATCCGTTTGTTCTGAAAGCCAGAAAATCCAGTCCCCTGGCCGGGCGCCATAGTGAAGGTTGATCAACCTGGTCGGGGAGCAGCATTTATTACTACGTTTGCATTCTTCTGACCAAGAAAGAGGACCATGATATATGGCACAAGCACATTCAGGTGTAGGCTCCTGATTCCGTCTTTTTTGCACCGCTAGGCTCTCCAGCGCTCCATACTGAAGAAGGTCAATCCCAGCGTTGAACAAATCTTCTAACCAGCGCTTAAGGAGATGCAGTAGGCCCCATCGATGTTTGAGTATAGAATGCGGATGATGCAATGTAGAATATCTATGAATTAATTTGCCGAGCGGAGTCCTACCCCAGGCGTCCAACGCACTCAGGTCGGCACCAGCAGCTACCACTTTGCGAATGAGTGGTCTCCATGAAAGAATGTGTGCTTTGGTGGTCGTCATATACTCTACCTCTTCTGAAGATAGGTCATCATCTAAGTACTCTTCCAAATCTGGCCGAATGATGTTAGCATCTAAAAGACCGGTGACCAAAAGATGAAGTAAAGTATGGCCCCCACGAGTGGTCAAAGTGAGCAATTCTTTGTCAAAATCGGCTTCGACTCGTAACAAGCTACTAAGTATGGCAGGTATATTGTGCCACCGCGACTGACAGATTCGCGCTGCAATATCAAACCTGGTTTGTGGTGGTATCTCTCTATACGAGGGATACATATTTTGTTGGAGGAAGATGAACATGGAACGAGGACCGTTAAAATCTTTGATTACGGTGACATCGTCGATCAAAGTATCGCTCGCTCCTTTAGAAATTAGCAGACGCGCTGTTTCCCATGGTTGTTTCCGCTTCTTGAAAGTATTGTATGCTGCAGAAATTGCAGCGTTATGTAATGGGGTCCTGGTATGTTTGTTAGGTTGTTGGAAATGGAGGCAAAGAATCGATGATTTACCGGTTTTGGTCGTTACATGCCAAGGGATCTGCCCCCTCCAATAGGAGCAACCTGCACATTTTAACATCTCCGTTCCAAGCAGCTCTCTATGTCTTGTTAACTGTACTGGACTACCCTATAGCCTCAAGAGCTTTATATCACTTACATGCAAAGCAGTACCTTCGAAATGATCGTCGGTAAATCTGTCAGTAACTGAGGCCTGTCTGTTTGCCAACATTGTTCGCACAAGGCTGATGTCTCCATTTGTAACTGCTTTAAAGAATGGTGAAGAACGGGACAAGATACGATACGTTTGAAGATTGAATCGCCAGCCGGATAGCGTTTCGTAACCTCTACAGTCCCACATTCTCTCGGGCCAAAAAGGAATGGTTAACTTTGCACCCAATTCTTCCCTTTCCCTGCCCTTGTATTGTCCCTTCCGTTTCCAATACTCGTATGACCCTAAAAGATAGCGCATCCAGGAGGAAGAAGTCGTCCAATTGTTATATTGTTCGACCACAACATTTGTCGACGTTGAGGTAAAATTTTCTGGACGGCCAGCAAGGGCAACATCTTGAGACCGTCTGTTGTCTATTATGAGAGAGTTCACATGGCTCGAGACTCTGGCCACTATAATTTCTGGTTGGAGCTGAATCATCGCGCTTGAAAAGGTCAACCTTGCTCCGGCTGACACAGAAAATTGCGATTATAAAACCTACCTCGTATGGCACTGATACGACAGCGAAAGCAATCGGATAGCACTCTTCATCCTCCTCTTAATTTCCTTAATCTCCTCTTTCTTTAATACCACCTTCACCGCTCCCACTTTCTTCTTCCACCCTTTCTTCCCTTCCACCTTCTCCCTCAACTGATTGACCAGCCCACATAACTCATCTGTACCCTCGATACACAATTCCAAACTCTTCTGCATGCCTACATTACTCCCAGCATACTCCCATCCCGCCCTATCATCCTGTATATGACATAGAATCAGGTTCAACGATTCGATTTCGCGCAATAGCCGATTGATATTCGCAGGTGCATCTTGGATTTGATTCCAGTAATCTTTCAGCTTGATGATACTGCTGGTGACTTGACCTGCTAGCTGCACAACATTTATTCCACTTGCAACTATTCCCAGGACTTCTGCCATTGCTGCCTAAGTCGGTTTTCTGATGCTTCAGTCGGGTAGTGAAAGGTGTAGCCGCTGATGTGATCTCAGCAATTCATCTCGGCTGGCAAGAGACCGACATGCCATGTCATATCGCAGAATCGTTGCGAAATCGAGGGTTTGGAGTTGGCAGATGAACTCCGGTCTGCGGAAGACAAATTTGAAGAGAGAGTTGAAACTTGGAGAGAGAGTCGAAACTTACTGTCGAGATTATTTGGTCTGAGCCTCGCGGTGGCTTATGACTTTGGGCTATATTGGGATGCATCAAGCTGCATGTGATCATTCCCCAGGCAGCAAATTAGGACGAATGAAAACAGACCTACCCTTCTCAAAGACAAATATCACATCCTGTTTCTTGTCTGTATCCAGCAGATAATGTATGTCATGCAGATGTTGGATAATTGCTTTTAAGATATGTTTCTTAAGGGAAAATGGAGAGGAAAGGCAGGTTAAGTGTTGAGGTCCTTTTTAACGTTAGAATCTACCCCACCACCCCACCAGGTAACCCCGCCACTGCATAACCCCGCCCCTTATCCCGACCTCAGAATCCTCTGCAGACCGGGGCTCTATCACGCACATTAACGCATCTGAAAAGCTTAAGTCTTAGAAAACACCAACTTGGGCTCGTTGTATGTAAGGTGATGCGTTTCCAGCTGGTGAAAAAACTTTCAAGAGACACTGACCAGGTCTTGTTATCTTGTCCCTATCGTGAGGCAGCCCACGAGTATTTGCCCGAGGTCTGCTCTGTTAGACCAGATTTGCCCCCATGAGATCAAAGAACCGCTGACCGGGGCTGGGTGGAGTGTCGCTACTCCAAATTCAAAAATGGCCAACCTCGGCAGCAAGTACTGAGAGATGAGACAATATCTCGACTGTACGATTGGCAGACCTTGTACGAATGCGGCAAAGAATAAGAATGGTAGGTGTATATAAATTTGCATCATTCCTTCGTTACATGTGAGCAGAGACTGAGAAAATGAGCGTCCCCTCCGCTCTAGTCTTGCAAGAGCCTTTGACCTCAGGCCCGCCATCTGAGCGGATGCGCCTCGGTATTTAAAACAAAGTCATCTAGGCTAACCAAATCCGGCTCGCTGTAAAGCAGATAAAAGTATTTCAAGGTTTCCGCAAGCCAATAACTCTCCATAGAGTCTTCGTGGGCCGGGTTTTCGTTCATGACGTTCACAAGACGTGCATGGGCTATGTCTGTCTTTGTATGCTTCACAATCGCTTCGAACATCTTCCACCCCTTTTCCAGCCATGATGGATCAGCTGTTAGACGGTACATGATGAAAATGGACTCGATGGCCTCCGGGCGGAGTTGATAGGATGGATCGTCCACGCTCTTGAACCCGTTGCCCTCGCCCTCCCAAGTACACGAGGCGGCATCTTGGCAGGGTTCGACGTGAGCGAAGTCGGGCATGACACCTGAGGGTGTGTTGCTGTATCCCCAAACACAACCGTCTGTAAGTTTCCCGGCCATCTGTAGTTCTTCCATCGAGTTACTTATTCTAGACCCTAAAGCTACCATGCCACCCACGAAGCAGGCTAAGTGTTGAAACTGGCCGTCAAGGCGCGGCGGATCCTCGTACATGTTCATATTTCCACTCATAAGAATATCAGGATTTCCCGGAAGAGAGGGCCGGAAGAACAGATGTTTACTGAATGAAGCGAGGGCTAAGCGATACATATTGATGTACTGGTCGGAAATCCGGTAATTGAGCAGATGTGTTTTTGGTAGGTACTCGAACGCGGAGTCTGTCAAACGACACCCATTATTACCAAGTCATGAAACCAATTGACCAAGGAAGAATCTCACCTGCTAAAACTCCCAATGAGAATATTTTATTTTCGAATGCCAAATATTCCCCAGTGCAATTTGCTAGAATTGGCCACATTCCTGGTAACGCAGTGATGTTCTGCATGTATGCTAGTTGATCCGTAACGATCTGAATTTTAGCTGCGTACTTCAAGTCTCCTGTAACCTGGCTCAGTCGAATGAATTCCAGACTCAAGCTTGCAATCTGTGCAATTATAACCTTTTCTTCGCCGGGCAACTTCCCAGACACGTTTTCTTTCCAGAAGTAGTATGGAACTGGTAGGCCACTGTCGGTGTCGAATGCCTTGTACAGAAACTCTCCCAGCTGTGTGGCCTTTTGTAGAAGAGCGGGGTATTTATGCTCACTGATGTCGTATGCGCCTAGCAGCCCACCTAAATATCGAATTGTAACTTCGAAGACGGGAACTTTGTCGGCATTCGGTTTGGAGAAATCGATCTGCGCCAGCGCTGCCACGGCCTCCGCGAATTCATTCTTCAATCCCATTATATATAAGCTGTCCAACGAGTCCACCAATGTCGCCGCCCAGCCAACGAAAGGATCTTTCTGTCCCCCAGACACCGGCATCACCTCATCGTGCAACCAAGCGTGGTCTTTATACCCCTTCCAAGCATGTTTGAACGCCTCTTCGACTTTGTCCCGCCTTTGTAATCGTAACTTTTTCGCAGCTGCAGACTCCCTTGGGAACTGAGCTTGGATTCTGTATGGGGTTCGGCCATTGTGGAAAGGAATTCTTTGGGTATGAGTCGAGAGATAGAAGTACGCGCAGAGGATGATGACGGCGAGGAGGACGTGACGCGACCGCAACCTAAAATGCAAAGACCGCGGGCGCTGGAATCGGATGCCTCGGGTCGCCTTGTCGCTCATTTGACCGTCTTATAATTAAGCAAGATTGAAAAACATACATATCTGCCTTGAGCAATGTTGATATCGGTATATAAAGGAAATGTTGATGCTAGCCCGGCCTGAGCCAAGATGACGTTGTACCGAGGTGGAGTGCCTCCCTGCACGTGATTACGCGTTCCCACCCCAAGAGGCAAGTGAAGATGGCCTTGAGGTGTATATTTTAGTTCACACATATAGATTGGGAAAAGTAGAAATATCGGTAGCATCGAACTTACGCTAGAATCACTTCCATATGTTGTCGTGTATAGAGCTCGGTTTTCAGATTCCGATTTCCGGTCCAGGTCTGGCTTTTCTCGACCATATTTAAACAGTTGTTTCTCTATCTCTGCTCATTCCCATTGAAAAAATGAAAAAAATGAAAATTTGAAAAGTTAGAATTATAATATATATATATATATATATTATCCTTGGCTTGGAATTATGTGCGATGTAAACCTTTAACGACTTCCTTTCATTTGTACTGCTAGAAACTAGAAATGGCGTTTCATATTAACTTATTTATATTTACCAGGTTTATAGCTCAGCATA
This sequence comes from Hyaloscypha hepaticicola, assembly GCA_002865625.1. Classification (NCBI taxonomy): domain Eukaryota; kingdom Fungi; phylum Ascomycota; class Leotiomycetes; order Helotiales; family Hyaloscyphaceae; genus Hyaloscypha; species Hyaloscypha hepaticicola. The sequence goes on from KZ613477.1 coordinate 577,805, forward strand.
TTAAAGGGTTTCTAGTGTTATTAGATCCTAGATTCAAGGTTGATATCTTCTTTCTATTTCCTATCTTTTATGCATCACGAAGATCGTATTGCACGAGTGGGCCCCCAGCAAACATTTCCGAAACCGTCTCCATCGAAGTCCTATCCAGAAGTAGAAGTTGCATGCAACTCAAAAGTTGATTACCCAGGTCAAGACAGAGCTGCTGTATCCGTTCAGCTGCCACCAGCTTTACATCTCACGTGATCAAAAAATTTCAGCCAACCAGAGGCCATAAATCACAGATTTGGACAATATGATTTGCTGATCAAAGGTCGCGTAAACATGCACGGACCATGTAAAGCTGGTGGCAGCTGAACGGATAATGTATGCCCGCTGAATTCTCCGTTCCCTCTCCTGACCTTTTCCAATTGTCGGTTTTCTGGAACACGTATATACAGTGATCACCTTGACTTTAGTCTTCCTGCAAACGTCGCACTTATTGCTGGTGTCATGAATTTATTATAGCCGTTATGGACAAACGTAACAGCATCGGAGTTGGAGAGAGAAGGACGGTGTAAAAAGTTCAATTGTCACAGCTAAAATACATTTCGCGACAAGTTAGGCTACAGCGGTCGGTTCCACAAGGGGGTGGGCTGTTCCTCGGGCTTTGCCGGGAATCGCTAAAGTCCGCTGTAGAACTAGCGCCTTCTCCTTTTCCAGTGACATTCCCCAACCTTCACTTCCAACCTCATCCGTCGCATTCAGCACAGATCACCACTCCCATGCTTGATATTATATCGCTACGGTATGAAACTGAAAAATCTCCCTATTTACGTCATGGAATTTTCTGATAACGCAGCTGTATGAGTGTCCGCGCTGCTCGCATGCCAGCCGTTGCTTGTGGTTCTCCTTTCCAACTTCTCAGGCTTGCGCGGGAGTGTCAACCCAATCCCCAGGTATTAGTGGGCTCTCAAGCGAGCTAAGCCACGCGCCCTGTAAGCTGAAGAGCCTTTTCCAGGTCACTCGCAAACTCGCTTCGAGGAAACCTCATCATGTCAACTCGAGTACAATGTCATAGTGACGTATCATCCGTGTCAAGCCATGTCTTTTTTATGCCGAGCCAGCGAAGAAATCCTCGTTTTGAATGATGAGGACCTTATCAACCTCGGGTGCAGCACAGGGCCGCCGGTTCAACACGCTCGCGAAGGAATTTTAGCACGACCAATAGACATCAATCTCAGCTGTGAATTTGCAGCTAATGGCCCAGGAGCCTCTGTTCTTATGTTAACAGTGCTAACCTGGAACCACGGCGACACGAAGTTATGCGGACAATGCTCTTTCTGCAATACCCTCAACGAAGGCATACAGCGGAGCGTGGAGTCTGATCTATGGAATCTCAGCCGTTTCGAACCAAGGCAATACTCTCGACTATTGGGTTTGCAGAGTATTCGATTTAATAGACTGGAATATCACACGGATCCCATGCCGCGTACTGTTGGAAAGGCCAGAACTGTGGTTGCCGACGACGTGTATCTGTTGCGTCTGAGTGGTCATTTGCTTCTGAAAACGGACTGTGATGCTGAGCTTGAGCTATTAGATGTTTTTGTACATTTTGAAATGTTTGGGGAAAGCTGTGATCCAGCGGTGGAGCTGCTTAAGTTACATCGTCGCCCTCTACGTGGAACATTTCTTTCTTCTTTCAATATATCCAAGGTTCGCAATTGGATTCAAGATTGCGATGACAACCATGAGAGCTGCCGGTCTGCTTTAAAGCATTTGAACAGCCGGACACCTACCTTTCTTCCGACGAGGTTGATAGACGTTGGGGATGAGGCGCAAGACATGCATCCAAAACTGGTCATCACATCCAAAATGGAAGCCGCATCTCTCGCCAATGCAGCAAAGTACATGGCTTTGAGCTACTGCTGGGGAACTGTTGAACAAGCAGCCAAGCTCCCGAAGACCACAAACAACACAATTATCTCAAGGATTGAGAAGATCGAGCTTAACACCATGCCGCAAATGTATCAGGACGTCATAACGGTTGCCAGAACGCTTGGCATAAGATATCTCTGGGTCGATAGCCTCTGTATTATCCAAGATGATGTCCGGGACTGGGAAATAGAGTCTAGCAGAATGGCAGCAATATTCAGTATTGCATACCTTACTCTCGTTGCTGCATCCGGATCAAGCTGCAATGACAGTTTTCTTCGCCGCGAGATCTCTGGACTAACTTGCACCGTTCCAATGATTTTGAATCGAGGAGAGAAGCCCATTGAAGGACGGTATTCGCTTAGATTCCGTCGTCGATGGGGCATATCCGATAAAATGGCCGATATTTCTGGCAGCAGGTGGCTTACACGAGGTTGGACGTTCCAAGAAGAAAGGCTGGCGCGACGAGTTCTCATTTTCGGCGAAAAGAAATTCTTCCTTGACTGCAAGACCGTAGAGCGGGCTGAGGACAGTGACGCTTGCGCGCTACGCCCGGGCTGGGTGAAGTCAGTTAGCGAAGTTCTTCTCGAGAACCATCAACTTGACCAGGTTGAAGTATCTGCGGGAAGTGATAAAACCCAGCATTGGGAACACTGGCAAACACTCTGCTCGCACTACTCATATCGCGAGCTAACATTTCCCTCTGACAAACTTCCCGCTATCTCCGGCATTGCCAGCAACTTTGCTGCCAAAACCCATTCCAAGTACCTCGCTGGTCTGTGGCAAGATAATCTCGTGCACGACCTGTTCTGGCAGAGCAGCGATGCTGCCACAAGGCCTCCCGAGTATCGTGCTCCTTCTTGGTCTTGGGCTTCGCTCGATGGGATGATCCTCTGGCCTTCTTGGCGATTTTGCTTGAATTGTACTGGCTGTAAATTGTATTGCACTGTGCTTGATGTGGGGACTTCACAAGCTGGCATGAACCCCTACGGCGCAGTGAAGGACGGTTTTCTGAAGGTCCACGGGCGATTGGAAGAAATGGACGTGGTAATGGTTAATGAAAACAGGTCTTGTCCACGTTGGAGGCTGGTTCACAATGGAAAGGGGATCGGCAGCGCGAACCTGGATATAATTCTCCATACCTCGACAAATAGATACCAAGCCCTCACAATTGCTACATGCCGGGAACTGGGCGGTGACAGAACTCTCACCCGAGGCCTACTGCTGCAGAAGAACGGCCGTGAGCGAGGGAGTCATGTCGAGCTTGAGCGAGTTGGCACTTTCACTCTCTCCTCTAGCTTTATACCTGCACGATATGATAGTCAACGTGTCGACGGAACAAATCCAGACGAGGTAATTTTGATTGTTTGATCAGAATTCAACAGCAAGAGCGAGATCACATGTTTTATGATGAATAGGAAGACTTTTAAAATTCGAATCTGCTGTGTTATGCAACAAGCACCAAGCCCTGCCCTGGGCGTTGCGTTTCAAGCGGGTGTCCCTAAGCACGGGTACATGTTCAAGGGGGTTATTGCGGGTGTCCCCTGGGAACGTGGTAATTAATTAGTGAGCATCGGTATGTCTTGAGAGGGTGACCATGAAGTCCATGTATAATAAAGATGCTTTGACATATGAGCAATGTAGAAGTAGCCTCCGCTGGGTTAACACACTCGACCACTGGCGTATTTGGACTAGAGCTTACATTACTTATGGGAGGTACCCTCGTACCAAGGATGAGAGCAGGAAGATAGTCTTAGAAATTTTGAACATAGAGAAGGCCCTTGAGAGCGAGATCTTGATTATTCAGGACGTTTTGATTATTGTCGGAACAGCTGCAGATGCTCCTTGAGGTCACGTGATAAATAATCATGTGACGTCGCTTGGTTGCTCCTGAATTTGTATGCTAGTCCTGCTTAGGCTTAGTAAGATCAGGGGGAGGGGTGGGGGGGTTAATTATTAACATTAAGGTGTTGATCACCCTTCCTCTCTCCTAACAATCAACCACCACTTTACGCAACTAGCATTCCACGACTCTACGTGAGGTGCTACGCGTTACCGGCGGACCGATAATTGTCAACGCTCAGATACAAATACGCAAACCTAATCCTGTGAAAGCAAAAAGAAATATTTTTGATATTGCTCACTCAAGCCCACATTTCCCCTTTTCACAACGGCCGACGCACCTCTTCTCTCCGCAAGGACACCACTTGATGCCATCATCCGCCACATACTCGCACAAGAGATAGACCTGCCTGACTCCTGCGCGTCTCAACTCCTTCGGAAATCTCAAATGACCGAACCTCGGTCGTACTCCCCTCGGATACCTTCCCACTTCACTGGCAGAGCCAGTATCGTCTCCGTCGGCAATCGGACCTAGACGGACCTTGTCTAGCACGCCGTGGTAGAAACCGCACATGTCCTCATCTGCGCTTGCCTCGCAGATGAAATCACGCCAACGTTCCTTGCAATTTTCTTGCTTTGGTGGGAGCCAGTGTGCGGTAAAGTGTTTGGCGCACTCGCCCACAGCCTTGTCTGTCTCGATGAAGATGTGGATGGAGACGACAGTGAAGGGGCGGCGGCAGGGTAGGAAGGGAAATGAGCGTCGGGTGAAGAGGAGCGGGAAATTACGTTGTTGATCATCGCCCTTTCCTTTACGGACATCGCCATGCTTATTGTTCTCCTTGGGCTGAGGATCGGAACAGCAATGTTGCTCGGCGCCATCATGCTGTCTACGACCATCATGTCGATAATAATTTCCGTGGTCATGGTGATCATAATGATGCTCCTCATCATCATCGCCGTCTCCATAATCATAATCGTGGCCTTCGTGGCCTCGCCCACGTGTTTCCTCAGGCTCCCTTGAAAACACACCACGCCAGAAATCCGGGAATTCATGTCTAACATCGAAGAACCTGATGCCATCACCAGGCAAATGCTTCTGTGCAGCTCTTGAGGCTGCCTCACGAAGAGCCTTGCCGCCCTCCCTTGCCGTGTAATTGAGGTGCAACACTATATCACTGACCGTGTCGAGAGGGAACTGATTATTCTCCTGGGGAAGCTCAAGCCTCCAGCGACTGACGGCACCGCTAAACTCGAACGGCACGAATCTTTCATCGTGGAAGTTGAGTTCGAAGAGGCCAGAGTCGTTTTGGCCAGAACTAAGAGCGATCGCCTCTGTGCCTACGTACTCTCTGCTGAGGCTTGCATAATCCTCATAGTCCGAGGAACCGGAGAACCTACAAGAAGAGCAGCAGCAACCTGCGTGCTCCTTATCCTCACACTTGCCAGTGCAGCAAGAACGCTTCGGTCCAGGAAGCTCGGGAGTTAGGCGGATACCGCTACTCAGCTGCTGCAGGCGACAATGTACACCCACGTAAGGACCCGTTGTACATGGAAGAGTGAGGGACACATTCTTTATGCGACGCATGTATTGGCCTGGGTAGTCGAGATCGAACATCCATTCCGCAATGTCAATCTCGCACCACCCAGTGGCCTTGAGCTGAAGGAAAGCCAGAGGGAATTGCAGTCGCAGGGAAAGGTGCTTTGTGAGCTCGTACTCGCGGCAGTTGGTCTTGAGGTACAAGCGCTGCATTTCCTGCATGGCCAAATCGAGATGGTCGGCCGCCATGAAGCCCTCACGCAGGTTGTTCCAAGCAGGGAGCGGGAGTTTGACCTGGCTCTGCAGATCTCGCCTCTCGTACTGGAACGCCGCCTGCGCATCCCATGCATTTTGTAGTGCGAGTTCATAAGCACGCCGATAAAGCGCGGCGATGGATTGCTGCATGTACAGATACAAGTCCTGCTTGGTGAGCTTGTCTCGCATGAAGTGCGAAATGTCAGCCGACTGCTGAACCTGCTCTTGGTGGTTGTTCAGGTCCCTGAGGGCCATGCCTCGTCGCCGTTGAGCCGCGTGCAGCGATCTCTCGAGCTGCGAAACCTCGATTGTGTTGGTTTCAATCTGCTGCTGCCAGTCCACGTCGCGTCTAACCCAGCCTGCCGACGTTGAGCTTAACCCGGCATCAGTCGACTGGTGGTCGCCCTGCGTATTCATTATACGTGCAGCAGCGGAGAAGGCTCCCGCAAGCTTGGTGCCAAGTGGGATTTGGTTTGAATTTAAGGGTGAGCCCCCAACGCCGGCGCCGCCAATGGAGATGTCTGGTATGAAATTCATTGTCTGGCCCGTCGCCTCGACTGTGTTTGCGCTGGACCGAGATTGAAGAGCCTGTTGTGTCAAGTTTACGTAGGCTATTTCACCCTGGATCAGGCCTTGGGTGTGCAGCCCTGAGTAATAGCGCTGGCGAGCAAGGACGCCCTCGATTTGCATTTCGAGAGCCTGAACTTGCCAATCCGATTCGCGGTACGCATCCTTCATCTTCTGCGTGTTCAAATCCAGTATCCATTTCTCGTGCGTCTGACGCAGCGAGGCGAGGTATTCCGAATCGCCCTTCTCAAAGGCGCTGAGCAGAGCCGACGAGAAGCCTTTGACCATGTTCACTACCTCCATCGCCTTGCCATACATGCTGGTGAAGCGGTAGGGAAGGCAGCAGGAGTTGCATCCCGTGATGCAGCTTGCTCTCCACGATTGCTCGGTGCCACTGCAGTTGCAACCCTTGTCTCGAGGAACAAGTTCTCCAGGCCATTTCCTGATGCTGAGTCTTCGGGCACTGAGACAATCCTGGATCAGTGTTCGATTGTCCGTGACGCAGCCATATAGTTGAAGTAGCTGGGGGTTGAGCGGGGCTTTCGATGGGGTGAAGTTGGACACAGTGGTGGTGATGTTACTGTCTGGTACCTTGACCATATTAGTAACAGGGGAGGGTCCGAGGATGCGTGCCGCCGCGTTGAAGAGAACGCTGGCACGGCTGATTGCCTCTGAGGTGTTTTCGCACATAAGCTTCTCCGCCCATTGCAATATATACTGTATGAAGTTCATAAGGACTGCACGACCCCTGACATAACCAGAGTATTGGGTCAGAGGATCGCCCGAAAGAACGATTGCAAGAGCTAAATCCTTTGAATCATTAACTTGGGTTTTAGGCACTGGACAGGGCGTCCACAACGTGTTTTCGCGGTTGAATGGATCGTACAACGTACGTAGCCAGGTGAGAGCTTCATCGAAGCGACAATGAGACTGCAGTGCCCCTGCAATTGACAGAATAGTAGCAAAGGATGATATTGGAGCAAGGGGTGCACCTGGCTCGAAGTAGACGAAATAAGGAAATGCTGCCAATGGAGTTGATAGCGCCGGTACGGGTGTAGGTGCCGTGATGCTCAAAACCTGGGGAAGAACAACAGCAAAGTTCGTGGCTAGGTCATACCTGAAACCGCCTCCAGGGTAGTTATTAGCAGAGTCGGGTGGCAAAATGGTAAAGTTCAGCGAATCGACGGTCCTTCCGGTGAATGTCAGGATCGGTGGTGGTGGTGGCGCTGCAGACGTATCCAGCGTGACACCTTCCGCTGAGTAACATGGCGGGTCGAAGGTACCAAGACGTACACGTGTCCATGCGAGGTGGACTAGCGGTTGCGATGTCCAAGAAGCCAGGAGGGCAGGAAGCTTTGCAGGTCTATCCCAATCCGAGGTAGTGTCAGGCAGCACGACGCCCAACTCGGCAACTTGTTCCGTTTGGACATAGTTGCCATCGAACCATCTTCCGTCCGTCAGCCAGAAATAGTACTCATCCATATGGGGTACATCATTCTCGTCTTTGAAATGGATCTTAGGACCCGAAGCCGAAGGATCCGACTGGGGAATGTGTGAATGCACACCAAGTGGTAAGCCAGAGGCAGCTATTCGGATGAATCTTGTCCCAAGCCGTATTGTGGCTTTGAACCACATCGGAATCTGGACATTATCGCCCGGGTCCACACTGTTGTCGGACCCTGATTGAATTGGAGCAGCCACAATGGCGTGCTGTACAGGACCATGGGAAGCTTTTTGTGCCGTGGTCGACGGAGTCACTGCTTTACCGTCCGAAAAGCTGTTGGAAACACTGTGTTGTGCCGAGCTGACTTGTGGAATACTCGTCGACGGCGGGTTGGCTGATTGTGGGTTTGTCGACGATGGATTTGTCGACGGCGTATTTGGGGTGTTTCCGTTTGATGGCGGCGGGCTGGGAGTGGTAAGAACAATCTCGTTCAGCGGTGCCAGCCAAGACGGCTGAGCGAAGGAGTAAGGCGTGCCAATAAGGTCGACACCCTCATCTGGGGAAGCGTAGTCCATCGCTCCCGTGGGAGCAACATTGCTCACTGTTGCTGACAGCCGAGCAAGATCCGTCCACTGCTTTGCCTTGAGTGCCTTGTCTCCCGCGGGCAGTCCGTCCGGAGAGAGGACGAAGCCAGGGGAGGACTTTGGTAGAGTGAGCTCATGGTTTGCTATGCGTTCCTCCAGGAAGCGGAAAGCCTCGTATTTGCGCGCCTTCTCGATCTCGTCGATCTGGACATAGTTCTCGGGATAGATCTGCCAGCGTTTGTAGAGCTTCCAACTTTCGTATGATTCGAAGTTGGACAACCATTGCTTGGCAAGGTCTCCAGTCCAGACATAGTTGGGCTCCAGCCCAATTTGAAGCCTCTGTATGAAAGTCTGCGCAGCACAAATTGCATCTTGAATGCGGGTGGTACGTTTGCACAGAGATGTCGAAACGTTCTGCAACAATAGGTCACTCAGATCGGAGGCACTTGTGGCGTACTGGGCACTGCTGTCCGCAGGAAGTTGAACTCGATCAAGCCGAATGTAATAAGCCACCATGACATCTCTTACTCGTTCACGTAGCCCATCGTTGAGTTTCTTTACATCCTTCCAGAGCCTCGAGCCGGGACGGATACAAGCTTTGTCAACGAGTTGGACAAGGTTGTTGTTTCCGGACAAGGGCGGTGTAACTGTGTTGTCAACGACCGTATCAGGACTATCAGAGGCCCATAGGTTTGGGCGCGCAGTGTCATATACTTTGCTGTGTAGATTCTTCCTCATGTGGGTCACAGCCTTAGATGCACGCCATGCTCTCACCGCCCAACGCTCATCCGACAGATCGCTATCCAGTACGCTGTAGCCATCAAAGTATTCTAAGCACAGTGGAGCTAGATCAATGTCGATACCTAGATGTCGGAGCAAGGTATTGGGGGTAGAGGGCTGCTGTGACACTGCCTCTTGGAACATGCGCCATGGAACCAGATGATGATGTCCATGGTGCTGTTCTTCCTCGAGTCGGATCGTAAGACGCTTGTAATCGAACACACGCTCCCAGATGTCGAACAACGCGGCAACACGCTGTGGCGAGGGGCTTACTCGATCGTCTTGAGCTGCCGTCGGCGGGAAAAAGGTGTCAAAGACTGGCAAGAAGTTGAAATCGAAATAGACCTGATGGGTTGTCCACGTAGTGCTCGAAGGTGCTTGATAGAAGCTTGTACCGGCAAATTTGTCCGGATGGTCGAGCAGGAACCCGATCTCAGACCCGCCACCTGTGTGCTCTTGGATCTCTGCTTCGAGGTGAAACTTGAATGCAAAGAGAAGAGCCTTGAATGCTCGGAGGTAGGTACGACGAATATCTCGGAGCGAGCTGACGTACTGGCCTGCAAGGAAACTCATCGCATTTCCGGTGACAAACTGGAAACCTTCAGCGAGACTTCCATCTTTCGAGTCGATATAGAGCTTATTGAAAGGAATGACTTCGGTCTTAAAGTCACTGTCAGGACCGCAGTATTTGAGCTTGAATCCGGTCTGGCGCCGGAATAGATCCTCGGGCTCATCATACTTTGGCTGGTCTTGCTCGTACAAGATCTCGATACCATATGCGCCATGATGGAGATGAATAACTTTCGATTTGTGCGCAGACGCGCCAGCACCAGATTTCCATCGGTGATTCAACAGAGTATAGCTCTTTGATCCACGCTTCAGGCGAAGTTGCCACCGCAAGTGATGCTCGTTGCACTTGCATGCCTCCTCGTGGCCCTCACGACGGCAACGGGGCGTTTCTATCTCAAAATGATAGTCTCCAGAACCGCGAACCAGCAGCGCTCCGCTCCATGTAGCCTCGAATGGAGAGGCGCCGCCTAGGATAGCAGTATTAGAATCACGTAAGCTAAAGCCATTGCGAAACATGACCAGGTCGTCTGAGGTCGCATTGGCTGGAGTATACGAGAGAGCAGGGAGAATTGTAGGCACTGGCACATTTTCCGTATTCTCAGCCCATCCAAAGGTGTCCATGGGCCCACGAACCTCCTTCCATACCACCGGGGATGAGTCCTTGACCTTGTACTCTCCAGAAAGCCCAGTTCCGATCAGTCCAAGAAGGGCTGCAAACGCACTACCCGTTGAGTGAGGATTCCAAAGGAAAAGGTTACTTGCTGGAAGCTGGCCATCATCATTCTCCCATTGTCCATTTGCACGATTCTCATCAGCATAAAGTGACTGAAGAACCTTCCAAGCCAGTTTGTCGATGCAATGGTGCGCTGGATCGTTGCAGCAATTGCCTACACTCTTCGCTTGGCATGCAAGATGATCCACGATGATCTCGCATCGACGGTAGAAGCATACGAAGCTGCGTTGGAAGTAGGCCCACCGGTTCTCTTCGCTTTCCGACTTCACCAAGGTTTGCACGGCTTCTGTAAAGTTCTCGAAGATGAAGCTAAATGGGGCAAGCATGGCCCGAGGTGCAAAATATAACTCTCGAATGGCGTCTTGTTCAGATTTCCCTGAGGCTCCGGTGACACGTAATTGCCGGACGTGTGCTAATTTTTTGATCACGGCCTCATCACTCAAAGGGAGTACTGCCCAGAGTTCTTGAGTACTGCTATCGTAATGGAAAGGCCCGTGATCGGGTGGCTCCCACATTGATGGAGTGGTATCGACTGTAGCCAAACTAGTCCGGAACTGTCGATTGCTGGGAGACGAGAGCTGAGTGGAGAAGAAGTGCTCAGCCAGTGCTTGCAGCAGATCTGTTGTAGAGCCTGCGCCGGCCTGCTGCATGCCAAATTTGTCCCTCAAGATATGTTCGATCCGATACCAATTCCACTTGCTGATCTCCTCCTCATCAACCTCAACTTCTAGGAGTTTCTCACGAAGACGCCAGAGGCCGTTTTTACCATCGTCCAGCGGATGCTCGAGGGGATCTTCGCTAGCCTCAATAGCATCTGTGAGGGGGAAAGGCTCGTCCTCAGGGCTATTCTGATCAGGGGCGCAGAGGAACTTGATATCCCCAGCTGAGAACGGAGAGCTTACGAGCTTTGACAAGATCTCGCTGAAGCGTAGAGTGCATTCTGGATTTGCGTTCCAAGGAGTCTGAGTCGTGAAACCGACTATTGTGGAAAGTTCATGGAGATCAGACGCTAATAGCTTTGTGGCATGCACCTTCTCTTTGCAGCATCGGTACAGGGCACAAGCGAAGCGCTCCACTTTGCTGAGAAGCTCGTCGACCGCCCAGACCCGATAGCTGTCTGTTGCTGTCAACTTTGTCCAGAGGGCGAGGAGCTTCACGTATTGATAAGGCGGAGACTCAGCATTTTTATCTGTCTTCGAAGTCTCGGCGTTTGTGTTTGTTTCTAAGTTCAGAGGGATACAGAAGAAATCGCAAAGCATAAGTAGTGCTAGCAGTTGTCGGATAAAGTTAGGATCAATCTGGTTGCCATTGAACCAGTTGAGGCCCTGACAAATCTGAGACAATAACGCCATGTTGATACAACACTTCCCGTAACGTTCCTGGAGCTTGCGCCAGAGTCTGATGAACAGGACTATCTGGGTAAAGAATCCCTGGGCATTGATAGTAGTCACTGTTGTTACTGCCTGGTCAGTGCCAGAGCCAGATGAAGGAATGGCGATGCTTAGTTGGCTTAAGCAGCAAGATGGGCAGTCCGGGAAGGTGCCTGCATCAGTACTGTTGTTCCTGATGGATACGAGACCGGCTCGTGTCAACTCGAGAAACTCGCAGTACGATAACCCAAGACTAGTTATAAAGCCCTCCACGGTTTGAGCGGCAGCAGATTGCGCGTTGTTGGCGAATCCTAATAAGTTGAGCAGTTTGGCTTCTGTCATAGCCGAAAGGAACAGGTCCGTAAGCTCCTGTTGGGACATGTGCAGATATTCAACGGCGATCTCAAGCCGTACTGGAAGTCGCCATTGGTAGGAGAGGAATCCAGAAGGCTCATTGGTAGGATCCAGAGCAAACTCCGTGATCTTCTGCCTAAATACACGCATCGTCTCAAAACGTGAGGAGTTTAGGCGTGAGAGATATGTACGATTGATATCTAGCTCGATGCTATAGGGTAATATTGGGGCAGAGTAGTCCGTGGCCAGGCTCTGATATATTGTTGGTAGTATTGGAGGAGCAATCAGAGGTGGAGAATTTTGAGGAATCGCCTCGAGTACATGGTCTTTCAGACGATTCTTGTCACCAGCGATATCGAATCCAGCGATAGTGTCGTATGGTGTGTTATAGACCTGACCTGAGGTAGCTCCAGCAAGGTTCTCAAGGCTCTCATTGACCAGGTCAATATCAGGCACCTCGTATTCCAGATTGGCCATTGTAGTCAGGAGATTTCCCACCGGCCCACGCCTGGCAGAAAGAATGACCGAGAGCGAACTCTGAGTGACAGTAGACCCAGTGGAAACCGTCGTTATTTCAAGGTTCAGAAGCTCATTTAGATATTCAATGAGGCCGAAAGGAGACAGATTTAGCTGCGGGCAGCAATTCACCAAGCTCCCTAGATTGACTGGGGTGAAGCCATCTCCTGGCTCCTGGCCGGGGACAGGGTCACTCTGGTTGTTGGTGGCATTGTCATAGATGGTCACTGCAACAGGATATGCCACGGTCCCGGCAAGCGCAGCCTGAAATTGAGCCCTGGTGAGCAGCGCTACCCTGTTCTCGTTGATGAAACCTCGGGCATAGAGGGCCTCCATGTATGAGAACTGCATAGCTGCTGGAGTGGTGGAGAGACTGTTGGCAGAGACGGCTGCTTGGAGAAAGGAAATGACATGAAGCGCATCGTCAATCCAATTGCTAATCTCTGGAGAGATTGGCATGGTTTTCAGAACACCCTGAATGGCATTCTCGCTCAAGGAGGTGCTGAAGGTGAACCCAGAAGCCTGGGAGAAGAACAGCGCGAGGGCATCTTGCTGCGAGCTTTGAAGCATGGGCCAAGTGTCTGAAGGAAACGAGGGATTAGGTGGAGGTTCTTGGATGACTGCGAAGAGCATATTGAGATCATTGATAAACTTCCTTACCCTTACAGCAGAGGTTCCAGGCGCTGTATAATTGGGTAGAAGAGTGATATTCTCAATTGTTGTAGTTCCACCTGGAGTTGTACTCGACGAGGCCCAGAAGGTGGTCCAGCTTTGGTCTGTGACATTTATGAGATCTGATGCAGTTTGGACGTTGAGACCACCTTGAGCAAGAGGAAGTTGGATGGTAGGGCCTAAGTTCGTCTGCTCTGCACAGATCTTTAACCAAAGAAGATTTAGGTACTCAGCGGCGGTGCTGGTTCCTGTGGCCTGGCTAATCCAGAACGAACCAATGTTTGCAGTGGTGTCCGTATTGATTAGCCAAGCGGAAATTATACTATCGATGTTGGTGCCTAGAGCGGCAGTCGCATATCCAGCGACTGGAGCTCCTAGTGCGGACAGCTTTCTCGCAGCTTGGTTGATGACACCCAGTGGCGTAGGCGTTGGCGTACCAGCCGGAGGAGCCGGAGGAGTGATAGTGATATAAGTCTCCGTCCCTTGAAGGATGCCCAAGTTCAGGGCTGAAGTAAGTGTGGAAAGTATGGCGCTCTCCGAGGAACTGGTTGCTGAACTGTAGCGCATGTTCACGTCGGCGTCACTCGAGGCATTAGCTCCGAGCGCGTAAAAGAAGGCAGCCGGAACTCCAAATGGAGGCATTGTGCTGGTAGATTGGTATTGTGTGCCTGTTAGAATGACGGTAAAAGTCTGGTCGACCATGCCGGTTGGAGGAGGGGCCGCCCCAACGGTGACTGTCAAGCCAGTTGTATTGGCTTGCAAGCTTGTCTGCTCACATGCTATAGCAGCAGATGCAGCGAGGATATAGCCAGCTAGCTGCAAAGAAGCGGCGTCATTCACAGCATAGTATTCTTTCAGGGCTGACTCAAACTGCACTCTATTTTGATATATTTTCTGGCTGGGATCCTGACTGTTGTTGGTTGATCCGTTTGGAGCAGTATACATGTCCTCCAAGGGCCCCGCCGTAACAGAAGTAGTCACTGAAGGCAAAGGTAGGGGATTCACCCCCTGCACATAGGTAAGTTCATCGGCCACCCGCTGTGCTTGTTGGGAGGTGAGAGGAACTGGCCTATGTACCAAGTCGGTCGGGGTGCCCGCGGCGGAAGAGGTGTAATCAGCGGCCAGAACGGCATTCACAGCGGGTATGAGAGTTTCCAACGTGGGAGTTTTCCCATCTTGAGCATAGGTGATATTTGGATACAAGGGGTTGTTTGGGGGAGCAGGAGGAACAAAGACATATGCACTCGGGAACGTTGCGGTTGTGTCGTAATTTGAGTAAACACTGGAACCACTTTCCGCAATGTACCAAAGCGGGTCTAATGAAAGCGGACTTGGTGCTGTGCTTGAATATGCATTGAATTGAACTGTAGCAGGAGCGATAACATTGGTAACCCCATTGATATTTCTACTCAATGTGATTTGCAGGTCGCGAGAGCCATATTCTGGGTCAGCAGCTTTGGGATTTGGAGCTGCCGTTCCCGCTGCTGAGGCAGATTGAGGGGTGTTGATAACAATGACTGCAGTGGCAACCGACTGAACAGTCTCACCGATGACAACTCCAAGGTTATCCTCAACAAGGTAAACATGCTGAAGGATTGGAGGTGAGACAGTAGCTGGCTGCCCACCAGAGGCCGGAACCGCAGTCAAATTCTGCGTATATGGGGCTGCTTGAGTGCCTTGGATCGTAGCCAGGTTTTCGCCATTGGGAGTGTTGTTAACGTCATCTCCTACCGTCAAATCGTTGACAGTGATGACCAAGTTTGCGAGGTCATTGCTAAAATCGATAGGGTCTCTTGGTTGGGTGGGCAAGAGGACCAAGAGAATGAGTGAAGAAGAAGTAGAAGAAGACATCACTTCGAGTCTCTGACTCTCTAGCAGAAACAATGTAGTCGCAGCTAGCAAAACAAATAGGTATTGGTGGTTTGGGGGCTACGCTTATTTTAGGGGTAAAATACAAAACACAGCTCACGAGACCCGTGACGACCTCCTGAGATTACTTATCATTGCAATTCGGCCAGAGGATTCAACAGGTTGAAGCAAGGGATCAAGAATGAGACGCCCCATTCCCAGAGCTGAGCTGGTATATCCGTCTCCGTGCAGCTGCCAGCCTGCCACCCCACCAGCGCTGCCTGGTCCGTGCATATTTACGCGACCCTTGATCAGCAAATCATATTGTCCAAATCTTTGATTTATGGCCTCTGGTTCGCTGCAATTTTTGATCACGTGAGATGCAACCCTGAGGTGGTGGCAGCTGAATAGCATGAACCGAAGACTATGTGGCCGAACGAGTAGTAATGGAATGTGATTATGTGGAGGACAACGGCCAATGATTATATCGCGAAACTTCGACCTGATGTCGTCGCATGACCTTTGGTATTCAGCTTGTATTTCACGTTGACACATGTGCTACAGACCGCGCTCTGATTGGATTATCGGTCAAAGTCAACATTCCTGATACGAGTCTGACGGATTCATGGCGTTCGGAGCTGATACCCTGGTTCCTTGGGGAACGTCGTGATGGGGGGTTAGGGGTCCAGGGGGTCCAGGGATGTTAACCATTCTTCACTTTGCCAAATTCATGTCCATGAATCGGTGGGTACGTCTCTGTGTTTGGAATGCTGCTGTGGCTAATTGCGGCATGCTAAATGTTACTCTCCTTCTGTTCTGATTTTTAGATCATCCAGAAAGACAATGAATTCTAACACATCTCAATCGACTAGTGCCCCTCGGCCACCAGGCGGAGCACAGGCTGGAGCAGCTCCTGCCTCTTCTAATCCAGCAAATGCAGAGAGCAATGGTTCATCAGATACAGCTCCCCGCAATCCTCTTCCTACTATCAACCTACCAAAAGGTGGAGGTGCCATTCGAGATATTGGCGAGAAATTCGAAGTGAACGGACCGACCGGCACGGGAGCAACCAGCGTTCCCGTACAGATCAGCACCTGTAGGTCTGGATTCACTCCAGGGCTTGGACTGGCTTACGACTCTGGATCGGGCAATGGCCCCTTCGGTTTTGGATGGAAACTGAAATATCCATCAATCACTCGAAAGACCGACAAGGGCCTTCCATTATATGACGATGAAGAAGAGTCAGATATATTCGTGCTCGCGGGTGCAGAGGACCTCGTACCCGTCTTGGACCAGAAAGACGGTAAATGGTTGCGTAAAGAGGACTTTATCGTGGAGAAAGACGGTCGGAATTATCAGATCCGCCAGTACCGACCACGCGTGGAAGCAGCTTTCATGCTTATTGAGAGATGGACAGACCTACGTTCTCGATCTTCACACTGGGTCACCATCTCTGGAGATAATGTGACCGACGTCTTCGGTGACACGGAGAATTCGCAAATACGTGACCCAAACAGTCCGTCAAATGAGCCTCGAGTCTTTTCTTGGCTTCTTTCACGTAGCTACGATGACAAGGGAAATGCCTATGTTCTCGAGTATAAGGCTGAGAATGACCAAGAAATAGACATCGATGCTGCTAATGAACTTAACCGTACAGCTATCAGTCGTTCTGCTCAGAGATATCTCAAAAGACTGAAGTATGGTAATCGAGTATCTTCACTCGAAAGACCGGACTGGGAAAGCGCTGGATGGATGTTTGAGGTGGTTCTGGATTATGGCGAACATTCAAGGACCAACCCGAGCTCTCTGGAGGAGAGACCGTGGAATGCACGTCCTGATCCATTTTCGACCTATCGCTCTACCTTTGAGGTTCGTACATATCGACTGTGTGAGCGAATTATGATGTTTCATCATTTCCCAGACGAGGTCGACATAGGAGACGATTGCATTGTCACTTCACTGGAGCTCAGCTACCGTAACTCAGAACGTCCGGATTGGGACAGAGGTGGCAAGATCGCATCTTTTGTCTCCAGCATAACTCAACGATCTTATCAGCGCCATGGTGATGGATATCTCGACAAAGCTATCCCTCCCCTTGATCTGGAATATAGTTTGCCGGTTGTTACTGAGTACGTGGGCGAATTACACCCGTCTGCCCTCGACGATCTCCCAGCCGGCATCGATGGCTCTATTCATCAATGGCTGGATCTGGACGGCGAGGGAATTCCAGGTGTGCTTATTCAAGAAGCCGGATCCTTCTTCTACAAACCCAACCTTGGCGAAGGCAGACTGGGCCCCGTGAATGTGCTCCGGGGTGAGCCCAACGTCATCACTGGGAGGAAAGCCAAGACTCGCTGGTTGAGTCTTGCTGCAGATGGGGTCCTCGACCTAGCTGAGACATCTGGCAATAACCCAGGATATTTCGAGCGGCTTCCGATGACTGAGGGCGGCTGGGGCTCGTTCAGGAATTTTTTCGATTTCCCAAATGAGCTGCCCGTTGTCGCGAATCCTCAGTTCATTGATCTGAATGGAGATGGTCTAGCCGACATACTCATTGCCAACGATGAGGTGTTTACATGGTACGCTTCTTGGGGCAAGGCTGGCTGGGGTCCGGCTAATTATGTTCGAACGCCAATAAGCGAGGAAAAGGGGCCTCGTCTCATAGTCAGCGATCTCCAAGAAGCCATCTATGTCGCTGACATGTCGGGAGACGGGCTGGCAGATCTGGTGCGCATCAGAAACGGCGAGGTCTGCTACTGGCCAAATACTGGCTATGGCAATTTCGGGAAGAAGATCGCTATGGATAATTCACCCTGGTTTGATCATCCTGACATCTTCCGTCAAAGTCGCCTGAGATTATTCGACATCGATGGTTGCGGTACAATAGATCTTATTTACCTAGCTAGCGACGGACCACGTTACTACCAAAACCAAGCTGGAAACAGCTGGACAAATGCACATCACATCAAGTCCTTTCCAAAGCTAGATGATCTCGCCCAAGTACAAGTTGTCGACCTATTTGGCAAGGGCACTGGATGTCTCGTGTGGTCGTCGTATCTGCCCGGCGACTATCGACAGCAGATACGCTATCTGGATCTCATGGGTCAGGGCAAGCCCCATCTACTTGTACGAACAGCCAACAACATGGGAGCAGAAACTCATATTCATTACGCATCCTCTGTGAAATTTTATCTGCAAGATAAGGTTCAAGGAACACCCTGGGCCACTCGCCTAGCCTTTCCTGTGCAGGTCGTTGAGCGACTTGAGACAATCGATCATGTCAGCAACAGTCTTTTCGTGCAGAAATATACCTACCACGATGGATATTTCGATGGCGTCGAGCGCGAGTTCAACGGCTTTGGGATGGTCGAGCACCTCGACACTGAAACCTTCACATTGATGGAATCCAGTAGTCTCCTGCCGAAGGCCTCCAACTTGAGCGAGACAGCCTATGTTCCCCCCGTTCTTACCAAGGCTTGGTATCATACGGGTGCATATTTTGAAATGGGCAAAGTTTCTCGCTACAACGAAAGCCAATACTACCGTGAACCCGATCTTAGCAACGAAGAGTGGCAGGCAATGATACTGCAGGACACGCAAATTCCCCAGGCTGTAAGGAAAGACATGAAGGAGATTCCATTCGAGCTGAGTGTCGAAGAAAGAAGGGAAGCATGCCGTGCTCTCAAAGGCCGACTGCTGCGACAAGAAATTTACTCCCTAGACGAGACACCGCTAGCTCCTATTCCCGTCACTGTGTCGGATGGCAATTTTAAACTATGGATGTTTCAGCCACAGGGCGACAATCGCTATGCTGTTTATTTCTCCAAGGACTTTGAAACGCTTGAGTGTCATTACGAAAGAAATTCGACTGATCCAAGAATCACTCAAAACATCAACCTTGAGATTGACGACTTTGGAAACGTACTTCAGACTGCGGCTATTGCTTATGGCCGAAGACATGCAAGCGCTGACGAGCCTTTACGACTCGAAGATCGTGCCGTCCAGGAGAAACGACTAATAACTTACAGTTGCAACCAATATACCAAACCTATCTCCGCTTTCACAGTTCGTCGCAATCCTATGCCAGCTGATTCGAAGACCTTTCAACTTTATCCTAAGAATGACAACAATTTGCCGAAATTCAGCAATAGCTTGTTACGCAGCACCGATGTACGGCGAATCTTCGCCGCCACAACAGACGGTCGACATGATCTACCATACCGTGATTTTGCGGGTGCGGGTGCTCAACGAGACCATTCCTGGCGGCGCCTCATCGAAGGCAAGCGTTCTTTGTACCGCGCAGATGATCTTAGCTGTGTCTTACCACTTGGGACGACGGGAACGCGGGGTGTTACATATCAGACTTATGCTATGACCATCCCTGAGGATTTGGGCGAGCTGTTTTTTGTTGGTTCTGACAAGTTCAAGGATAAGAGCCAGCTTGATTCGGCTTTAGAGGAGCTTGGGTACGTCCGGTTCCATGGCGAGAGTGACTGGTGGGAACCTTCTGGAAAGAGGTTCTTTTCTCCTGGATCTACGGACACCCCATCTGAGGAGTTTGCATTTGCCCAAAAGCATTTCTTCATGGGCTGGCGCTACCGGGATCAATATTACACCGAGAAAAACAAATCTGAATGGTTCTTATCCTGGGATAAGTACGATCTATTGCCGGAGCAGAGCCGTGACCCTCTAGGAAATAGAGTCACTGTCGGACAGCGAAACACCAATCCGGAATTACCGTTGATTGCCCCAGGTCAAGACTACCGGCTGCTGACACCAAGACTGATAACTGATCCAAACTTAAACCTCTCCGTTACCGTTCACGATGTGCTTGGCTACGTAGTAGGCTCTGCGGCCATGGGCAAATCTGGTGCCCATGAGGGTGATAACCTTGAAGGCTTTGAAGCAAACTTGTCAGAGAGCATTATCGAATCTTACTTTGAGGATCCGCTCAACTCCTCCACCACCTTGCTGGGCCATGCATCTACGAGGTATATCTATGATATATATGCCTACATGAGGGGGGGCAAGAAAGGACAGAACGTACCTACGGCTCTAGCATCAATAACTCGCTCCATTCATGATGCCGATTTGTTGCCTGGCGAGTCTCCTGGCACTATGTTCAACATCGGGTATTTCGACGGGCTCAAGCGGACTGCCCAGACCAAGATCTACGCCGGTGCGGGTGAGCTAGGTCACGGTGATTCTCAAGGCAGCTGTGAGACAGTGCTCCACAGGTATATTTGTAGCGGGTGGACGGTCTACAACAACAAAGCAAAGGCTGTACTCAAATACGAACCCTTCTTTACTGCAAGCTCCGCCTACGAAGACAACGCCAAGTTCGGTGTTGCAACAACGATATTCTACGATGCACTGACTCGGGTCATCGGAACCTTGTTTTCAAATCAAACTTGGTCAAAGAGTGTATACAATCCATGGAACGAGCAGACTTGGGATGCAAACGATACCATTCTTCTTGATCCATTGGACGACCCCATTGTTGGCGACTATTTCAAACGGTTCTTTCCTTCGGAAAAATCCTTCGTTTCGTGGTATCAAAGTCGAATCGACGGTTCACTCGGAAAGGAAGAACAAGGAGCTGCAAAGAAGACAGAAGTACATGCAAATACGCCTACTGATACCTACTACGACTCCATGGGCCGCAAATTCCTTGTCATAGAACGCAATGCTACTTTGCATCGCGATAGCAGGGTGTCACGAGAGCAGATGCGCAAGTTCTCTGTTCTTGACATCCAGGGTCACGTACGATCTGTGATTGATGCTCTCGACAGAGTTGTCTCCGTCATAGACACCACAATGATGGGAATTAAGATCCATCAGGCAACCATGGAAGCGGGCGAAACTTGGATTCTTCAAGACGTCACTGGCGGCAATGGGTACGGCTGGGATAGCAGACACCAAGCTTTCCGCACCACGTATGATATACTTCATCGACCAGTCGGCAATTATCTCTCGGTAAAGGGGCAACCGGAAGTTTTGATCGAGAAGCTGGTGTACGGGGAGGGTGTGCCCGAACCGGAGACGCTCAACTTGCGAATGCAGATGATCGAGATTTGTGATCAGGCAGGAAAAGTCACCTCAGATGCATTTGACTTTAAAACCAATCTCTTGCACAGCACACGGCGGTATGCCAAACAATTTAAGAACAATATCGACTGGCAGCAGACGGTCGATCTGGAGGGTCGTGAATATATAGTTCAGTCCACTTATGATGCACCAAATCGAAAGGTCATCGTAACCTACCCGGACGGGTCTACATCCCATGACTTCTATGATGAAGTAAGTCGATTAAAGGCAATAGAAGCCACGCTCAAAGGTTCCACCGAAGTGAGAGACGTTGTCAAGGCTATTCGCTATAATGCACGAAGTGAGCAGATTTATCTCGAGCGAGGTAATCATTCTTGGACTATCAGCGAGTATGATCCGCTCACTTTCCGTTTGACGAAGCTTCGCACATATCGGACCCATTCTAGCTCAGGAGGTGACAAGGGCGGTGGGAAGAAGTCGACGGTTGAGGCTGTCCAGCACTTGCTCCACACGTATGATCCGATCGGCAATATCACGCACATCAAGGATCGGGCTCAAGAACGCATCTTCTTCCGGAACAAAGTGGTTGATCCCAGCAATGATTACACATACGATGCGCTTTACCGCCTCGTCAGCGCAAAGGGTCGCGAACACATATCAGCGAGCAAGTCCTATTTGGGCACAGACTCGGAGTTGCGCGGTGACGGCGAGTCAATGGCTCGATATGTGGAGCATTATACATACGACAAGGAAGGAAATGTACTTGGTATTGCCCATGATAGTACAGATGATCGTGTGCTGCCCTGGAGGAAGCGCTTTCTCTACGAGGAGGAAAGCCAGATCGAACCGGGCGTGAAGAGCAACCGATTGTCTGCGCTAACCAAGGGGAACCAAACAGAACGCTTCGAGTACGCCGGCGATGAGGGCATTCTAGGTAACATGACATTCATGTCTACTCTCCCGGTAATGCGCTGGGACTATAAAAACGAGCTTGCCGAGTCTGCGCGGCAGACGGTTAAGGATGGTTCAGTCCCTGAAACGACGTACTATCGCTATGATAGTCAAGGCAACCGTTTACGGAAGATAACAGAGCGGTTCTCTAAAGACGGCAAGACTACCAGCGTTCTCAAAGAGAGGGTGTACATCGGGGTCTTCGAGGAATTCCGCAAGTTCGGGGGTGACGGGTCAGTGAAGCTCGAGGAAGAAACCCTGCGCTTGGGCGCTACCGACGATGACTTTGTACTTGTTGAGACACGTCGAGGAAAAGAGCAGGAGCACGAAGAAAAGCAAAAAGTTCATGAAGAAGGGAACAAAGATCACGAAGGGAGGAAAGATTACGGAGAAAAAGTGGACAAAGAAGAGGAAAAAGATGACAAAGAAAGGAGAAAAGATGACAAAGGAGCGAGACATGGCTACAAAGAAGGATGGCCAGAGCATAGATTGCTCTTACGATTCCAGATAAAGAATCACATCCATTCCGTCAGCATCGAGCTCGGAGATGAAGCCCAGCTGCTCTCATACGAAGAGTACGGTGCCTATGGGGACACGACTTACGAGGCTCTTAGTCATGATCTGGAAGAGCCAAAGCGGTACCGCTTCTCCGACAAGGAACTCGACACAGAGAATGGGCTGTATTACTTCGGAGCAAGATACTATGTGGCTGCAGCGTGCCGCTGGGTTAGCTGCGATCCGGGAGGATTCAAGGACGGCGAGAACTTATATCAGTTCGCCAAGAGCAACCCGGTGAGCAAGCGAGATGCTGACGGAAAGGAGGCATCTTGGACAACTCGATTGACTGGGCTTGTGGACGTGGCATTCGGAGCGGTGCAGATTGCTGCAGGTCTTGGGGCGGAAGCGGCTCCGACGGGCGTCACGCAGGTGCTGGGCGTGATAGCAATGGTGCATGGTGCCGACCAGCTCGTGACGGGCCTCAAGCAGGTATGGACAGGGGAGGAGCAGAAGACTGACACGGCGAAGCTAGCCGCGAAAGGAGCCAAGTGGTTTGGTGCGACGGACACGCAGGCAGAGGTCGTGGGAACCGTCGTCGATACAGTTGCGAGTCTTGGACCTGGAGAGATCGAGGGTCTTGCCAAAGGAGGCGCCAAACTTCTCTCGAAAGCGGCCGGGGCGGCCAAGGAGGGGGGAGTTTCGGCTCTCAAAGCCGCTGGTACGGCCATCAAGGAAGCCCTCCCGGGAATTAAGAAAGGATTCCAAGAGTTCCTCAAAGACGACAGAGGGGCTGTCAACCTGGGCGCTCTGTTTAAAGAGTCGGAGAAGGGGATCAAGGCGTTGCCGACCAAACTCCAGCCGGTGGCGAAGGAGGCCAAGGCTAATTTGAAGGTCGCGGCACGGCAGCTGACGAATTCCGCTTGGGGCAAGATTCACACGAAGCTCCTCAGCGTCCCGCAGCAGCATCACATATTTTCGCAGGCTGGAGATTTAGCAAAGAAGTTTGTCAAAGCGGGCATTAATAACATCCACGATTACACCGTCACGCTGAAACAAGCCGAGCATGCCGTCATTCACAACCATAGGGCCGAATTGCATGGCTTTGGTAAAATGGACTGGAACAAGGCGTGGGAGAAATGGTTCACAGAAATGGAGACGGCAGGTAAGCATATCGGCCCCGAGGAGGTCTGGGCCCAGGCAAGGAAGATGATGGCGGAGTACGGGATAGGCGACAAGTGGAAGCGTTGGGAATGGTTTAGGGGGCGGAAGAAGCCTATCAAGTAGAGGGATTCGTGTAAGAGAAGGATGGGGGGAGTTTAAGAGGGTATTCAAGCGCTAGCATCGTTAGGGGTCTCTCTTTTCTTGCTGTGTAGTCAGTCTATAACCGTTAGAGCTGGATGGATACAATATGAGAGATGCTCAGAACAACCCTGCGTCGATCCGGAATGCTATCCCATCCCAAAGCGTCAAGTATTCTCAGAAATGTAGTCCCGCTTCTAAATTTGTGTCGACTCATTATTATATACGCCTAGTCAACTAGTAGCTGTTATTCACTATAAAACTAGGCCTAACCCTCTACCACCTAATACTAGTAAGGCTGATTTTATAACATTTTTATAAAAATATACACTTTCTATATAATATGTCGTGGCCCTACTTGCCCTTGCTTCTTTAAATTCTGGAAGCACGGTCACTGTCCCTGCCCCCACGCCCCTAACCCCTATCCCGTCTCGCTCGCTTAAAAGCATATCCCCACTTACCGCGCAGACGTCTCCCTCATAAAACACTCTTGATCCGCCTAGCCCGTAACCCGTAGCTAGTATATGTTATCCGCT
Source organism: Hyaloscypha hepaticicola (assembly GCA_002865625.1). Taxonomy (NCBI): domain Eukaryota; kingdom Fungi; phylum Ascomycota; class Leotiomycetes; order Helotiales; family Hyaloscyphaceae; genus Hyaloscypha; species Hyaloscypha hepaticicola. The sequence continues at coordinate 602,120 of KZ613477.1, forward strand.
TCGCGGCCATTCTACTGGATACTAGTAAATAGAGCTCCTAGTACCCGCAACGCCCTCCTAGCCCTCCATGCACTGCCAGCAAGCGTAACGCCGGGAACAAGAATGCTAGGAACTCGATAGGAGATACCCATAATGCCCTATAAACTAAACACCCTATAAGCATAACACCTAGTAGACCCAACTCCCTTTAGGCCCTTCAGCCTAATAACCTACAGGCCCTGCACCCTGTAGAATAACCTGTAGCATGGCCCGTAACATAACCACTATGCCTAGCACGCCCAGAACTCGCGCTTGCCCTATTTAAGCTCCCTAAACAGCCGCCCACTTTGTTCCTTAGACAACTTCCTCAGATATATCAGTACTCTCATATTTCAAGCTTCTCTTCATGCATAACACGTCCTTGTAGCTGCAATTGTCACACAATCAAGCAGACGCTACCAAATTTCGCACAAAACCGAATTCTATCAAGCGAAGATATTCCTTAACATTGTCATCAAGCTTGTTGCTTCAGTGCCACAATGTTATTTCTCTATGTAATCCATGGAAATGCTAGGCACGGCAATACTCAGGATCATTCATTGATTACGAAGTTCATATGAAATAGTTTCTACTGAAGGCCGCACCTCGAACCCTCTTTCTCCTTCACGTCATCATAAATCAAATCCTCTGAAATACCATCCTTCTCTCCAGTTCTCTTTTCCCATTCCCTCCGCCTTTGTTCGTCGGCCTTTCCCATCTCCGCATTCCTTGCACCATCATCCGGTACCTTTAAAAGCACCATCTGCTTCGGTCCGAGAAATTGGCCACATTTGGACTCAAGAACACTCAGGATTTCCTTGACCGTTTCATCACTGATCTCTTTTTGACGATTGCAGAGAATATCAACTCCATTAAAAGGATCTGAGTTTAGAGGGAAGACTATAGCCACCCAGCGAGATCGCCAATCTGCCCGAATTTCGCCTCGACATAACAGCAAAGTTAGCATCCGTTGATTCCAAAGAACAAGGGCCTGAGATGTTAAGCCTTGGGATATCTTGGTCATGACAAAGGAAAAGAAATATTTACCAGAACTGTCCACAATTCCCGCCTCCGTCTCCGTCATCCAGCCCTCTAACTTCCCATCCTTTCCATCCCCAGCGACTTCCCAGTCTGCGTCTTTATGGGTTTTAATATTCAATTCTTCGTGTTCTTGGTAGGTGTAGTCTAAAGAATTTGAGGCTGCGAAGTTGGCCTGTACATTGCGCTTCCCGTGCCAGAGCTTTCGGCTAGAACATTGCACATGCCAGGTTCCTGGATATACTGAAAAAGCGAAGGGAGACATGCTGGAGGGTAGTTATAGGGTGCTATATGTTCGAATCACGCCCCTCTATGCAATTACTTGTAGATACGAGTTTGGAGAGGTTGTGCGGCTATGCTGAGGAGAAAAGCGGTGAGCCTTTGCAGCTTTGCTCTTACAGGAGCTGATGGATCCTCGCTAGTACGAATTCGGACTTGCTGAAATCGATTCTTGAGTATCAAAGCGGCTCTACACTTTCACTGTGCTCTCAAATGGCGAAAATGTTTATTCTTTTTTCCGAAAAAAAAAGGCAATGAGAAGTCTTACTCTAAGAACAAAAGCTAGTGCCCATAGGAGACAAATCTGAGATCCAAGAATCAGTATCTTGGCCAACTTCGCCACATACTCATTCCCAATTCCTGGGTCCATGAAGTCCATAAAAGTTATTTCTATTATTATCGTATACGAAAGCACTGGGTTTTGTGCCGTTCTGAATATCAATTCCACCCGTCCTTACCGAATGCACAAGTTTCTAATTTCCCCTAGCTTCTGCGACTCCATAAACTACTGATCCAACACTCTCAACTGCCATCAAAAAAATAAAAAATAAAAAATGAATAAAAAAATCTCTCGAGCTTTTCTCATTTACGGTGTTCCACCACCTCGTATGGTCTTCAGACTTCAGCCCCTCACAAGGAAATTGATTTAGAGTTCTGAAGTCTGTGAATGCGGTATATTTGTACTTTGTTCTAGATGCCAAGCTTTCATTGTAAGCATGAAAGCCATCTTTCGAATATGCCAGGATTCAACAGGTTTTGACTTATCCTTTATCTTCTTAGGGTTCCACAATCATTCTGTGTTTCAGGAACATCTTGAAACTGCCCTATTCTTTTGAGATAGGCATGTAATGAACTTCCATCCATTAAAGGATGCTGACAGCTCCGTTGTAATGCAGATTGAAAGAGCTTTGCCTTGTTCTATATTTCTGTAACGTATCTGCAGCCTGGCAATAACATCAAAGAGACCAAAGAAGATCTTCCTTCAGGCAGAAGCTGAGTGCAACCCAGTCACTTGTATATATAATGGCCTCCTGTGCTGATCTTAAGAGCTCGTTCTTCTTCAAGCAGAAATGGCACTTGGACCCAGGCCGCCAAAATTTCGCGAACCAGCTCAAAACGCCTCATGGGGCAGGCAGTTGCTTTACACGATGTTCAACTACCTCAACCATCCCTCTCTTCTCCAAGAAATCCCTACAGGCGAGCTATGGAATTGTCAACCCAGCTCTGAGACGGACCCTGATATCGGAATCTCCATCGAACACATGTCTCAGACCATCCTCGTCACAGATCCCGCCTATCCTGAGCTCTTCCAGAAGACTGGGTTGGATCGTATGCCCAACTTGCACCACGTTACCTTCAAGATTGCTACACGAATCACAGATCGGCAAGAAGGTCGAGCCCATGAGATTTTGGTGACTGCCAAGGCATTTGACTCTGCGGATAACGTGCTTCCCAGTTCAGATTTGAACCCTGATGGACATTACGGCGTCTGGATGGACGTGGGTGGCTAGGCTGATGCACCTGCGGCCGCGACCCATCTACTACCCATCTTGAGGGATATTTTCGCAGATTGGAAGTGTGTTGTGGAGTATCTCAAGTTCTTCATCGACCATTCAGAATCCAATAATCAGCCGGTCATAAATCCTTTGATTCACATGGATATCCTCGAGGACGGAGCGACCTTCAGAAGAAGTACGTTGCGGGTCTCTGGTACTATTGTGTTTGGTGCTGGCATTCGTAATGGAGTTCCGACTCCGATCTGGGAGGACGACAGAAGATGGCAAGAGCTTCGGAACGGGAGATGGGAAGATCTTTGATTGAGGGGAACAAGGCTAGGCGGATTCATTCAAATTTGGATCATAATTGAGTCTCAGAATTGGCGATTTCAAATCCAGTTCAGCAAATCCAGTTCAGCAAATCCTTGATGAGTCTGATTCGCAATGGATGACATTTGCCATGGGAGCATGACATCTTAGTTCAAGTAAAAGGCGTTCATAAATTGCAACTAGCAAAGGTTTCCCAAAATTACCAGATAAATTGTCTAGAATCATCTCACTGAACCCCACTCCAGAATTATCTTCACCCTACACCCAATCGTCACTTTGAGTCAGAGAAAGAAGTAAGACCTTTCCAGCCAAATCCCGAAAGTCAATACAGCGCAACCAGAGGAATGAAAGTCCGTTTGCCACAACATTAACAATTTACAACATGAGTCTCGGAGTTTTCGGACATTCAAAGAAAGAACTAAAAATATCAAGTCCCGCTCTCGCAGCCGTCTTCGAGTTCGGATCGAAAGTGATAGCCGCCGAGAAGATCAACTTAGGATCTCCTCTCGCCATGAATATCGCTTTCTGAATATTGAGATCCTGCTTCACAGTAATTGACGCAATCGTTTGTCGGCTACCCTGAGTGCCATAGTAGACGGTAATTGGCCTTTTCAAGTCCAACATGGCTTCTTTGAGCAAAACCGGGAGCTGCACGGAGGGACTGATTAAGCATGGGACTGTTAGGAACCATGTCATCCCGCAGCCTTCAGAAATTGCTGAAGTCGTCCACAAGGCAATTATGACCGGATTTCGTTTGCATTTCCTGAATCCCTTTCCCGTGAAGCAAACCTAGATCCAAACCCTTAGAACTAGTTACGAGACATTAAATATTTTGAACGTGTGAGGCTGGAGTAACTCCAAGGCGAGGAAATAGCCCAATTCTCCTCAGTCTATGGTCGTATGTGAAAGCAGATCCTAGTATTTAAATCTATATTCCTAGTTCTGATTGCCGCTTTGTGAAATCTGAGAAGCTGCCGCCTAGTGTTCCCTACAAGAAAATTGGTTTGTAGCGCAGGGAAAACGTGGCTAGCTGCGGCAAACTAAAAAAAAAATAGAGTTCGCACCTTCTCGCGTGCCCAACGCTTTTTCTCCAGATGAAGCAGGCGAGTCGGGGCCCGCCACCACGCTCGGTGCGTAGCGAAGTCAACTAACTGTACACGACTTATCTCTTGGTCTCGTCCATTGGTTCCGATTTTCAACAAAGACTCTGAGCCCAGTGCAATGACAACAACGCTACCCTTTGATAATCAAGTAGGGGTAACAAGACCACCAACCGTATGGCTTGTTTAGTAGGTATCGGAAAACACGTGGAGTCGCTCGTGAGTTCTGTGAGGTCCTCTGTTTCGAGCAAAATCATAAGCATGAGTCTACAACTCCTCTCTCCACATAGCATCTCTTTTTTTGGTATGAAAGCTGCAATTAGATTTTGTTGATTGAGAAGCTTTCAATGGCCACCTAGATCGTTTTCACAAGACCCTCTTCCACGGATTATCTTGAAGTTAACCTTAGCGAACCAAAAGCAGTCTCTCCGTTCAGCTCAACTACTTGAATTTCCTCAGCCACCTCTGTTCTTAAAAATCCACGACCAATACCACTTAATACCACTTTTCTGAACTCGACAAAGACAATCATGTTGTGTAGCAATGCACGTGTTTACCTCTACCACGTTACTTTAGTTGCCATTTTCCAAATGATCTGAATATTTTACATACACCTTTGAGAACAATGGTAGCGAAAGCACGACATGGCGAGGCCTAGAACACGCCATACCTGGAAGTCATAGTAGAGAATGGAAGGAGCCGCTGCACACAGCTCTATTCTTTCTGCTTCCCAGTCTTCTGAAACATGCTAGAGAAGTTTGAAAGTTGTGTGGCACAGCGTGGCACCATTAAGCTCTCATCAGGGAATTTTGGGGTGGAGGGCAGGCTCAGCTGAAAAATTATCGTGCAGGTTTTGTCTCGCTATAGCTAACGTTCATTTGTGGGAAGTTCCACACCTGCATGTTAGCTACACACAACGGAGATAACAAGCTAAGGGTGGATTTGAGTCCATCGATTACGGTACTCCATGCCGTCAAAAAGCCACCGTCCGAGGCTTTGCTTCGCTAAGCCTTAGAGCTGTCCAGAACGTGGTTTGAGCTCGCCAGCAACACGCCTATCAGACCACGACAGCATGCACACGAAGGAATTTCCGGACTAATCTTGCAGAGCGGAGCTTGATGTCCGCAGATTTCGATGCCAAGGCTGATTCTAGGCTATGTCTCATATCGAATATCATCTAACTTTTCTTACTTTGGTGTAGGAGAAGTCTCCCGACCCGGCTGAACCATAAGTTGAGCACCGTCACTGAATTTGGGACACTCCCTGTGGCTGACTGGCAACGAAGCCATTGTGGGTCCGCCCACTGTGTAAAATGCTCACCGCTGCTTTATAACGGGTCCAATGAACCCGCGGGAGAATAGGCCCAACGGCTGCACGAACTACGTGATCTGAAATATTTTCGGATTCAATCTATTCCACGATGTGTGTTACATGGTCTCTGGGCTTGAAGATCCTCAAAAAACAGTTCATCATTGTTAAGTAACGCATTGCTTCTGAAATCGGAGCAGTTCAGACTTGTTCCTCGGCGTTAGCCATGAATTAAACTTGGAGTCGTTGCCGTCTCTGAATGCAGAAGATTTTTCGCCGTCTTGAGTCCGAGCCCCCATTGAAGTCTGAGCCCAAAACCCACTCTGAATGAAATATAAAAAGAAGTCCGATACTCTTGGTGCGATATGCCGTTTCCACACCCCATTCTCTGGGTTAGGCCCTAAGTCCTTCTATCTCGTGAAGAACACTGCCCTCCCATGGCACTTGTAGTAGTGGAAGTCAATACTGTATTCTGTGCGGCATTCTCGACATCTCCTTATCCCAGATCTGTTTTTAAGCATGCTCGTTCTGAGCTTAATATGTGGACATATCATCTCAGGATATAGATCATCCACAAAGGTTGTGCCATTCAATCATTTGCGTGACATGCGTACATTCTGTAGGCGATGCATCAAACGCCCGCGGATAACACGGCATTTTTTCCCTGGATTGCCGCACATAACCTCCATGTTCTACGGTCTGTGCTGCTTTGTTGGACATTATCGACAATAGTCTTGTACAACCGGGTTATTAGTGATATCTTTTAATGGCCATTTTGGAAGCGGTCATACCGAATAAGTCAGTTATGCGGCTAGTATCGTCACTTCGGTCCTTGGCCACACAGGCTGGAAGGCGTAAAGAGTCTTATTGACGGATTGTGCTGCTAGCACAGTAAGTAGCGCTGTTATATCTTTGCAAGTTCTCCATTTTATGTTGCCGTCTGCAAGGAACGCACACAATGCAGCTAGGCAGATCGATAGCCAAAAGATTTAGCAACGCGAGTGTGTGTTCGGTCGAAGAGGCTAATTTCGAGAATTGCTCGGGGACAAGTGAATGTTTGAGATGCGAGCAGGAAAGGAAGAAAGCTACGGCTGACTCTGGAGTAATGTATCGTACTGGAAGAATACAGACGAGGACTTCGGAGTCGAGATGCTTTGGCAAGGTTGTGTTTCTGAATATCACCACAGTAGACCACCAGTGGTTGTCAGAATTTCTGACGCAATACTGACTTTCAATGTACTATAGCTTGATGGACATTAAAGAGCCTGTCGCAAGTCGCCGCTCCTAAGGGGCTGGCGCTCAGGCGCTCAGCTTACTCAGCAGTACTCCCTTACTTTCTTCAGATGCTCCGTAACGAGCTTCTCTCCAAATCAGACAACCATTTATGAAATCACGGAACAGCCTAGTTCGACGTGCGATAGAGCCTAAGTGTCACTTTCCTTTTTTGAATGTTCCCTGATCCGGGGAACAATCCGCAAAGTAGTAGCTCGTTGCTTTAAGAATGTTCCATAAGTTATAGTATATTAAAACACAGCTTTACGCAACGAATTCTGACAACCACTAGTGGGTGAATATCGAAATCTTCCAGTGCATCCCAAATTTCTTAATACTCGCCCTCCTATTAACGGCGAGCAATCTTCTACCTTCCCAATGCCTCCCTCAAGGCAAACTCATCTCTCGCCCTAAAATTGACCTGGTACCTCTTGATACTGGTCACCAAATCTTCATAACTCTTGCACCCGGTAATCGGATCGACATCTAACCCAACCGAACTATGGAGCTCAAACGCACTGATCAATCTGACGAAAAATATGTACAGAAAACGGTTAGCCAGTGAGACGCCTGAGCAGCTGCGAGATCCAAGCCCGTAGGTGAAGAGCGGGGCATCGGGTTTCTCGATCCAACGTTTGGGCTCGAAGGTTGAAGGGTTTGACCAAATGTTTTCATCTGAAAGTGATGAGTATGACGGATAGAAGGAGGGAAATGGGAAGGGGAATACCCATGTTGCAGGCCCAGGCATTGAGGAAGATTGTTGTGCCGACCGGGACGATCTTCCCCTCGTATGAGAATTCTTTGACGGTGGATCTTGGCAGTGAGTTTCGAGCAACGGTGAAGTATCTGTCAAATGTCAGTTTAGGAAATTAACAAAGTGAAAAGTAATGTACCTCAGGCACTCTTTAATGAGTGCGACAATATAGGCACATCCTTGATCATCATCGATATCTCCGAGCCCCTTGTAGTCACCACCGTAATGTTCTCGAATTGAGTTGAAAGCGGTAGCTTGGATATCCGGTCGTTGAGACAGAAAAGCAAGGCTCCATTGCAGGGTTGCAACAGTGGGAGCCATGCCAGCCGAGATGAATGTCAAACAAACCAGATTCAACTCCTCCTCGTCGACATCATCTCGTCCGAGGAGATCGGCACGTATACATGATGGAGCAACTCCTTTCAGTATCTTTTCATTTAATTCGTTGTTCAGTTGAGCAAAATAAGTATCTCGTCGTTGGCGAAGCATGAGAGCTTTCTTGGTTGTGGGGCTCCAAGGGAATCGTAATACAGGCACGCAGTCCTGGACGTTGGTGAGAGTGTTCCTCATGTTGACTATCTCATGTTCGACTTTGACTATCTCTGCCAAGAGCGGATCTTGCAAAGAGATTCGACGGCCCCAGCAGAGTGTAAGATCGAGACTGAGGCTCATTCTTTGCAATAGGCGGAGAGGATCCAGCCGATTGTTGGCAGCGCTGAGACATTGATCGATGAATGTTCGAGTTTCGATATCGAGACATTTGAGATATGTGCGTACGGCTGGCTTGCCAAGAGGGGTATCCTTCCGGCCTTTGTTTAGTGCCTTGCTGGAAGGCGCTGTTCCCATTGTTACCCCTGCGGTCTTAGATATGAGCTAGGAAGAATTAGTTAGTGATCGAATCAGAGCACGAAGTTGAAAGGTTACTGTACCTTATGGAAAGTGAAGAAAACAGGACGAGAGCATAGAGCATTCGAATGTCCTGAGAAAACCGCCTTTGCTGCTGATGCACTATTGACGACCAATACGGGTATGTTTCCTAATTGCATCTGAAAGACATCGCCGTAGCTCTTGGACCAGATCCGAAACTGCTGAGCGCTACTTCCCTGAATGTCCCAGAGGTTGCCAAAGACTGGCCAGCCAGCTGGTCCATTGAACTGAGGAATCCTGAGCGCCTTCCTTTTGGTTTCGTAGGACGCGTAGAAGATCGTCACCCAGACGAGCAGCAGAATGAAGGCCGCGGAAGAAGAATTAAGTTGGTAAGAGATTTCGCCGAACATTTTGACGTTGCTGTATGCTCAAAAAAACTAATATATATGTATAAGTACGAAAGTGGAACTTTCAGTGAAGGGGAATACTTGGAGGATGTTCTTATCTATTATTCTTGGGAGACTTTTCTGCACGTATCACAACCGGCGACTTAAAACACCTTGGACCACGCTTGAACGGGACCGCCACGATCTAAAAGAATCTCCATGATACGTGGGCACAAACGCAAAAGCAAGCTTTACAGCTTGCTTCTGGACATGTGGCCGTCAACGCTATCCAAGTGTCCCTTAAAAATTTGGATATTCAGCTCCCCCAAAGTATCCCATTAACGCAACTTCGCTAATCCAGAAAATGCATGGCAACGCTGGTGGCAGCTGAACGGATAAGCCCTTGTACTTTAAGGGGCATAGTCGTCCAATTACAGCGCTTTACCCCTGCAATTACAGGGCTTTTAGGGCATTCGCTTAAGTGATGGTTGCAACCCACCCCACCCACACATCACCCAGGGGTTCGCTAGTAAAAAAACTCGCTTGCGCAACGAATAATAGTCGATTCGTCCTCCTTTGCTCGCTGTTAACGGCAATCAAGATTTTAGGATCGGGATATATAAGAAAATAAAAATTTTGCTGTCACATACGACCATAGACTGAGGAGAATTGGGCTATCTCTATGCGCTCTAGTACTCTAGCATCACTGGTTCGAGATACACTATATCTAAGAAATGAATAATAGGATTTATGTAGCGTCCAAAGGGAACACAGTTCTCGGATCTTATTTAACAGACCCGAAGCCATGGCAGCTTGTCCAATTCAACCACAACAAATTGCCGCCAGGAAGCCTGAGAAGTAGTCAACTCGAGCATCGAGGGAGCAACTTGTATTGAATCATTTGAAAGTAGGGTTAAACGTACACCAATCTCACTCCTCGATTTCCTTCCCACTCTCCCTCTAAACTATCTTTACGATGATGCTTCAAATTTGAGAACTGCCCGTTGGCTGTCGGTTACAAACAAATCCAGACTGTTGCTTTAAGCTATATTTTTAAGCCCCTTGACATAAGTTAACCATTTGGGAAGTTTGGCAACTCGCATCTTAGACCTCAGCGCCTGGGTAAGCTAGATTGACAGGACAGGCACAAGGCTGTGTGGCCTTTACCAGGTGATCATAAAAGTTCAGGCCCACCTGTGGTTGGGAGATGTGATGGATTTATCCTTTGCGGAATAGAGTCATGCTGCCCTGGTAGGTCCATAATTGCCTCCGAATGGGAGAGGATGAAACTTACCCACTAGTTAGCTTTGGCATCTGAAGAAGGAAATGCTCACGATTTCTTCTTAGACCTTGTGAGGTTAGAAAAGTCTTTCATTCTATCAATCAGTGTGCGGGACACATTATCTGCATGCCAAGAATTATTGCTTTCATCTATTGTATCAGTGTGGCTAGGGGAAGCAGATCTTCAAGAGGAGAGCAACGAGGAGGTCAGATTTATCGCAGTTGCCAATAATTGGCTTGAAAATCTTGTCGTCGCTATGGAAGAGCTGTCTACCACAAAATTAGGACCCTCACTTATTACCTTATTAACTCGACAATCCTAGAAGCTTTCTTGCCAAGACCTAGTATTTCTTTGCGGCAACGATGTTTTTCAGGTGGAGCAGCTTAGCAAGACTCTTCCAGTCACTAGAAGCAGTCTCAATTTCGAGTAGTTCTATATCCCATGGACTCAATAAACTCGTTGATCCCCTCCTCGCGAGTCCAGCTCGAGACCATCGCTTCAGAACCACCCTAGCGCCAAGACGTACTAGACGTGCCTTTTAATACGAACGTCGTATCTATAGCGGAGCTTGAAAGGTCCCTCGAAGAATGGAAGCGGCTGCTAGAAGAAGACAGTAGTAAGGACGAGAATCTAGTATATCTACCTGTGCCGGAATCGAATACAAGTCTGTTTTTACGGGAGGACTGAAAAGGCACCTTGATTTTCTCCTGAACAGACGTTAGCAGAACATCAAACAGTCCAGGCTAATCTCATATCTACATTATAACACATCTTGAACAACTATATCCAAACATTCCGACTACCCGTTATCGCAAATCTACGTAACCTCAATTTCTCGGACATTTCTAGCTCAACCTCCAAAGTTCGTGCCACAGACACCGCCGTATATACTAGGGTGATAGCTCTTTCTCTGCTGCGTCCTTCGATGCCAATGAGTTAGGCTGTATCTGTGCTCCAAAGAGCCACCCTGCTTGTATAGATCGCTCGGCCTCTGTAGGGCCAGCCTTGACTGGCGATTGAAAAGCGAAAGTGAACTCTGACGATAGTAATCAAGCAGCTTTAAGCTCCGCTTTTCCTTGTGGCACAGGCTGGAGTCGCAGTCTTGCCTGTGACAACCAGCCTACTTGTATTGATGGCTCATGCTTAGGCACTGACCAGCTGTAACGGACGATTGGATTGTGAAAGTAAATTCTGTCTTTGGCAATGATTTAGCTGTGATGTTTGGCTCAAGTTTGACCTCTTTCGTCCCAGGAAGTGATACCCCCAGCAGCGAGTCTTTTCAGGGACCGTATTGCTAACGAGCCTTATGGCGAAAGTCTGTGTTTTCAGGGCATTTCGCTAAGAAATGACCCCCATAACTATTTAGACACTTTTATTTTATATTTACCTTTAGACTTAAAGGGTTTCTAAACTTGTTCCAGGTTCCTTTACTTTGTACACTTGAACTATATCAGGTTTTAATCTATAGTTGTCGAGAAACTGGGAAGTGAAATCGGCGACTTTAGTTTTGCGATGCCTCAAAACATCGCTAAAACAACAGACTTACGCCACTAGGCTCGTAAGGTTTCCAAATTTCAAGTTGAGCGGTTGAGGGGCTAATCATTCAAGTACGCGTATCCAAAGCGTTCTAAATCCGTCATACTTCAAGACTAAGGAGTCACCAAAATTATATTCTTGACGATGGAACTTATAGTAAAGGTTGACACAATTTCGATTTCAATGAATGGAAGCTTGATGCAAGTAAAGTAGGACAAGCAAACACAAATCCAACATTCACTCTTCCATTCTCCTCAAACATCCAACCTGTTTTCTGTCCCCCGCATAGCGACTAGTCAATAGGCTCATGTCTTGCCCTAACCAAAATATGGAACCAATTTCCAGCGCTGGTTACTTCCTTGATGATCTCCCCAGGCGAAAATCGGAGTTCCATTAGCCTGGCCCGAATTATCCAGATCAAGCACTTTGCTTGGATAAGCTACGCTCCTGAACGCAATATTGCCATTGCTTTGTGGTTGCACGAGCCAGCGCTTATAAGGATCGTTTGGTGCGCCTGGGTTACCCTTGACAGAGGCAAGTGTGTTGGGGGTAGGGTCTGCGTTTTGCTGAAGATCTGATTTGTGTTTGAAGTTTAGTGAGGATGTTTAGGAAAGTGATGTGGTGGCAGGAAGAAAGATAATAGTAGGCTGTGAGGAATAAAACTTTAAGATACGTACTCTGAGGAGCGGTGATAAAGGTTCCAGTCCCCTGGTTGAGAATGAGGACTTGGCCGCGACCTGCGTCGGCAATGAGCCAGATCTGGTGGGTGTTGTTATCGTAACCGGTTGCCCTATTTTAATCAGCAAGCGGTGAAATAAAGATACAGTAAAACTATCTGAAGAAATAGAAGCTTACCAGCCATTGATGGCGGTGCCTGCAGCCGATCCGCCTAAATACAGATCCACAGCCGTTCCAGTGGCCTCGTTGATGATGTAGTAAGTGCCTGGACCGTGATAGGTAGACATGATGAATAAAGATTTCTGGATATTCTGAATGAATTTACGGGGAGAATAAAGAATCAGGAAGAAGTTAGATATCAGAATGAGGCGAGGAATAAGACGAGGAAGGATGGCGATTTATAGTTTTCGTTGCTTGACTTTGTGCTGCCAGAAGCTTCGAAGTTGCCATACATGCATCAATCATGTCATATGAAGTTTCAGTTCAGCTTCTCCTCGTTCTATAATATGTGGTAAAACCCGAAACTGATGATGGAAGCTGATTGGTGATGCACATGCTGTGCTAGAATTGACTGCCGCGGAGACGCCCTATTCGACGCCATGAATGCACGAATCCCAACATCATAAGATCGTACACAATAATTCATGTAGGTATGGTCAGACTATCATGATTACAACATGAGGATATGTCCAAATTCGTACCGTTCTGCTGTGGTATTGCTTCTCCTTCATCCTTAATTTCCCTTCTTTCAGCTTCCAGCTTTCAGCCTTTGCGTGAAATAAGCTTACTATTATGCACCCTCCCCGTAAACAAAGACACCTCGCCGAATGCACATCAAGACCCCTGGACTAGGAAATTCAGGTACTTTCCTGACCTTCTAAACCTTCTATTGGCTTTAGACCTTTCGGTTAGCCAGTGCAGCCATAATGTTATCAATATCATAATCTACGCTTTTCTCAGGGGAGGGGATAATTGATCGACGGCACAACCCGTAAAATATGGATTCAAGGTCACGCAAATTGTCTTAAATTTGGTTGCACTGCATACGTGCTGCAGAGACAACTTATTTGGCTGGCTGAGGGATGACGCTTTGACGTAATAAAAAGCACCATGCGCGATACGGGGCGCTGCGCGTGATGTGACGTGTAGTTCACTGGGCTTTTATGATTAAAAATTGCTGTAGTCCTGGGCGATGTGAGATTAATCGGTTCGCAATTCTGGGTGCAGTGTAGAGAGAGAGAGAGAGAGTGTGTGTGTGTGTGAGTGAGTGGGTGGGCACGAAAGTGAGGATATACTTTTTAAGCGAGGAAGTGGCTGGGATGCAAAAAAGTGGGAAATCGAGTAGCCTCGTATCTTGGCCCTATCGGATGCATCGACAGGATTCGCTCAACATCTGCCAAGCCCGGGTTTGCTGCACTGAATTTCGAAAGTGCCACTAAGGCAGTGATCTCACTCCCCGCCTCAACTTTCCCCGCCTGTTCCTTTCCTGGCATTTTGCCCTCCTTCCTCGCCTCTCCTTTCCTAGGGTTCGGATCTGGCTTTCCTTTCCTATTGGCCATGAAAGGCAAGGCAGGGGAGGGGTTTTTGATAGGTTTCATTTTGGTGCTGTAGTGCCGGAAGGATCCGAGACATCGGTAACACACTGACTTCCGGGGCCGGGGGGGAAGGGCAGTGGGGGGCAATGTGAGGGGCTTAGCATTTTCCGAAGCGACTTTTAGTAGTGCCAGTGGCATAGAAAAGAGTCAGTTGGGCGCGATTATTAGTACTGGAAAAATGATTTAATTTTACTTGATTGGGTTACGTCGCTTAGCTAGCCTTAATATTACATAAAGTATTACTTATAGTAATAACTCGACCTCCATTTAACACTTTAATATATTATTCATAATGCATTTCGTTCACAAATGGGAAGTTACTAGACCAGATATCAAACTCGTCCTTTTCGAGTAACTGTTATTTTATAATAGTTTCCAAGTTAACCTCGATTTAAACTCCTTTCCTAAACTTCCTGTTCAACAGTCTTCGGGATAAAGATAATATAATATCTTCGTTTTTTTCAAGGAATTCGGAATGGGCAAAGATATCCTTTACACTATATAATATCGATATAAATTGGGTTTTAGTGTATTATCTGGAATCAAGACCCTCGATTCTTAAGTTCTCCTCGCTATAATCCGTCAAATTAGTCTCTAAAAAAGGGTTCGACTAGCTTGTTAATTATATCTAAATCGATAATAAATAATAGTAAAAGCAGTAGGAGTTCAATATTGCCTTTTAAGTAGTCGTTCCAGTTATCAAGATTAATGGATAGTTCAAGACTCTCTCCGGACTATTCTTCCTATATAAAGCATTCCGGGATTTATAATCTAAATAAGTGCTCGTTCGAAGCTAGAATACAAATACCCTTTTCAGGATTACTTTAATTATAATAATAAATCCGTCCTTTAATATTCTTATTATCCATTTTCTTCTTAGTCCTCAATTTTATTACTATAAATACCGGTTCAAAGTCAAGAGAATAAATACCCGCTTTCCAAAATAATAATTTTATATTCTATAGTGTGAATATATACACTCGAATTTGAGTTAATACTTGAAGAAAGATAGTTTTTATAAAATTATTCTATCTTAAATAATTTTTTTCCTTAATTAAACACTTATACTAGTATTTTTCCTATAAAAAATAACTTATATCTAGTAGTTAATAAAAGTGAATAAAATAGACTAATAAATAAAAGGGTATAATATCTAATTAATCACAAATGGAAACGAATTCGAAAGTCATATAACTACTATAGTTATCGAATATAAGAAAATAATATCTACTCTATTATCTGCCTCTCGTTTACTTATAAAAGTACTATAGTCATTTAATAGTAAACTTATTATCCGTATAGCCCGTCTCGCTTTGGGCGATTTTCGTATTATCAAAGAGGTTATTATTAAACATCTTCTCTTTAAACACCTTACAAGATATAATAATATAAGGAATGATCACAAATCCGTTAACTGAAATACACTCCACGATTATAATCGACTCCCTTTCGGCCGGATCCTTCACAAAAACCTAAATAAAATATTAATTAAATAGAGAGTAAAAGTAAGAATAGTAGACTTATATACTTAATATTCGTATACGTGATTACAGTCGTGCTCGCGATATAACCAATACGAAACCCGATTTTATCAATATTATAAATATCGAATATTTGAATATTATACCTGCTCAAAATAATCTATAATTATCCGAATGTCTCTTTAACAAGCTCTTCTATAAGGGCCTCTTTCCGTTAATAATCTATACCCTTTATATATATAATATAATATCTCCTTAATTTCCTTTACTTTTGACCTAACGAATAGTCCAGTTATTCCTTAATCGATCCTCGTTTCCAAGAACTAAACCAATAACCTGAAGGATTTGTATAACGGCCCGAGTAATCATATTATAACGAAGTGGAAACCCTTACTTAATAGTAATATCTATATACTATATCAGACTTATTTCCTGGACCTTATTTAAACGTGTATTACAATCCCTATTCTCTATAAGAGACTGACTATCCTGATTTCGATCCTGTAATATCAAATAAGGTATATCGAAAATAATACTAGTTATATATAAGCTCGAACTTTCGGATTCGTTTATATTATAATATACCTTTAATACCTCCTTAATACGTTTCTCCTTCACTATATATAGCTTTGACTTATATAAAGGGAGCTTCCGTAACCTCAATCTAATCTCCTCCGCCTTTTCCTGAAGTATCCTGCATTTTGCTTTCGGTATGGTTGTGTATTCGTCAAAGTTTGATTTATTAACTAGATTATTTTACGATTTTTTCAGAGACGCGTTCACGCGATTTAAGTGTAAGGTTATTAAGTAAGCGAACTCGGGCGAAAGAGATCGCTCACCCGCACTATTTAATTAAATAGCTCAATACCATTATACCGCATCACCAAAAACTCTATTAGGCAATTGTAGAACTCAACTAACGCTACATAAATATAAAAAAAATTAAGTTCATACGATGTGTAGTTGATTTTTAATCTAATTAAAAGTGCTTAAAATCCATGTCGGAGTTGCTGGGTGGTCGGAGTTATTGGCACCGACTTGTTATACAAGTCGGCCCAAGGGTGCGAGGAATTGCCGACGAGTAGGGACCAGAGGCGCTCAGATGCTTTTTTATTTGTTTTTAGGAGCATTTCCCAGCCTTTCCCAGCCTTGCCCAGCCCTTTCCAGCCCTTTCCAGCCCTTCCTAGTATTAAAAATCGCTCTCCTTTCTTTTATTTTCCTAGCACCTTACTTCTCCTTTCCTTTCCTTCCCTAACAGCCAGGAAAGGGAAGGAGGGGAAGTTGAAAAGACTGTTTGTTGGTTGTTCGATTTGCATCGACGCAAGAAATAAAAGGCGGGCGGACAGAACGGTCTAGTCTGATCAGTATATACCACTCTCAGCAACATGGCACATTTGGTAATACGGAATTACCTAAGTTTTCAGCAGTTTCTGGCTAGTGCTAGATGCGACGACAGCACATTGGCAATATTTCACCGCCTACCAGAGTCTAATTGGCGACATGGGAGTAATATAGTCTAGCAGAATGCTGTAACTTGCTCAGATTGGGAACTTTTGCATCATATGATAGGGTGTAAGTTTTTCGAAGTAAAAGTCAACTCGGTGCCAGAAAGATGTAATGAGAACAAAGATTGAGTCAGAGTATTAGTCGAAGCAGAGCAGGTTTTCAGCGAAGCTACTCTGACGCGCGTTGGGAAGATATATCCAAACATAATGTGAATTCTCAAAACTGCTTCTTCGATTTTGTCAGAAAGAGTGACAATTCGGACTCACGCTTCTAGGAGTCCACTATAAGAATCAGAGTAGAGGTAGAGTGCCAGCACAACGACGAATTCGCAACGCACAGCGCTAAGAAGTTCGTCAACGTCGCCTTGGTAAGCCAGATTGTGCTCCACATCTTGCACCCAGAAACATTTGTTGAAAGATACTTCACGCCGGCCTGAGTTGAATCAAGAGACTACTCGGTCGATAATAAAGAGTTGGCGGACCTTTGTCCCCTCCGGACATCCAGTGCTTCATTACGCAACTCAGTATATCGACTTGTCGCCGCATCTGACCCGAAATGTCTACGGTCTAGCAAGCCAGAGTTTGTCAAAGTCGAGAGGTCAATGATCAGTCGAAAGGATCATTCAACAAAGTTGGCTAGTGAGTCCCATGCGCTATGCGAGACATCCTGATAGTCGCAGACTTGTTATTGTGTAGCTCTGAAAATAGCTTTCGGTAGACATTAAAGGATCGCTTCCACGGCCCGGTGGGTAGCTAACTCGATTCCGTCTTCGCTAGCAAGGGGGCCCTACAGTGAGTAACATGACTGAGGCAGTCTCGTCCTGGTAGAAATGGGAATGGATATTGCTGTATCTAGAAAATGTGATCAGGTCTTTAATTTCAGAGGTGGGTCGGGAGAAGGAGATGCTGTACGAGATGGCGAGAATGTGGAACTCGATATTAGGATGTTAGAGCCTCCTTGGACAATATGCAAGTAAGGGTGGGCCCTATAGATAAATAAAGTTCTCTAACAGTACTTGTACTGCGAATAGTTCTGCATTATGCTAGTCGCATGCCAGCTTCCTGTCCCAATATATCAACCAGGATCACGGAGTATTTACATTAGCATTTGTGTTCCCGCGTTTAGCTTTGTTCAGACTTATAGGCGGCATGAGTAGGTGCACCTCAGACTGAAGAAGTGATGCGAAAGTCAATCTGTGGGTTATCGTAGCTATGCCTGCACAAACAACTTATCACTTCACCACAATGGAAAATAAATACAGCAGCATCCCCATCTCAATCCCTACCTCTACCTCCAACCCGTCTCCTCTAAAGCCCACCCCGACCCAAATCTCAAACGCTCCACCTCAGTCGATTCCACCCCCGAACAACGCGCACTCGCCCGCGACGAAAAGCTCGCCGAGTTGAAGGCTAAAGGCTACAAAGGAGCCGAGTTAGATGGTTATTTGTAGAGTTGGTTTTCAGATACGGAGTACTATAAAGGACTTGAGGCTACTATAAATGCTAGGTTTGAGATGCATGTGGGGGATCGTTTTACTGAGCTTGACAGGGAGGGTTCTGGAGGGTTTGAGGCTTTCAAACGATTGTGAGGATACGGGAAGGTGAGAATAGGGGTCAACCATACTGAAGATTGGAGGCGAGGGAGAGATATGGAATTGAGTCAGCACACCTAGACGGCTGTGTATATAGAAGAAGGCGGATTGGGTGTCTCTAGTTTTTTAGTTAAGTGTTTTTAGCGGGATCCATTTCCAGACACCTGTGGCTGTGCACCCCTGCCCCCCAGTTGTACTGTACGTTTGTACTTCAAAGGTACCCCTGCTGAATACTATCATTGCAGAGCGGAGCCAATTAGTAATGGTCCGTGCACGAATGCTTCCAATGGCGGCTGGCCCGCCTTGCGAGTCGCTTGCGTCGAAGAACTCGCATATTGACACTCAATTTCACTCAAGAGGCACTATTTGCACTCATCGATCTCGGCCCAAATGCAACGACTTAAAGACTTCTTAAAAGTGGGGAGGAGCGCTCCGCCACGTGCTGATCGACTGGTAAGCGACCAGCCCACGAGCAGTGATGCAGCCTCTTCTGCCTTATGGTCTCCATCTGATTCAGACCCACCTAACCCCACAACGTCTGACTCTTCGCCCCCGTTTCCAGACGGCATCAAAGTGTGGCACGACTGTCCTGATGCTACGATCGACATCTGTTTTGTCCACGGCCTCACAGGGAACCGAGACAACACATGGACAGCCTCAAAACAGTCCAAGCCATGGCCGACCATGCTCCTGCCGCCCAAGCTTCCCCGTGCCCGCTTGCTCGCATGGGGTTACGACGCATACGTTGTGCAAGCCTCCATCGCTTCGGAGAACCGGCTGACCGACCATGCCATGAACCTCCTCATCGATCTAACGCACGACCGCCGTGACGCGTTCGACCGTCCGCTCATTTTCGTCGCGCACAGCCTCGGCGGCCTTGTCTGCAAGGAAGCTATTCTGTTGTCGCGTAACAATCCCGAACCTCATCTTTGCAATGTTTTCGAACACATGGCCGGGATCATATTTATGGGTACACCACATCGAGGGTCATGGATAGCGGACTGGATGAAGATTCCGGCTTCGTGCTTGGGAGTCTTGAAGTCGACGAACAAGTCACTACTACAAGTCCTAGGGACGGACAGCCATCTACTTGAGTCGATCCAAGTCAGATTTTGGTCGATGGTTCGAGAACAGCGGGAGAGCGGTAGACGGCTGGAGATCACATGTTTCTTCGAAGAGCTGCCCCTACCGGTAGTTGGCAAAGTCGTTTCCAAGGAGTCGGCAACGATCGAAGGCTATATGTCAGTCAGTGTGCACGCTAACCACAGGGACATGGTTAGGTTCAGGACGGAGAACGAGAATGGCTTTAAACGACTGGTTGGAGACCTGATGAGGTGGGTCCCTTCGTTGTCTACAGGTGCGTAGAACCTGATGAGATCTGAGTACATTCCAGATCTAACAAAGTTAGAAGGTCAGGTTATACCAGCGAGCAAAGAAGTTCTGACGGCAGGAACAGACAGAGCTTACAGTAGTAAGTACAGCTGGGATATGATCTCTTATCCTCTCCTACCATCGCTGACGAATACATTAGATGCGATCTTCCGACCATGTTACTATTTGCCGTTCCGAAAGAATCGACAGTTTGTCGGACGAGCCACTATTCTCGAGTCACTCGAGAAGAAGCTATTCATTGAACAGAGCGAAACTGTGGCACTCGTTGGCCTGGGCGGTATTGGAAAGACCCAAGTCGCATTGCAGTTTGCGTATTCTATTAAGGCGAACAAACAAGAATATTCGATCTTCTGGGTGGCAGCACTGAGTGAAGCGAGTTTTGAGAAGGCGTACGCAGAGTTGGCTCACAAGCTTGGTGTAAAAAAAAGTAAAGAGGACGAAGACGTTAAGGATCTGGTTCACTATCACCTCTGTTCGGAGAAAGCTGGAAAGTGGCTTCTTATCGTAGACAACGCGGATGATATGGAGGTGGTGATAGGATCGAAGGGGAAGCACGGTATATATCAATATCTTCCTAAGAGCGAGAGTGGTCGAGTGGTATTTACGACACGATCAAGAGAAGTGGCTGTAGCAGTGGCCGGGAGCGATATTATTGATCTGCGAGAGATGACCCAAGAAGAGGCAACGGCCTTCGTGAAGACATCGCTAACTCGGAAGGAACTGCTTCAGGATGAGGCAACAACTGTAGAACTTCTTCGGGAACTTACGTATCTCCCACTAGCTATTGCTCAGGCGGTGGCATATCTTAACCAGAACCAAATCTCTGTTCGAAAATACCTGGGACTGTTGCGGGGAACGGAACAGAGCAAGGTGAGCCTATTGAGCCGAGGGTTCCACGACCGGACACGGTACGAAGGTTCACAAAACGCGGTGGCAACGACATGGCTTGTGTCATTTGCTCAGATCCAAAGATCTGACAAGGCTGCAGCGTCCATATTAGGCTTTTTGTCCTGTATCGAGCCGAAAGAGATCCCGCGGTCGATTCTGCCGGAGGTGGAGCCGGAGGAAGAAATGGAGCATGCGATTGGGACTCTCCGAGGTTATGCTTTCCTATCGCAACGAGGAGATGAGGAGATGTTCGATATGCACAGTCTCGTACATGTGGCGGCTTGGGTATGGCTGGAAAGCGAGGGGCTTATAGAACAGACAACGATAGATGCGATACGTCATATTGAGAAGGCAATCCCCCCTAGTGATCGGACGAGGGGTGAAAAATGGAGAGGGTATGTACCCCACGGACTCCGGGTACTAAATAGAAGTAGCCGGTGTCAAATAGCGGAGAGGTACAATCTGTTTATGAAGGTTGGGTTGTGTTTGGATCTGGATAGACGATTTAAGGAAGCAATAAGATGTTTCGAAGCGGCGAGCCAATGGAGGAGGAAGTATTTTACTGAAGATGACGAGTCTCGATTGATATCGGAACACGCACTCGCAAAGGCATACCTGGATGACAGACGGATCAAGGAGGCGATTGAGATCTTTGAGCATGTGGTAGCAGTAGAGAAGAGGACGCTGGCGGACGAGGACCATGATCGATTGGCGACGGAGCACGAACTCGCAAGGGCATATCTGGACGACAGACGGATCAAGGAGGCGATTGAGATCCTTGAGCACGTGGTAGTAATACGGAAGAGGACACTAGCGGACAACGACCATGCTCGACTAACGACGGAGCACGAACTCGCAAGGGCATA